>CM023610.1:7589137-8059137 GCA_013358685.1 Antennarius maculatus | reverse complement strand
ATGTGTGAGTATGTGTGTGCATGTTTTTCTGTGTCTCCATGTGGTTCCCCACGGTGCACTTGGCGTCGCACCAAGAGTGTGCCCTGCCTCACGCCCCCAGTCGGCTGGGATTGGCTCCAGCATCCCATGACCTGCTAGGGCAGAAGAGGCGGGATTGAATAAAAAAAAGGGCCTCATGACAACAGGAACAACTGATGTTGAGTTCATCACAAAAGACATGCTGTTATTTGAATGGAACAGTAATACATATTCTCCTGAAAGATGTTTCCTTCAGCAGGTAGCTAAAATAACGCACAAACCTATTATCATGTTAAAAGTGATATAGTACAATATAAGAATAAAAAAAAAAAACACTTCAGTTTTCACAATGTTGTTAGTATTTTTATTAAAATGTGTTGATTGGCGTATATGATTAGGAACCGTTAAATGTACTTTTATTTGAACATTGAATAATCAATAGAAAATATTTCACGTCAACTTTTGCTCTATAACCCTCGTCTTTAAGTTCACTTTAGTAAATTACCTTTGCTACACACCTAATTTAAATACAATGCAACATACTATATAGACAGTATACTGGATTATTAGAAGTTTCGACATTGTGAGTACAGTACTGCCAAGGACAATAGACTGGCCTGCTGGATCTGGTAGATTGCTACATCCACTGATTAAGCATTTTGTATATTTATTTGTTTCTTGTGAGAACTGAAGAATATTAAAATATGATGAATTGTTCATAAAGGTGTTTTTTGCTGAATTGTACAACTGAATAATAAACTTATACAGAATAATAAATTATAAATAATATTAATAAAGCAAAAAATGTGATGAAAAATGTGCAACATTCACATTGTAATTGATGGAAAGATATGACATACAAAAGCATGATAACGGAATTTGTCACGATGTTGGGAGAATTTACAATCAGGTCCTTTCAAAATTCCACAAAAGAATGTATCAGCAGATTAACCAGGTGATGTGTCTCTTGCTAATGACCCTCATTACAATACAAAGGTGACACTCGCATTTCTACGACCCCTTTTGACACCCCCTGGCACCCCCATCAACCCTTGTTGAGGACCCAGACAGTTTTCAACTCCAATTGTTGAAATGTGAATAGCACTGACCACACCCCACAGGGTTAATAAACTGGGACATGACCATCCACCTTCAGAACTGACGGAGCCTCTTGGATTAGAGCGTTTTTCAAGAAACTTATATAAAGTCCAGTGGATTGATTTTAACAGCTTTGGATAACCGTAACCTGGATAACTGAGAACCTACACAGACACTAAGTGGGGAGAACAAATTTGAAATGCATTGCTTGTATTTTATTCAGTTGTCTGTTTCAGGTTTGCATTATACAAAATTTTTCCCCAAAAAAGTTGAGCCTTTATTTAACATATTTTGAGGGCATTTTCCCAGAGAATAAAATGTACCGAGAACGAATGCACTTTTTTGCATGAGTGGTCCCACTGGGAATCAGACCCCTAAGTCTAGTACAGTTTGCAATGTACTTTGCCACTGATGTATGCAGAACCACAAGACATTACAGTGTTTCCTGCAGATTGACAGGGGAACTGTGGCACTCGCAGTCAAGGAGGTTGGAGTAAAAATCTTTGAAGAATACATTAACTTACCGTATTTCTTCTATATAGTGCCCCTAAATTCTCAGTTTTGTTTTAATGGAAGATCACAAACTTCTCCAATCTGCTCTGCTCGTCTTCTATTCAATTGCCAGTTCTGTTTCCCCCTCAGAGACACAAGTCCATGTAATTGTGTACACGCAGGCTTCTCTTGGTTTCTCTCTCCAGGGCTGCTCTGTCAACTTAGAGTACTTTGTCGTTTGGTTGTTTTATAGTGACTCCAATTTTGGATATCATTTTGCCCTGTAATTCTCCCATTATTTAATATTCTCACATCTGCTTTGGCTGTTGCTGTTGACAGTCCTGATTAGTGTGTGTGCTTGTATGTGATTCACTTATTCAAAAAAGAACACTTTTCATCTGATCTGTTTCAAGTTTTGCATGTGAGTTGCTGTGGAACCAACATGTAACCGTAGAAAATTATTTTAATAAATAGACTTGCAATAAATTACCAGAAAATACACAAACATGCATGCACGCACACACGTACGCGCACACACACACACACACACACACACACACACACACACACACACACACCACACACACACACACACACACACACACCACACACACTCACACACGCTTATTTGCTATATTTAGTTAAAAAACTGATTAGTTTCAGACATTATTATACTAATTGTATTATGTTAAATTTAATCTATCCAGCTGTGAGACATAATACAAGTCCTAAAAATCATACTCAGGCATTCACAAGGTTTGTTTTATTTATTATGTCATTTTTGGGTTTTACATGATTATAAGCAGTTTTCAAAATTATTACATCTAAAATACAGTCCAAATGATTTTAATCACACCACTTCACAGACTAATGTTTTTAAAGAGTAAAATATCCACAATACTTTCATACTATAGTCACTGTGTCCACTATATATATATACATACTGCATATATATATATATATTTTTTTTTTTTTTTTTCTTTTTATGTATATTTTGCAGAAAAGAGCAGAGGTGATGGGTGTGGAGATGTGGAGATTCCAGCTGACACCAACATCAGGAAGAAGGGAACACAGAAAGATTGAGAAGTATCTGGGGTGAAAGAACAGCTGGAACATACTGTATGTGGAAGGTCAAGGCTAAAGTGGTCCCAGTGGTAGTAGGAGCACTTGGGGCAATGACACCCAAACTGGAAGACTGGCTTTCACAAATTCCTGGAAACAACATCTGAAACCCTCAGTCCAGAAGAGTCCAGTCCCTAAGACTCCCAGGCCTATTATAGAGGACCCGAGCTTGAGGATGACACACAGATACCACCCTACAAGGGTGAGAGGGACTCTATACTCTCTCTCTCTATATATATATATATTTTTTTTTTTTTTCTGCAGTTTGCAATCTGATTTCCATATACATGTATATATCTCCCCACCTATATATTTGAATAAGCTCACTTGAAAACCTCACACTGTCACGCTTTAACTCCACACACTACCTGTCAATCACAGCACCCAACCAATCACGGCACATCTGCCAGAAGGAATCGTGTGAACAATATGGCATTAGGCATTGGGCAGAGAGGCTTTTTGTTGTGGTTACACCTTTCATCCACACGACAACGCAGATATCCTGGACAAAAACGCTGGCTAAAAGGTAAATTTTTTGAAAACACCAGGTATGCGTTGTCGTGGGGACGCTGTAACCGAAACTTTTTTTATCTGGGGGGCGTCTCCCTGTGACAAATACGTCTGTGACTTAACGTTACCAAAGCACAATCATTGTCCATAACCCAACCCTCCTCCCCTCACTGTACATGTTTACTGTATTTTCATTTTCATCATGTCCAAATGATCACTTTCCATACTGCCAGTGTGTGCGTGTGTGTGTGTGTGTGTATACTGCATACATGTGCAAGTTTTTGGAGTTAAAAGTAATTTCCCTACGGGAATTATTAATAGATTTATTGATGTTATTTTTATTTATTTTACACACACACACACACACACACACACACACACAACACACACACACACACACACACACACACACACACACACACACACACACACACATAACTTTTTAAATAGATTTGAAATGGCACCTTAGAGCAGGATTCCAGTAGCTACTTTTCACATCAGAAAAGCACATTTGTAACTTCATTACATTTCAAGCACACTAGTCTTTCAGAAGACAAGTGAGCCAGGAAACACTGACCATTGAAAGCCACTGAACAACTGCCAACCGATCGGAGGAAATCTCTAGCAACAATTTCCAGGCATCCCATTGATATTGATTTCAAAAAACAAACATTTTACTTTTATAATTATGATCCTGGGCTTGCATCCCACTTCCTGGGATTTCCCTCATGTTAAGCTCATAGTCATAAACCCATCCACAGTCAAGACAGTAATTGAATTTCATCTGAAGAAATGAAGGACATAAATAATTGACAGTCTAAAAATGAGCCTTCAGTGGTTCCAGAGCTTCTTTTTTTTAACACGCTTCCCAGATTCTCCTTTTCCTACTCTATGTCACAACTTGTTGCTTGAACCAGATTTCCTTCGCTGTCATTTCCTTTAAAATGGCTCATTAGTTTCCCATGCACCCTTGGTTGGCCTTATTGTTAAGCAAACCAATATTGCATGATGGCAGAAAAAAAAGACAAGGGAGCTCTGGAGACTAATTAGACGTCCTCAAACTTAAAACTCTTTTCAAGTCTTGTTGTCAACACACAGAGGCAATGACCTGGGGTCTCATTTAATGTTTCTATCCATTAATGTTCTTTGTGTTATGTTTAGAGCAAGGGGGCGCATAGAAGCAGGACCTGATAGATGAGAAACATTACAAACCCGGCAGGCACTGCACTTTAAAATAATACACTTTTTTTGTGTGATGGTGGTGGTGGTGAGGGGGGGGGTTCATTATATTTCCCTTAGGTGAAATGTGGTGAAATTTTTGAATAATTTATTTTTCTATAACTTAGGTTTCAGTCAAAAATCATTTGGTGGCTGTTTTCCCAGAGATAAGCAGGCCTTATTAATGTTGGATTTTTATCATGCCAGGAGGACCACCAGCATTACTGCTGAGCCTCCTAATAATTGACATTTTTTCTACATGAGGGTATTTATCATTGTCTCATGTCCATGGGAGGTCCCACAGCTGACCTGCTCCATATTTACAAATATAAGTTGTGATTTTGCCCTCTGTATCAAGAATGCCATGCAGTATTCATGGTTCCTCACAAGAGGAAAAGTTTGTTTCTTCTCAGAGAAAGGTAGGATTTCTAAGCGCTGAGTTGAGTATTTGAAAAGTTGATATGCATGACTTGACCTTTAAATTTGACTCTTTTTGAATGACTTGGGGGGTGCCTTTCAGGAACACTTAAGTGTACTATGAACAATGTGACCAATATCCTTCCACCAGAAGACACTGGATATTTGAAACATTCACTGCAGTTTGCAATGATAAAAACAAGTGTTAGAACACAGAATAAAGAAAGTGTCTAAACAATAATGACTCCTAATGAAAAGTTAGTTGGTATAAATCAGTAGCAGCTATCAACACTGAATAAAAGTCATAGGTTTTATGTTAGGTCATTGTCAAGTAATTTTTTTTGTATATTTTTAGGTTAATATACTTTACAGTATATATGTATATATATTAACCTAAGCCCATCATTGTTGTTGCTATTTTTAGGTTAATGTATATATACCTAAGAAGGTATACATTAACCCAAGTAATGTGCTTTTTCTTTCATCATACTATATGCAACGGTTGTGAAGATATTTGGTGGACGGAAGGACGGACAAACACTGACAATTACAATACATCACTACTTTGCGTGATGTAAAAATATTATTTGAAAAAAAGGATTGTTAATAGAGTTACGATTGTGAGTACAACACAGAAAAGAAGGAACAACCCTTAGAAGGACAACAGGGTGGTATTTGACAAGGAAGCCGTTCAATGTTGTTGCTAAACAAATGCAAATATGCACCAATGCAGTCATCAATTTTATGATGCTGCAATCGTGCAGTTATCAGTGAGACACAATATTAGATGGAATAAAACCAAATGAAGAGGAGTAAGATCTGATACACTGCTGAACTAAGTCTATCAGGGAAATGCATTTTGAATGAGATCACTGTAACTGCGTTGGACACACTTCATTTCATCCTCATCTGTCAAGTTTAGCATGAAATGATGGTAAATGTGCACAGCTTAATGGATGAGATGCGATAACATCTTAAGTTTGAAAAACTGACAGGGTGATTTCACGTCATTCTCTTCTTTGCAGGCAGGAACACAACCAGCTGTTTGGTTATGAGGTAAGTAAAGTAAGTATTGTTCAAGCTGTGCTTATCAATTGTGGTTTTTATTGATTTACAAGTTTGAAAGGAGGTAAAAGATTAATCTAATAACTATTGGAGGGTTACTCAAACAAGTTGGTGAATCTAGTGGGAATTATTTTGTTTATTAGTGACCAGCTGTATCAAGTTAATCAAAATCCATCAAATTCAATTTAATAATTTAAAACTTTTGACACAACTAGGCTTACCTGAGAGTCTGATTCAATTTTCTGATAATTTTACATCGCAAAAATATTTTTAGCAGAAAATCGTTATTAAATATCTTGGAATGAGTACCTTTTTTAAATACCTGGCTCCAGTATGACAATAATGGTAAAGTACTATAAAAGCTGAAGCATTCCTGCTCTGTGATTTCCAGAAGTGCACAAGATGATCCTTTGAATTCCTGTAATGGCCTGTAAAGGACACACTTGTTAAATCGATGGTTAAAATGATGTATGACAGATTATTTGTTTTTTGCACACCCACGATATTAAGCATGCTCCCTCTCTTTCATCCACATTAGTTTCTCTGCCTCCTTCTCTTTGTCTTAGTATGTGTGTGTGTGTGTGTGTGTGTGTGTGTGTGTGTGTGTGTGTGTGTGTGTGTGTGTGTGTGTGTGTGTGTGTGTGTGTGTGTGTAAAAAATTAATTAAAAATCAAATAACTCTATTAATAATTCCCGTAGGGAAATTACTTTTAACTCCAAATGCTTTGTGTCATTGTGTTTTTTTTTACATATATTTATTTAAATTTATCAAGCAATTTCTGTTTACAATGATTTATATATTCATATATATATATATATATATATATATATATATATATATATATATATATATATATATATATATATATATTAAAAAAACAGAATATAATTCATGTATGGGTGCTTTTAATTATGTGCTAGTGCACCTAATGTGAAACCTTAGGCTCAAGGTAACCATTAGTCTGGAGTCCTGCAGCACATTACTGAGGCTATTGCTTTTCAGTGTCAAAATGAGGCAAAACTAGATATCGCAAAAAAAAGTAATTTTTGCATCTTTTTCTGCTTATTTTTTCTGCTGACCTAGTATTCTCCGCACAAATCTGCAGATTTCATGAGAGTGCTTTGCTGAGACCGAGACAGATGTTGTGAGAGTGTTTCACTGATTGAGATGCAGGATTCAAATAGTTAATTTAAAAAAGTAAATTTACTTATGATTGGTTCATCTAAAAAATGCCAGAAGTGTCAGAAAGTTCAGAAGAGATGTGGGCTGTGAAACCACATCCTACCTCAGATTCTAGGGACAGAGCAGTGGCAAAACCAATGTGCCACAAAAAGATGAAATGGCTCTTCAGTGAGCGTCACGACTCGGAACTGAATTTCTTCAGTGCAAATTTGTCAAAAATGTCCCCTGGGACTCCAGGAGGAATTGAATAGGTTTTGATAATGAAATTCAAGATCAATGTGGCCGCACAAAATAAAGTTTTGGTCATATCTGCAAAATTTAACTTGTATGTCATACATGATAAAATGGTGAAATTATCTCTTTTTGATCGGGAAGACCAAAGGTCTGTTCCACTATAATAACATAAGGTTTAATGAACACACCTTTAGTTCATCAGCTGCCCTCAAAGGCAGATGAGAAGATCATGCCTGCCTTAGGTATGTGTTGCTTTGCTTTGCAAAACTCAACCTACAAACACAACTCTAACCCTAGTTGGGCCGCACAGAAAGTAAATATAACTTACATTATTTCCGCTTTATTTATTATCTAATTTTGAACAATATTTTGTTCATAATCAGATTTTATTTTTAAAAATTCTCTACGCCATATCTGTCTGACTCACTCTTCACACAAAATGCTTGCCTCAGTCAAATAACTACCTTTCAAAAGAGTTGTTCCAAAATTAAAACTCCAAATCTAAAAAAAAAAAAAACATATTTGGAAAGTTTCTTTGTGCAGGGTAAAAGAGCAAATGAGAAGACAGAAGAACCTATGACTTCATAGAAAAGAAAGATGCATTTTTATGTTGGCTGTACATTCTTATTTTGCTGTATTTATCCGCCAGATCTACCACTACCAATAGCACTAGCTTTTCATTTGTCATTAATGATAAATGGTTAAGTGTCCAAGGTACAAAGTTTCATACAGAGATGCTCACAGAGACACGTACAGGAACAAGATGGGGGACATGAGTGTTGGAGATGAGCAAATGCAGCGGTGCTGCTCGACGTGGTTTGCAGCAGAAAGGGGAAATACAGTTATCGGATATGGCAGGGTGCGGTTGTTCATATCTACGAATATTCATAAGTGGGAATGGGATGTCTGTATCTTGAGGACTACCCGTATTGCAGTTCACCATCAACTAATTGCTTTTGAGTCTGGACAAACAGAAAACTGTCACTGTTTGAAACATAGAAACAAACAATAACATGATAATTGTAGTTGCACTAACAGCAATGTAGCAATTTGTTGTCTATTTCTATAATGTTATGTTGACTATTTTCCTTCACTTCTCCGCTCTGTGTGTGTACTGAAAGCAGTGATACCAGTGTAAGCAGAAATAGAAGAAAAAAAACAGCGAAAAGGAGTCCAAATTCCCATTTGGCTAAAACAGCATTGATACTCACAGCACACCTGAATAAAAGGTTGTGATTTTGACCCTTGAGGAAAAAGGAACAAAACTTGTATTAGATATTGCAACATCATAAAGTGGGAAAAACAGTGTTAATTTGTTAGATGAACCTTAAAGCAGTGATCTTACGATGTAAATCTGACTTTTTTACCAGAAATGAGAAAAGAAACATTATATAGAATGAGGGAAGTGAAAAATAATAGGAAACAACTATCCATCCTTTTTTTTTTAAAGCTGAGAAGATCGCAAATCTCTCATCTACACCCGCTTATGCACCTTGTAAGGCATCAGTGTGCTGGAGCCCATCCAAGCTGGCTAGGCGCTAAATGCATGGTAGACACCCTGATGAGGCTCCAGTTCATTGCGGGATCACACAAAAGACAAACAAAACACACACCCTCACTCATACCTGCAAACAGTTAGTGTGGCCAGTTCACCTTCTTCCCACCTATGTTTTTGATGGTGGGAAGAAGCTACAGAACTGGGAGAGAACACTCAGACACAAGGAGAACACCATGAGACTCAAACCCAGAGGCAACTGCTGTGAGGCAACAGCTCTACCCCACTGCCCCACCGTGCCACCCTAGCCTGCCTTAGCATCAAGGAAATGGTTCGCAAAATACTGTACTGCTTTACAGAGGCGAGGTCTGTGTTTACTGTGCCAATCGGAGCAAAAAATACCTCAACAACAAGGACAACAAGGCCCTGGGGGGTTGTTAAGTTAGTCCACTGCAGTTCAATACAAGTCATAAAGTCATAAAACACACTTACAGAGATCATCTGACATGATAATGGCAATGGTAATATTGAAGACCCTATAGTTAACCTTTATGGACATTACAATGTTAGAGAATAAAATCAAGGATCAAGGATTTACTTTATTGTCTGTCTTTTTATGTCTGAGTATTACCCAGTGTCATCAATATATATATATATATATAATTATTTTTTCAAAAATCGTGATAAAGATTATATCAGATCTCATTTGTTGATTGGACTCAAAAATGTAAGCTGAGAAATAATTAATATACAGTAAATAAAACTGACGTAAAGACATCCCAGCATGATTAATGGTGTTTACTCAACATCACTGGTAAAGCTGATGAGCCATTAAAAGTCCTGTAGAACTCTTTGATCATGGAATGGAAGAAGGCCACAGATCACGATTATATTGTGTTCTTATTGATAGTAATGTTTATTACATGTCATATTTAACACCACATACAATCCTGTAACTTTTACCAGACATGTCATTGTCATCAGACAGATGCGGAATTGCAATGATGCCATTAACATCATAGCCCTAATAAAATGAAAGTTCGCTTGAATTTTAAAATGTGTCAAAAAAAATGTTTATACAATATTCCTGGGACACACTCAAATGACCAATACTTAACACAGAAGCCATAAATTATGGTACTGTGCGTGCAGGTTGAAAAGATTAAGTACACTATCTCCCTCTATTGCTCTCTCTGTGTCTCTTTCTTTCTCTCTCTCTCACTCTCTTTCTCTGTCTCTGACAAACAAAATCAGATTATGGACTCATGATATAAGACTTCATTAGCACGGCACTCATTTAACCCTGAATACAGTAAACAAAGTGACTGAACTTGTTTATATCTGTCCGCCATGTCACTCATTAAACCACTGCAATTTATGCCAATAGTAAAACTTTATTATACAGTATTAATTTATTTTAATAAAAAACTAGACCCATCTATTTGCTGCACATAGATCACACACTCAACATCTGGCCTTCATTGCCCTAATTATTGCAAGTAATGAGATGCTAATTTCACCCCTCATGCGAGATTTATGAGAAACAGAGCTTTATGACAAAACTAATAAATAAAACATATTACTGGTGGTTAACATCAAGCAGCTGATGGAAGAAGACAAAATGAGAAGGAATATGAGGCTCAATCATTAACAGTGCTTTTAGATCATCACACCCGAGGCTGAAGGATGGCTTCTTTTGTCCCACTGTTTACTGGTTTATGAGGAAAGTGACGGGCCATTTCATTACCTTCACAGTAATTAATGTCCAAAATAATTAATCAGTTGTAAGGACCAGTGTGTGGGAGTTTCATTTAACTCCTAAATCTGAATTGTTGTAATGAAAACCAAAATGCTAAAAAGTTAGCATGCCAGAATGCAAACATAAAGTACCGTAAAACAAGGATATAAGTCAGATTTTGGTTAGCATTGCAATGCCTGGCTTCAATGTCACACTAATGGAAAATGTGCAACTGCTAAATCTGAGATCTGTGTCATAGGAAATAAAAAAGCTGAGTGCGGCAGTGTAATATTAGCTCTTATATCTCCAGTCTGTGTAAAGAATATATCCTTGTGGTCGTTCTTCACAGTAAGATACTGTAAATGAGTTAACTAGGAAACTGTTATTTTTCAACATTCATAATAATGCTATAACTTTGCTTAACTCACCAACCTTTTGATAAGGTACTTGTAGCCATCCATTATTTTTTACCCTTCAATGTCTAATATTCCTAATGGCATCTGTATTTGACTATATTTGAAAATAGTGAGTGGTAAAAAAGATGAATTTAATGAACAATTCTATGATGTCCTTCCCATAAATGCCTGTGTTCTGGCTCACAAAAAAGTACTTTATATGTTTGGTACAAAGTCTGACTCTTTTTAATTGAAATACAACAGGAGTGCACTCATACATTACACTTGACCTTCACCATACAGATTGATCTCTTTCATATGTAGAGCACATATGAAGCTCATTACTGAAAATGAAGCAAACAAACAAGGTACTGTAAATAGAAACTGTATATTGAACTCTACACCTTAAAGCTTTTCATTTACATCTCACCACAAGGAATCAAGTTGTGAACTGATTTAATTGAAAAGAAGAAGAAAAAAACTTGTAAAGTGTTAATTTACTTCTAACATTTGACATACAGGATTTCCGATATATTCCATTTAGTGATGTGATCAGTTATTTTAACTACAAAAGAGAGAAAAAGAAAAGAAAGGTTTGGGAGCAGCTGATATTTGTTCCTCTGTACTTTTGTCAACATCTTAAGATTATATAAAAAAGAAAAATCAATATAGTCCTTAATGTATGTTGCCAAATAAAAGGAATACTACAAAATATTGACACCACTATCAAAAACAGCACTTCCTTCTTGTCTTCCTCCTTCTGCTACCGCATTTACATTCTATGTTTTATTTAATCAACAATAAAATAGGGTTTTAGATTTTCAGTAGTTGCTGAAGCCTATCTTAGTCCTATTACTGACTACTGAAGCGGGGTACACCCCAGATAAAACGTGAGCTTATCGCAGGGCCAAGCACAAAGACAGACATCCCCTCCTTAAACCACCCTCTTACCTACAGACAAATTGGAATTGGGCAATTCATCTAAACTGCAGGTTTTTGGAGGTTGGAGCAAGCAGGACAAACCTCTGCAGACACAAGGACAACATACAAACTCTGCACAGAAAGGAATCAAACCCAGAAACTTCTTGCTGTGTGGCATTAGTGCTACCCACTGCGCCACTTACTGCCCATTGCCCAACTTGACTTGCATTAATGATATAAGCAGGTGAGGCTCACACTACATATGGCCAAATGTAACTGGAGTGATGTATAGACATTTGCATAGGTATACTGCATAGGTATTCTTCACAAAATAATATTTCACTTGAGCAGCTCCATTGCAGTTCTTTACAAACAAAGTGGTCTTTGACTCATGAATTATTTGACTGGGTTCCCGAAGTCTTTGGCACTTGATCTGTCTAGGGAGAGGATTTGAATTGATGTGACTAATGTAAAACAAGGCCAACTGTCAGATGTAAGCCAGTCACTGCTTGTGCACTCTTGCACCCTACATTTCCAAGGCATAATGATGCATAGCCATCACACTTAAGCCCAGTCTATTGCCTACATATGGAAAAGGTGTCAGCTGCAGCAAAGGGAATTATGCAGCCCACTAGTTCGCCGTCTAGCATGGCATCCGCAGCTGCACGGTGCTTTCCCCAAAGAAAAGATGACATGTTTATGAGTTATTCCCTTGATGGAGCTTATACCTAGGAAAACAGACATCCTTGACCCCTTACTAGCCTTCCCAGCGGAACACAATATATCGTGAATAACTGAAATGAATCCAGTCTATGTAAGCAAAGAAAAATGTATTTAAAAGTATATTTTGGAGCATTGTATTCCTTTGTTTGAAAGAGCAGCTGAAGAGTGACAGGAAGGAGGGAGAAAGAACCAGGAGCAGCAGTTGAGTCCCAGTGAGTCCCTGCGAGGTTTCCATAAATGATACATGCACTAACTTCTTCTTTTCCTTTTGGCTTTTCCCTTCAGGGGTCGCCACAGTGAATCAGTTGCCACTATCTAACCCTGTCTTCTGCATCTTCTTCTCTCACACCAACTACATTCATGTCCTTTTCCACTACATCCATAAACCTCCTCTCTGGTCTTCCTCTCGGCCTCCTGCCTGACAGAAAACTCAGCATCCTTCTACCAATATATTCACTATCTCTCCTCTGGACATGTCCAAACCATCTCAGTCTGGCCTCACTGACTTTATCTCCAAAACCTCAAACATTTGCTGTCCCTCTGATGTACTCACTCCTGATCCTATCCTTCCTGGTCACTCCCAAAGAGAACCTCAGCATCTTCATCTCTGCTACCTCCAGCTCTGTCTCCTGTCTTTTCCTCAGTGACACTGTCTCTAGGCCAAACAACATCCCTGGTCTCACCACAGTTTTGTACACCTTTCCTTTCATTTTAGCTGAAACTCTTCTATCACACATCACACCTGACACTTTTCTCCACCCATTCCATCCTGCCTGTACACGCTTCTTCACCTCTTTTCCACACTCTCCAGTGCTCTGGACTGTTGACCCTAAGTACTTAAAATCCTCCACCTTCTACGTCCCTTCTACCTGTAACCTCACTCTTCCATTTGGGTTCCTCTCATTCACACACATGTACTCTGTCTTACTGCGGCTAATCTTCATTCCTTTTCATTCCAGGATAAACTTCCACCTCTCTAGCTTCTCCACCTGTTCCCTGCTCTCACTACAGATCACAATGTCATCTGCAAACATCATAGTCCATGGAAATTCCTGTCTAACCTCATCTGTCAGCCTGTCTATCACCACAGAGAACAAGAAGGGGCTCAGAGCTGATCCCTGATGCAGTCCCAGCTCCACCTTGAACTCCTCTGTTAAACCTACAGCACACCTCAACACTGTCTTACAGTCCTCATACATATCCTGCACCACTCTAACATACTTCTCTGCCACTCCACACTTCTTCGTACAACACCATAGTTCCTCTCTGGGCACCCTGTCATAAGCTTTCTCCAGATCTACAAAAATACAATGCATCTTCCTCTGGCCTTCTCTGTACTTCTCTATCAACATCCTCAAAGCAAATACTGCATCTGTAGTACTCTTTTTTGGCATGAAACCATACTGCTGCTCACAAATGTTCACTTCTGCACTTCTACTCTTTCCCATAACTTCATTGAGTGACTCATCAGCCTTATTCCTCTGCACATCTCCCTTGTTCTTAAAAATGGGCAGCAACACACTTCTCCATTCCTCAGGCATCTTCAACTATCTAAGATCCTGTTGTACAACCAGGTTAGGAACTCTACTGCCGCTTCTCCTAGATACTTCCAGACCTCCACAGGTACTGTATATAATCAGGACCGAGTGCCTTTCCACTCTTCATCCACTTCAATGCCCTCCTCACTTAACTGATCCTGACTAATCTTTGCTACTTCCTGGTCTGCAACAGCCACCTCTTCTAGTCTTTGTTCTCTCTCTTCTCTCTCTCTCTTTGTTTTTCTCATTCATCAACTCTTCAAAGTAGTCTTTCCATCTTCCCATCACACTACTGGCACCTGTCAATGTACTTTCATCCCTATCCTTAATCACCCTAACCTGCTGCTTGGACTTCCCATCTCTGTCTCTCTGTCTTGCCAACCTGTATAGACCAGTGTCTCCCTCCTTACTGTCCAACCTATCAAACAAGTCATCACTCCTTTCTACTCTCCTCAGTCTTCTCAGTGTCCCACTTCTTCTTAGCTAACCTCTTTCTCTAACTCCTTCCCAAAAGTCATGCGACATTCTTCGTTTTTCAGCTTCCACCATTTCATCTTCTCCTATGCCTTTGCCCTCTTCACTTTCCTCACCACCAGAGTCATCCTACACACCACCATTCTATGCTCTTTGGCTACATTCTCGCCTGCCACTACTTTGCAGTCACTAATCTCCTTCAGATTACACCGTCTACACAAGGTGTAGTCTACTTATGTGCTCCTCCCTCCACTCTTGTAGGTCACCCTATGTTCCTGCCTCTTCTGGAAGAAAGTATTCACTATAGCCTTTTCCATCCTTTTTGCAAAATCAACCATAATCTGTCCTGCATTCCTCTCCTGGATACCAAACATGTCCATCACCTCCTCATCACCTCGGTTTCTTGCACCAACATGTCCATTGAAGTCTGCACTAATGACACTTCTAGGTATGCTCTGCAACACTTCATCAAAGTTCAACTAGTTTCTCCTTCTCCTCCAGCTCACATACCCACGAACAACATTGAACATCACACCTTCGATTGCTAGCTTCAGACTCATCACTCTATCTGACACTCTTTTTACAACTCCAGGACATTCCTAACAAACTCCTCCTTCAAGATAACTCCTACTCCATTTCTTTTCCCATCTACACCATGATAGAACAACTTGAACCCTGCTCCTAAACTTCTAGCCTTGCTACCTTTCCACCTGGTCTCCTGGACACACAGTATGTCTACCTTCCTTCTATGCATCATGCCAACCAACTCTACCTTTTCCTGTCATAGTTCCAACATTCAACGTCCCTAATGACAACAGTCCTTTACTTTGGCGTTCCTCTTCTCTCTCCCTACGAACACACTTCTTTCCTCCTCTCCTTCTTCAACCACCAGTAGTCCAATTTCCACCGGCACTCTGGAGGTGAACAGCACCGATGGCGGTCGTTGTTAACCTTGGCCTCAACCGATCCGGTATGGAAGTCATAGATTTGATTTGCATGTTTGATTTGACAAAAGCTTTACGTCAAATGCCCTTCCTGACACAACCCTCTGTATTTGTCCGGGCTTGGGACCGGCACAGTAAGACACTGGCTTATGCCAGTGTCTTACTGTACCAATGTACCAATGTAGCCGTACTGTTGCGGCTACATTGGTACGTCCTCTAACTTCTTCTTCTTTTCCTTTCGGCTTTTCCCTTCAGGGGTCGCCACAGCGAATCAATTGCCTCCATCTAACCCTGTCCTTTGCATCCTCTACTCTCACACCAACTACCTTCATGTCCTATTTCACTACATCCATAAACCTCCTCTTTGGTCTTCCTCTAGGCCTCCTGCCTGGCAGTTCAAAACTCAGCATCCTTCTACCAATATATTCACTATCTCTCCTCTGGACATGTCCAAACCATCTCAGTCTGGCCTCTCTGGCTTTATCTCCAAAACCTCTAACATGTGCTGTCCCTCTGATGTACTCATTCCTGATCCTATCCTTCCTGGTCACTCCCAGAGAGAACCTCAGCATCTTCATCTCTGCTACCTCCAGCTCTGCCTCCTGTCTTTTCCTCAGTGACACTGTCTCTAGACCAAACAACATTGCTGGTCTCACCACAGTTTTGTACACCTTTCCTTTCATTTTAGCTGAAACTGTTCTATCACACATCACACCTAACACTTTTCTCCACCCATTCCATCCTGCCTGTACACGTTTCTTCACCTCTTTTCCCCACTCTCCATTGCTCTGGACTGTTGACCCTAAGTACTTAAAATCCTCCACCTTCTTGATCTCTTCTCCCTGTAACCTCACTCTTCCACTTTGGTCCCTCTCATTCACACACATGTACTCTGTCTTACTGCGGCTAACCTTCATCCCTCTCCTTTCCAGGACAAACCTCCACCTCTCTAGCTTCTCCTCCACCTCTTCCCTACTCTCACTGCAGATCACAATGTCATCTGCAAACATCATAGTCCATGGAGATTCCTGTCTAACCTCGTCTGTCAGCCTGTCCATCACCATAGTGAACAAGAAGGGGCTCAGAGCTGATCCCTGATGCAGTCCCACCTCCACCTTGAACTCCTCTGTCACACCTACAGCACACCTCACCACTGTCTTACAGTCCTCATACATGTCCTGCACCGCTCTAACATACTTCTCTGCCACTCCAGACTTCCTCATACAATACCACAGTTCCTCTCTGGGCACCCTGTCATAAGCTTTCTCCAGATCTATCATAAGCTTTCTCCAGATCTAGATTGGTACGTCCTCTAACTACTGTGTATAATTTGATGCTCACGAACTGTATAAATTGTCTCATGCTTCATATGATGAAGTAAATACTGAGAGTTTGATCCTTTTGAATCAGTTGCCTAAAATACATGTAAAGGATGCAAATTATTTGAAATTTATAACAGTATACATCAACTCTATTATGCACAGGAGTTTTTAAAGCTCATTGATAAAGAATGTGGAAAAAGTCAAGTCAAGTAAAAAAAAAACAAGATAAAGAATGTGAGTCTTTTCAGTGTAGCAAGAATAGAAAAATCTGATGATTCCTCTTTTGCAATCTACTGTTGAGCTTATTTTAAACTTTGATGTTCAACATCATCCTGTTGATGTCATAGGTAATACCAGTTGAACACATTTTTGGAGTGCTGAAAAAAAAAAAAACTGATTACCAGTTTTTAGTCATCTTACAAACTCAGAAAATCAACATCACAGTTATCCAATCATATGGAAATACTGAGATCTGAATGAGCCAACAATCTGTTATTTATACACTAACATAATGCGTCTCAGGATGAAGGTCTCACATAATGACCAGTAGTTCTGAAAAGAGGAGTATAACCTGTAATAATTTGTCCCTCCAATCATTTGGTGATACTACTATAGCAGTCCTCTTTTTGTCACTGTCAGCATTCAGATTGAGTGTATGAAAAGATGGAGAAAAACGGGGGTGGGGGGTGATGTATGCATCTGAGGTGGAGGGAAGGCAGTGGTGGAAAAGAGGGGAATGGAAATATGAAGAAAATGCTGGAGTATGTGATTAAGAATAATGAATAAAAAATTCCATAAAGCTTTCTACCAAATCACATATCAACTCCACATCGGTATTATCCCTGAGGCGTCCCATCAGTGTGGACCACATCATTCAGAAAAGTAAGCACTTGTGTTTTCACCTACACACACGTACACAACCGTAGCAGACTATTAGAATAAGCTCCCTCTTTCTCTTCTTCCTCCTTCCTTCTGTGTCCATCATTGTCTCAGCTGATCTACATTTTCTTTGGTAGTGAAAGCCATAGCAAGAACAAGACCTGTCAAGTTTCATATGACTGGGTGTGTGACCTTTCCTCCCTTGCTGCTGTTCCATCACTCCAGCAAACACAGTCAGTACCAGTCTGTTATCTCCAAACTACTGTTTGAAGAGGCATCTCTATCAGAACAGTGGAAAAACATCCAATGCATATCAATTGGAGGACTTTGATTTTTATTTGTTCTGCATTTGCCCTGTCTTGCTATTGTACATAGAAATGACAGCAGGGGCCACTATATAAATTCTCTAACATCTCAGTTTCTCTACAACTGTGAAGAAATACAATATGCTAATTTTAAAAATTGGACCTTTTTTCATTTTAATATTTACTTTCGTAAAAAGTAGACTGAATGCTGGACTGAAAGAAATCTTAAGGATTATGTGCAATCTGGAGATTGTATTGTAATTTGGCTTGTTGACAAATATTTGCCTAGATCCCATTCAAATCCACTTTTTTCTCCACGTTCATGTTTTGGGTTTTTTTTGCTTTTTTTTTAACCCAGTTCATTGTAAACCTCCCTGAAGATATTTTGTTCTTATTTGGCTCCTTAAATATTCAGCTTGCTTTACCAGTCACTCATTTATTTTGGCTTGCTGAGATTTCAAGCAGTGAGGGTTGCAGTTGGTTAATTCGAGGGCGTTTGATGAATGGAATCAGCTTTCTATGCTTCCCATTCTTTGTAGAGATGAAACGATAAGTCAAACAATCAAGGAAACACCTTGAAAGTCACACTGGTGGGAAGCCAAAAAGAAATCTGCCTAGGTTCTAGAAAAATCTGTCCCGATTGTTTTTAATTTTTATATACAGTATAAAGTACATCAGTGGCAATTGGAATGTTTACGGTAAGGTTTCAAATGTGTTGATTTGTCTTTCTGTGAACATGAAGCAAAGATAATGGGGATGGAAACAAAATAAAATTTTTAATTAAAAAAATTAGGAAATTTTTTTAGTCTGACATATTCAGCACAGGTTAACTAGGCTTAGTAGTGCTTTAAAGGGGTCCTATTATGAAAATCATACTTTTTCAGGTCTCTACATATACATAATGGTCCTCCCTAACCCAACCAACTCCTAGAATCTGGTAAACAAACGCTTCCTGCATCAATAGATAGTTAGAGTTATAGGAATTCATGGCTCAGACCGAATCAAAACGATCGGATTTTGCTACAAATACCGTTTGTGATGTAATTTTTATTTTGTGACGTATTTTACGTCACAGACTGCGCTCTGCGATTGACAGTATTGATTGGTTGACATGCCCAAAGGCGTGGCAGTCCCAAAAGGGGGAGTTCGTTCAGGCTACGGTAGCATTGTGTGGTAATGTTCTAGCTCAGAGCTACACACTGACAAGCTCTTGGACTCAGTTAGCATTTGGCTAACTAGTTAGAGGTCCACTTCAGTCGTGTGTGAGGGTGTGCGTGTGGGCGTGTGTGTTTCGTGATCAGGCTACAGTAGCAGTGTGTGGTAACGATCTGGATCAGAGCTACACACTGAAAGTTCCTCATAAGCTGTTGAATTTAGCTAGCATTTGGCTAACTAGTTAGCAATCGGTGAGTGTGTGTGTCCGTCCAAAGTTATCCCCAGCATCACAGCAAACACATAACCAGTTACACATTAATTACTAATTGAGAACAATTGTCTGTTTTTTGGTGAATGAAAGCAGCTTTAGCTTTTGTAAGTGATCAGAGAGCTGCGTGTATCCACACACTCACACACACACGCAGGTGCGTGTGTGCATGAGAATACAAGAGAAAAACTTGGTCTTTCCGGTAAAATCCCATGTTTCATTAGTTTGCGTTAGCTTAGCTCCTTTGTTATCCACAAGCTCTCGTTGTCCATAACAATTTTCTGAAAACACAGTGTAATTATCTCACTGGCCGGTCTGATCATGTTTACACAATGAGCCACGAATCTTTGTTCAGCAAAGACTGAGGAAGCAGGTCCACGCTTAGCACCGAAAAATCAACTGTTATATCATGAAATCAACAGTGCAAAACATGAGAATTAGAGTGAAATATGTAGCGGTGAAGTTACTGAAAGTTAAAGAAGTTGCAAATTAGAGCGAAATATGTAGCGGTGAAGTTACTGAAAGTTAAAGAAGTTGCAGACAATGGCGATCGATCTGTAATGTTGGCACGCTGGAGTGGTAAACAAATGCATGTGAACATGCGGGGGAGGGCAGTGTTGATTGGTCAGCTCAGAGGGGGGAGGGAGATAGCGAAGGCTGGGGGGGAGGATAGACGGAGCTGAGAGCTACACCCCATTAAAACAGACCTTCACAAAGTGGAGGAGGATTTATCAATATTCAATGAAAGATACTGATCACTTTGAGGCAAGACATTTCAAAAACAGTGTAGTTGGACATATGGCAGCTGAATGACATAAAAAAGCATAATATGGGACCTTTAACCTCAGTGGGTTCAGGGCAGCATGTTGGTACATCCTGGATGAGTGAACTTTCTTCTTTACTCAGCTTGCTAGTCTTTCAGCTCTTTTCTGTTTGTATGTTAGAAATGTCTGTCTACGTTACTGCAAATGGCTGATGTACAAACAGATCGAATATAACCCTTTGATTACTTTTTTTATGATGAGGGATGATGATTGGTTGGAGTTAACTGTAGTGCTAAGCCAATAAGGGAAACAGAAAGCAGTCACGGCTTCAGTGTACTGATTGTCACCATAGTCTCCTGCTCTGGAGTTATGAAAAGTGATGTGATTAATTTGTGTTAAAATAAATAACGCAGATTAAATTTCTCAGTTATATCGTCAGTGTTGACAGCATTCTTTAATAGCGTTCATCCTTATGACTGGCCATGACGCATATAATGCTTTGAGAAGGAAATCATCATCATCCAGGTTTTCTACATAAAACGCCTCTCTTGCTGACACAGCTGAGACAACATCTATTCATTTTAAGGCCACTTTATCATAAAGGAGATGGAAAGCTAAAAGAATCATCTTTGTGATTTTGTTGCATCTTTACTAAGATAATTGCATTTTTAAAAAAACTAAAGAATTACTTATTTGTTGACAAGGAAGCTAAAGCTAGCATTGCTAATTTGATTTCATGATGTCTTTCTGAGAAAAAAAAATCTTTTCTGGGTGTAGCATAATCAATCGACACTTCGTGGTAAGATTCTAAACACTGTTCAAGTTCAGTGTTGCTGACTATCAATGTGGTTTACACAATTCCAAACTGGCCCAACCCTATGAAACACGTCTTAAAAAACCGTATGCAGTTGGTCTTTCTCAAAGAAAGTGCTATTCTCAACATCACAAACAATTTCTCTCATTTTTATCTTGTCCAGTCAGCGGCTTCTTCTACAGACAAGCAGCTGTGTGTTCAGCCTGCTGTTCCCACTTTGCTTGTACATGATCAACAGGACACTTAACCTCCTCAAAAGTGAAGGTTACTGCCAACATCAACGTCATCTTACAGTGGGAAATGAAATCCAAAGACAAAGGTTGGAACTAGAAGTCTTAAAAAATTACAGACAAGATAGTGAACACGTAAAAGAAGTAGTACAGCATTAAATGTGCTAAAAACATGAGAATAAGAATAATTAAATACTAAGAAAATTGGTTGCTGCATTCTATTTGACCAGTAATACATTATAACATAATATAAATCATAAGTACAATTTTAGACACCTGCTGCTGTCAGTGAACAATTAGGCCAGGTGGAGGATAAAACCCATCTGTTAAGGTCATGTTGACTGCCTCTGGATAGAGGAGCTAACTGTCTGCTCCCTCTGACACAGCTTAAGGTGCAATTTAAAGAGCCTCATCATGAAAAAAAGGTTCTGATATCTTAATTAAACCGCTGTCGCTTACCCTCTCCAGCACCAGTCAATATCTTGTCACACTGACTTATAACATTAAATAAGTGAAGTGTATAAATGATATGAGGAATTTTTACAAGGATGTTGGGAGTTGATGGCAGATGAGTGCCAATATGCACAGTGAATTTATTGTCCAGAAGTCATTATTGTGAAACTGACACTCCAGGCACAGGATAATAAAAGCGGTGATGTATTGTAATTGTCAGTGTTCGTGTGTTCGTCCGTTCCTTTGTCCATTCGTTCGTTTGTCCACTAAATATCTTTGCAACCGCTGCAGATGGAAAGATGAAACAAAGGGAATGAAAATCAGATGATGACCTTGACCTTGAGAAAACTAGGTCAAGGTCAAATTTCAACTTTTGAACACTCAGGAACTGAATAAGATAGAAAGACGAGGGAGAAGGCCAGTGTGAGTAAGACCATAGATCAAAGCTAGTGCTTTGATCAATGACAGTAGGTCAGAGCACTAGATTTGATCTTTGACCTAGTAGGTCAGGGTAAAATTTTGAATCTAGGATTGTTGCGGGATGTTGCAGTCTGTGACTGCCTTGTTTGTTTTGTATCCATACATTTCTTCTCTGAAAAACCAATCACTTTAGGTGGAAAGCATGTTTTAAAGCAAATTTATTTCTGCTCTAAGTTATCTTGTATCCTATCAACAGCCCCTTTAATTGATCAACCTTCCTCTGTCATCTCCTATTTTCGCTTAAAATTCAAATTTATTTTGTGTGGAATTTTTACTTAGTGGCATAACAAAAGTGTTATTATTTCTAAAATAGAATGTTTTTATTGTTATCATACACAAGTTTACAACAAAATTTAAATTCATCTTTACATTTAATAGTTTAAATTATCTTCTTGATAAAAAATAAACTTTACCTTTACCAATTTAAGTCTTCATGAAAACTAAATGAAATTTGACTAAATAAAATTAAACAAAAATAAGATAGTTTAAAATTACAACTGATTTTCGACACTCAATCTATATTTGCTAAACATTGATGATTTACTGGACATGTTTTCACTGAGCGTACACTGACATGTGTAATGTAATTCAACATCCAACCCAGTTCTGTACTGGATTTCATATGAGTACAGTAGTTAGGAATTTTTAAATAAATTACATTGTATTCCTTATTTTGAACATTCTGAAAAGGGTAATTTAAAGTAATAATTAAGTGTGTATAATTAATGCTATAAGATCATCCACAGTGTCATTACATAAACTTCATCTAATGTGCAGACTTGTATTAGTGCAGTAATTAAAATGTCAGGGCATGTACAGATCAGAAATTGTTCATTTAATGAACAAACATTTAAAATGCTGCCTGCGTGTTGGCAGTGCAGCAGTGTTCTCTTCGGTCAGCAAAGAGCCAAACATAAATTTAAAACTGAAATCCAAAGACAAAGGTTAAAGCTTGACAACATGACCCTTGTAGAAATGGAGAAAAAAACTCTCAGCTAGAATAGAACACTTGATGCATACTGTACATACAAACACATAAAGACAGAGGAGGGGACTCAGTACACATCCTTGGTAGGCTCTCATGTTCAGCGTGATGGTGCTGGAGGTGTTGTTACCAACTCGAATTGCCTGTAGTCTCCCTGTCAGAAAGTCCAGCAGCCAGTTGCGTATGGAGGTGTTTAGTCCAAACTGGTCCAGTTTATGGATGAACTGCTGGGGAATGATTGTGTTGAATGCTGAGCTGAAGTCGATGAACAGCATTCTGGCATACGAGTCTTTGGTCTCCAGGTGGGTGAGGGTTGAGTGTATGTCATAATCATTGAAATTCATAATTGTAACTAAAAATATAAATGGATTAACCTCTGCTTTGAGGAGTAAAAAAAATTGAATTGAATTTATCAAATATTAAATACCTTTTAACTTACACATTTGAGACATGCTAGAAACTTTTAAGTTTTTTAACTATTCCAATGCCATAAAAATATATAAAATAAATACTTAATTCTAGGCTTATAGTAATAAATCACATTAAATTACTGGAACAAAAATTCTCTTCTTGCTGCAATTAACAAATTGTGATAAATTGTGAACTCAGATGACAATAGAGCATTCATGTTGAGCAGATGATGATGAAATTCTAAAATGATCAAAACACATTGAGAGTATATGTTAATAGTTATATATTGAGTTATTAGAATCATTAAGCACATGATATCAACCTTACATTATGTGTTATAATTTGTAATGTCTCGTTCATCATTTGTATCAGTTTCATATTTTCTCTACTAATATATTACTATGTATTTAAAGCTTCTGCATTCACTCAAGCACTGGATTAAATTATTAATTTATTGGATTCAAGCCATTTTTTCATTACATTTTTACAATTACTTTAATTTCTGAAATTAAATTATTTTATTTTTAACATGCATTAAAATCAGGTTCAAGTTAAAATGTTAACGTGGTCTTTATTATAAAGGGATCAGAAACAATATTATCTTTTTTAGCATAGTGACTGTATGACTGTTATTATTGTCGCCTTTTCATTCAGAATTAATACACTAACTTTTATTGTAGATTAATGGCCTAGCTGGCATTATGTATTTCTTTAAATTTAGATGCTAAACTTCTCTTTGACCGACTTTTAATATTGCTTTCAAAATGAGTTAACCCCCGAGAAGCTGTTGAAAATGTGTGCATTAACTTTTTGCTCCTCAGTTTCAAGCATTTTATTCTCCAGTTGCTTTTGATCCCAAAAATTGACTTTGAACATGAACAGTTGAGTCTCGCTCAAATTATGTTCACAGAATGCAGATCAAAATAAGTTGACAGACTGTAAAGATTGCTCCAAAATGAGAAAAATACAAGCTTTTTAAAATACCGTAAAGAGAATTGCTTGTCAGAGCCAAACAATTGAATTGTAATGATTTATATCAATGCATGATGACATATGATTTATGTTTGTGAATAGAGAAGCAAGTTTACACCCAAAGAATAAATAGAACACTAAGGGTCCATGTAGTATTGCATACATGCTAAACTACAGCATTTTAAATAGATTTTCAAAGACAAAAACACAGGAACAACGCTAAATCATTATCACCATACATGCCTGATTGATTTTACATCAGCAAATGCATCAGAGTTGCAAATCTCGATTCCACATGGGTCCGTGTTTATTTGGTAGCAGTGAACACATGCAAGTGGAGCAGTCCCTCACAGCTGAAGGTGTAACGGACTGGAACATTTTCTTTTTGTCTATAAGCAACTAAAAGGCATGAAGGAGTCAAAAGCCACAAAAGGTTTAGTTCAAATTCTATTATGGCCACAATTGCAGTCTCAACTGTTTCAAACGAAGAAATGTAAAAGAAAGTGTACATACCATTAGAAAAGAAAGTACTGGGCAGAAGGGGAGTCACATATATAAAAGTGGAAGAGTGATATTGTGACCCAACATGTGCAAGTCAGAGACAGAAAGTTAGCAGTAGATAATATTCGCCCACCTGGGGAGAAACCATCGTATCTTCACAGGTGCGATGAGATAGATGCAGGATCTGTTGGGAGAAAGAGATTACAAGGAGTCACGAAAAACCTTAGAACCACTTTCAGCTCTAGATGTTTTTCTGCTATCTGTCCGTTTATTTTGAACTTTTCTTTACGTAAAAATAAATACGAAAATCTGAAGTGTAATTTGATAAATATTGATTTTTAAACCATTAATGATTTTGAATTATTTGCGATGTTTCGTTAAATGTGTTATTTGTATTCATTACATTTAACTAGCATTCGTATTTAACTTTTTCTCAGTGTGTGTGTGTGTGTGTGTGTGTGTGTGTGTGTGTGTGTGTGTGTGTGTGTGTGTGTGTGTGTGTGTGTGTTTGTGTCTGTAAAACACAAACAGTTTAATCATGCTTGCAAACCCTAATGCAGCGTTTCAGTGCACTAAGGCCTGTTTGGGGAGCCTGAACTCCCAACTGCGTCTCACATGAGTGGTCCAGTAAAATTAGTTGATGATTGATCCCACTCTAGTGGGAGTGGAATGTTTTTCCTTTTCTTAATTCTAAATAGATATTGTATTCAAATAGAAGAACAACCATTGACTTTGTAATCCCTGTGCTGCTATAGCAGACAAGCAGGAAAAGTCAAGTGTTGTGTTTGTCCGGGTTCCACGCTTATCTTCCCTGGTCCCCATAGACCCGACTTGTCAGTGTCTTCAAGCTACGCTTAGCAGTCTCTGATATTAAAGAGCACTATCTCTGAGGTGGCCATTTGGGGAGACAGGTTTTTTTCATTCCAACAGAGACTCCCTACCATATTATCGTGAGCATTTTTACCTTGTCAAACTGAATGTACTGCCTTGACAATATAGCATTTGCAGTCTTCATCATTTTGGATATAGATTCCACTCAATCTGCCCTCAGTTATTAAAAATGCCTATTGTAACTCAATTGTAACTCATATTATTTTAATTGTTAAAATAAATAGAAATAGAAAGAGGAAAAGGGAAACTGTTTATAAATTGTCATGTCAGATTTTAATGAAGGATCCTAAAAATGATAGTAAAATTCAAAGGTTGTTTCCAACATTTTAAATCCTGCTCTGCATGTACAGATTAAACAATAATTAGAAAAGCATCACATTTCTGTCTCAACATACATGAGTCCAGTGTTATGTATTTATTAAAGTGAATTATCTTACTAATCATTCTAATCGGGTTCAGCTCATGTTAGCGGGCTTCCTGCTGAGTGCTAATGTCTAATTACACTGGAGCACATCTTGATGGGAAGGGTGCCCCTCAGCCCTCCGTGTACTGCCATGCCTCTCTATCCTTGTCTAATCACTAATCATACACTGGACTGTCAAGTCCACATTACTACTAATAACTAATGATCAGCAGTTGATCAAAGAAGCTAGAAAAGAATTTGATCAAAAAGAGATGAGAGGGCATACATTCTTGTGTGATCATATTTTCCCATGAAATTGACCTTCATATCCCAAAGGGTCATCTTTGCATTCCATGTACTCTTTCTGTAGGTCAGTGAATATGTGTGTGCTAATATATGCATGTGCATGAACAAAGCACACACTCTACAGACAATAATAAACTATACCACTATAAAGAGCTTCCTGCAAAAGTTTTCAGTCTAATGAGATTCAACAGCTGTTGACCTGACATAATATGCAACTACATAAAAGAAAAATGAAAAACAGTTCTTACATCTCCAAAAGAAATGAGAATTCTTCTTTATACTTTAAGCAATCCATCATTATCAACACTGGCAGAGTACGTAGACTCTGCCTATTAAAGGATATTTTAAAAAATATCAGCCTGTCTTGAAAAACAAAGACAGAGATGTGTATTTTGCCGACTTTTTCTTTCTTGAGCATAAATTGAGTGGAAATCTTCTTCCAAGGATGGTCATTAATGGAGGTAGGTAGAGTGATTTCATGGCAGCAGATTGGAAAATGGCCCTTTGTAGCAACTCCATTTACATAGAAAAATGCTGATGGTTCACAATAAAAAATGTGCCATAGTCGACAGAGAGCTGCTCTGCCTGTTGTCTTTCACTGACACTTGATAGTAGTGCATGTACAATTATGCATAATGCACTAATGGCGATTTCTTATAACTGTCAGAGAAGCTGTAGGTAAAGTGTTTCCTTTGCAGACAACTTGATGCTAGGTATACTGCCGGCATGTTTTGATTTTGCTGACGCCAGTACCCTTGACAACAAAATAGCAACGTATCAGCTGAATGGTTGCCTTGGCCATCCTTGCAATGTTATTGAAAAACAAAGTTTGAAATTGCTTATTGAGAAAGAAGTCCTTCATTTTTATATGTTTATTGGACTGAAAAGACAAATCTTAATAAAATAAAATGAACACAGTTCAGCATCTGGCTGTTAAGTCTCTGCAATTATTATTATTATTATTTTTTTATTTTTTTATTTTTTAAAATTCTGGGGAAGTTTAAAATTGTTCTTTGACCAACACAAAGGATGATCCTTCTGCAGCTGTGGGAAATGAAAGTAGTTATCAGTGCAACATTAAAGTATTTATGGAGATATATATTTCATGTTGATTGGTCCGGAAGGATTACAGTGGGACACATAAATGAGGAGCAGCAATCATTACAACAACAAGCTGATGAAAAATTTATTGTATCTTGCTTAACTCTGTTAACTGTGTCAGAAAGTAATTAGTGACAATAACACATAAAATTAAAAATGTCAAAAAAATCACAAAGAGTCCATTGGGTAAAATACATGTTTTCTTTTGCTCAATCAAAAATAAAAAAATCACAATAACAGTTACTTACAATGATATCGATGATGTTGTTGAAATCCATTTTGGAATCCTGACTTATGTATATAGTACTGACACCTAGGAGTGCAGCTATTTTATACATTTAAGGCACGAATAAAGGAAGGTTACAATATTATTGTTACAGTGTTACTAGCAATTACAGAATTTTATCTGAAACTGAATTTTTAACACATAACATACATACATACTGATATAACTTCATATGATATCTACTGGTTATGTGGACAGAAGCAAGTTAGATTAGTGGGATACAGAAATTGATTTCTTAGTTTTGTTGTTTGTTCTGTTATTGGCATCATTGGTGGACTTGTTTTAACAAATGTTGTGCATCAATATACCTGGATAGTGTTGCTTCCAGGCATCGAAGTTCTCATTGAAATGTTCGTCCATCCACACCCACAAGTTCTCTCCTGAATCGGAAACTCTGGAGTGAGAGAGAAGAAAAGGGTGTTATAAATTTGAGCATGTTGCCACAACTTTCCTTAAAAAGATTTTCATCTAATATGAAGAAATTAGTGTGGCTGTAAGGGTTTTGCCGCAAAATTTATTTTCCATTGTCTCATGAAGGTAGAAGTCATGAGAAGAGCCCTGCCTCAAAATCACTGGAATAGAAACAGTACTTCCACACTCTGTGGTCCTTATAGCAAAATGTTATTTATTTATTCTGAGCCTTTCTTCAGGTCTATCGCAAAATCATGTAGCAAAACTGTGATGTGAGTGTGTTGCTTCACTGTTGAGTTTTCACTGTTCATGTTTGAAATAAATTTTTCTGAAGATTTATTCTTAACAGCTGATCACTTGTTATTTGGACTGATTGAGTCCTGTAAGTCATGTTTGCTCTCACTTTACAGAAATAGAAGATAGCTATGACGGAATCATTGCTTGGCATGAGGTGATGCTTTCCAAAGTGATCAAAATTCAGAGAACCCTCTCCTATAAGCACGTCATTGCTTTTTAATTTAACATTTACTTCACTTTTTTTAAAGTCTAACAAAGGCAGTGTTGTGTGTGCTTGCTATGTCTGTTGTCTGTCTCCTGCTCTCTCCATAATATGGTTTGCTTGTTCAGTGCCATCGGTTACATGTCTGCCAAGCATCACACGTCGTCAACTTGCTCCCAATGACATCCCACTGTTCTGACCATTGATTGGCAGGTCAAGCAGTGAGCACAAGCAGGAAATCAATAGCAGAGGACCTCTAGGCAGTACAGGGGGAGTCTTCAAGGATCTGGCCCACTGGACTCTGCCAATCACCAACCACAAAATGTAAGGCCAGCCAGCCATGAACAAAAGCTATCTCAAAGCAGAAATGCCAACTTGAAACGTAGATGAATTTATGTTAAGAAAGAAGTTTCTCCAATAGACTGTAGCAGCAGTTCAGTGTGGGGCTGATGCTCCTTCATTCCACCCTGCTGTTCTATATAAACGTGATGCAGCTATAATGGGGATGGGTTTGGGGTAGACAGAATGGGGTACAACATTTTAAGTATTAAGTGTGCAGCTCACAACCTACAAAGCAACTAGTACCAGTTAGTAGCCGATGTAAAGACGGGGAAAATCAAATGGAAACATTTTCAAATTTGGAAAACAACACAAGAGATGTGACAAGCATGCAACAAATACATAAATAGGGAAAATAGGTAAAATTGGGTTTTGCCAATAAAGCCATTAAATTACGCAAATTGTGTAAAAATAAGGTGTGAGGAGGAACACTGGACATGCAGTTATCTAGAAATATGTTTTCTTTACTTTTCTTTAATGTTATTCCAGAACTCAATGTAACCTAGGAAGATTGTGATCTAACATGATAAAAATAAAACATTTTCATTTAACTTGTAGTTGCAGCTGGTCTGACAATCTAAGCCTGTTGGAGCAGGTCTATTACTACGCGTCAGCCATTTCCAACCAGTGGAAGACATTGGTGGTATTATCACCGTATACACAACTGTATTCACCCTCTAGCCTCCTTAAAATATGGCCTAAGGGAACCCTTGAGGCTTGCTGGAGTTGTGCTTTGTCCTCAGTGGTTCCTTCCCCATTTTTCTCATACACTTTGTGGTGCATCCACAAAACAAACACTTAACTGACACATGTAACTATAGTTCTGGAACAGATTCCAAAATAATATTTGAAAAGCATATGGAAAGACCATAAATTTAGCCTGACACTTAGGTCTGAGAGATGAGAGGGAGAGAGTTACCGCTTCAATTCTTGGAGGATTCAAAGAAATGTTTTTTTTTTTCTTTTTCCCAGACAGCGTGAACTTCTCTTGGAGACACATCTTCATCACTGTGCACTGCAAAAGCTGCTATTAATTTGTGCACCCTATCCATGTCCTACACTTGCTGAGGTTAACTTATGTTCCACTACTCCTGCATCACAATCACCAAAATAAACTTGGCCACTTATCTCACTGGTCAAAAATTTATTGAGATGATTAATTTTGTACATTACTCATGGGTAAGATCATAATGAATCAATTCATCCATGAGCTTGTACTGTCAATAAATCCACTTGTTTTCAATCCTAAACCAATACCTACATTTGTAGTTTTACCTATATAATCTTTTTAAAACAACACATCCTCTGAAAAAAAAATGGTGAAAGCTTGTAGATTGCATTACCGAATTTCTTACTAAAAACTGTGAATCTTATGTCAGTTGATCCTGTATGTAATCTTTAAAAACTGATGTGTTGGTCGAATTTGGGTAGACCAGTAATTAAAACGCCCTCCACTTTACCAGTAAGTAAAGTAGTGAAGTTCCAGGTTTGATGAAAAATGAATTGCAACTCATCCCACCTCTGCAGGTCTCACTGTAGGTCGGTGTTATGCCATCTAGAGGGAGACTGTGTTTGGGATATATTCATGTCACCAAAAGTAAAAGAAGTAAGCACACAGTAATCCCTTGTTACAGACTGGGAGGTCAGCTGAAGCTTGAAATCTTCCAGTTTATTGTCTAAGGCAAAGATTTTGGGTGGCAAGACAGATGTTAGCCCAACTAAAGTTTTCTGTGTGAGCCCAAGGAGGACTCAAGAGGAAACCCTTAACATGAGGCACACAGGAGCCATCTTATCCAAATACCCAAACCACTTCAACTGATTCATTTGTGGTTTGTTTTTATCTCTGCTTTGACATTTCTCTGGATGTTCAATTCCAATCACCCTGGAGAAAGCTCATTCTTTTATCACTACAAAGACCACAGGGCCATAGGTGAGAGTTGGACCATGGATTGACTGGTAAATCAAGAGCTATTCCTCACAACTCAGCTTGATGTTTAGCATGTACTTCTCTACGCAATGTCCACATTGCTGCTGATGCTGCTAACATACACATGGTTTCTGCAGATCCCTGCCACACTTTTCTTATGAGTGACTGAAATGATGAAGATTCTATGACTACAAATAATGTTGAATAGGTTTGCGTTCGCTTATATGCAGAAAGAGCAAACAAGGGTAGTTATAGCAGTTGGTGGTAGTTATTACATTCATTTGTTGCTTTGACTAGTATTGCAGCAATTCCTATAGTTTGTAAAGACAGTGACCATGTTATTAAAGTATCTTTGCCACAGCAAAGAGTCAAGGAGTTATGTGATTGTGACCTCTAACAGCGTTATGATAGGATTGTGGCTCCCAACGTTAAAGTCTTGTTTGAATATTGTGATGTTGTTAATAAATCAAATTAATAAATCAAAGAGCAAAAAAAAAAAAAAATCAAAGTAAAAGCATTAATAACTGTTTTGTACAGAAAAATAGACATGATTAGAGAAGTCTTGTAATGTCTGATTTATTATCGTGGGTTTATTTTGCAAAGTCTCCAACAAAGACACTGCAGCTCAAGGCTGGATTGCACAGTTTCTGAGAAGCAGACTCTCACAGTGGAGTCTTCTTTAGAATGGCATAATGGTAATCTTCTGTAAGCCTCTTCTATGGAATCTTTCAGAGAAGTTTAACATTAGTAATGTTATATCAAATATGAAATTGTCTTTATAGTTTGCATGTTCTCAGATTTTTCTCATTTCATCAGAAAATTTTGCTTGGTGAAAACAGACTCATGCACATAGGCCAGTTGTAAAACTTCACATAAATTTTCAGTATATAACACTTTGTTTGTTGTAACTTTGATGTTCACTGGTTTTAAGCATTTGTGTGTTTTCAGAAAGGGTTTGCTCAATTCAATAAGGACAGAAGTGACCTTGATTCTGGCCCCTGGCAGTTGGTTAAATGTTTGTGTTTCAACGCCTGTCTCCTTTGGTTCCCGCCGTGTACCTACCATTTAATAATGTAATTGACAAAAAAAAATCATCTCCATGGAAACCATTGGAATTAACAATTCAGCAAACTTCTCAGTACAATCAAAGTGGGATGACAGCACGCAAAGCCATGCGTAAAATATTTTTTCCCTCACATACAGTACATGAGGTACAGATGTGATGCACTAACAAACACTTATACATGCTGTCAAACTCACCTCACCCCCTGTGCACTCAGAACAATGGAGCTGCACTTAGTTTTGAGTTTTGCTGCTGCTGACAGTGGCTGTTTGCCAGCCTCTGTCCATCTTTTTACAATTTCTTGTATCTAGAGAACATTCCTAATGCTCTACAGATAGATTTGGTACCCCACTGTTGCTCTTGCTTTCGCCCTACATTTGAAATGTGGATGTTTGTGAAATGGACTGGAATGAAATGGAAAGAAGGGCCTGTGTCTTATTTTCACCTTTTGTCAGCTGTGTCTCGCTTCAGTTTCATTTACCTCTCTCACTCCCACCTTGGAGATTAATGACAGATCATCCAGATGGAAGGTGTCCCTTCTCGCTTTCAATGACTTCTCAAGGCAGTGTCATTGCAATGCCTGTAATGGGTAAATTGCACAAATGGAGACAAAGTAGTCAAACCCATCAGAGGAAGCTGTTAGGCACACAAGTTGTTGTTCACTAAATAGAAGAGCTTCAGTTTTAACTCCTCTGAACATCTTGACTTTAGATCAAACTTTATTTCAACTGTCGGATCCTTAGCCAGCATTACAATCTGGAGGAATTTCGAAATATTTTTGGTTATTTCTGGCTCTAAAGGGCTACACCCTCAGGCAATGTATGAAATGTGTCAAAACACTGGCACCTTCTTTTTACAGATTGATTTGTGTCACCAGGTGAAAAGGTGCCACTCTCCTATTTCCCAGTGCATCATTGCTCTCAGACAGTCTTTCTTCCTTGCTCCCTTGATGAGAGTACCCTGGTTCTTGTACAGCTCCTATTATTCTGTTTGTATGCTGTGTCCAGTGTGTAGTACAGATACCCAATGACACGGTGGGTCATGATGGAGCTGAGACAGTGGGTATTGCCTTTTTGAAATGTCATCTTGTGACATCACTAGTGGGTGCACAAATCCCCTCTCCTTGCTTTTCACAGTTACAAGCATGACAGATACAATGATGATTTTGCCATATGATTTCCATGTTACAGAAAGGATTGCTGTCATACAGACTGGGTCTAATAGTTTTAGTCACACGTAAAAATTGGATTCTGATAACCCCTTTTTAGTATGCTTAAAGAGCGTAGCTACAGGAAGGACAAATAAAACCAGAAAGCACAAACAATTATTCTTGCTGAGTGTATGTGCTTTAATTTAGTGTGAAAACTGTGGATTCTTTTTGTGTTTGACAGAACACGCAGTGATGGCAGGATGATGTTAAGCATTATCTACTGCATGACTTTTATAAATTTAGCTCAGAACAGACAATAGAAGTTTGCATTTGTTACCAAGCAGGGAATTCAAAGAATAATGTTAGAAATCTGCTGAATCAGTTTGAAGTATTCCAAATACCAAAATGACTGTATTAACAAGAGAATAAGAGATATTGTAAGAATTACTCTCTGGTTATGACTCATAACCTAATCTGATGCACCATCTTTGTTGGCTGCAGATTTCACACATCAGTAAAAACGCTAAACAGCACTTATTTGGCTCATTTGCCTCAAAGTGGGGTTTTACTTCTGAGTGATAGCAAAAACCGGTCATTCAAAACCCCATGCACAAAATATCAGACGCACACAAAGAATAACAGCAAAAATGTGTTCAGGGTGGAAGTCACATCCAAAAGGTGTAGTTTTGCAAACTTTGATCATCAATGACAACAAAAGACAACAAATTATATCAGGTAGGCTTATGGTGGTGCCGCAAATTATCAGAATTTGCCACTCCACCATAAGCACACGTTAGATAATATCTCATCCAGTGCTGACGTTGTGCATAATAAATTTTGAGTTGATCAGATCTAAACCTTAAAATTCAAAATGCCTGAGTAAAAAATGTACCGGTTTTCTTACTCTGATGAAAACATGACAGGGGCTGCATCTTTAAATGATTCCAGGATGACCTATGGAGATATTTCGGCACTGCCAATGTTATTCATTCATCCATCTTCCAAACCGCTTTATCCACCGTAGCGGGTCACATGGTGCTGGAGCCAGCCTATCCCAGCTGGTTTGGGGCGTGGGGCGAGGCAAACTCCGGCACGATCCCAGTGCGCCGCTGAGCCACACGATAGACGGACAACCACGCATGCTCACACTCACACAAAATGGGCAATTTGGAACGGCCAATTAACCTGAAGCGCAAGTTTTTGGAGGTTTGGGGGTTTCTGAGCATCCTTTATCTCTCAATCTGACGTTTTTTTGTTTTCTTTTTTTTTTTTTTAAATCATCAGAGGTTTCTGTGTGGCTCTGTGGTGCACTGGTATTGGGCTTGGAGTTTGCCCCACCCCACTCCCTAAGCCAGCTGGGATAGGCTCCAGCTCCCCACGACCCGCGCAAGCGGATGAAACAGAAAATGAATGAATGAATGGACATCACTGAGGTGCCATTAGATGAAAATAATGCTTAATAAATTTTTCAATAAAGTGTCATAGCTTCATTGATCCAATTATAAGACAATGTGGTGGTCAATGACCTAGCAGGAGGTTTAAAAAAAATCCTGTTGCCACCAAATGGTGCTTTGAAAACTGTAAGTTTGGCATGAAATGGTTTCATGTTGTCTTGCAAATCCAAAATGTGAGGTTCGCTATGGTGCGATATACCTTGAAATCAAAACAACTGTACATTCTTTAATAAGAGTGAAAAAAAACACCTGTATTGTAATGTACAACTCCTGCTGCGCAGTAGACATGTTAAAGTCAACAACACTGGAAATAAATGAGTTCATCCAACGTCAGATAACACAGGTAAGGACACAAATTCTTTCCACAGTTTCACACCAAACAAAGAGAAAAGACAGTTTTACTTCTGCTCATTCAGCTCAAGTAATGCCATCATCATCTCCTAAATTACATGCTGACAGATCAGAGATGTTTCACAGTCAATGCGCTGACAAGGCAATGTTTCTGTTACTCTGGCCTCAGGATTGCTCTATTCTTTGCCTTCATTTTGTTGGTGAGTCACGTGTCATGGGTCAAGCAGAAGAAAACACTTAAAAATGCTTGTTATTCTCCTCTACTGGCACTAAAAAAGAATCTGGCAAAAGATGGATGAGTCTGTCTACCTGAATTGAAAGATAGTTCACAAAGCACTGCTGCCTTGACCAGTACCTACAGTACGTCTGTGTATTGTCAGCCTTTGCCTTGAAAATATTAAATACCAGACAGCTAACGCACAAAAATGCATCTGCATTAGTAAAAAACTACCTGTTACCTATGATGTCTCTGCTCAGCAGACATTTTTTGACCAGATATATAACTGATGATGATAATAATAATTATAACAATAATAATTATAATAATAATTATTATTATTATTACATCCCACTTCAAACCGGTGATGTATTGTAATTTTCAGTGTTCGTCTGTATGTCCGTTTCTTTATATGTTCACCAAATATTTCGCAACCGTTGCAGATAGAAAGATGAAACAATAAGCAGATTACTCGGGTGGCAAAGGGGATGAAAATGAGATGATGACCTTGACAAAACCTGTTGGGTTCTGTTGCCCATTAGGATAGGATAAGATGGCAGAGCAAGCACACGCAGCGGCTCCCCTCTCTCCTGCTAGAGCGGTGTTTTTTTACTGCCCGTGGGTCTGAAAGGACTGTAATTTCATATGTGCTGTGTGTTGTGTGTATATGGTACATTTGACAATAAAGTTGACTATGACTATGACTAACTAGGTAAGGTAAAATTTCAACTTTTGTACACTCAGGAACCAGATAAGATAGACAGACTAGGGAGAAGGCCAGTGTGACTAAGACCATAGATCAAAGCTAGTGCTTTTGATCTACCTGTGTAGTAGCTTCGATCTGTGGTCAGAGCTAGTGCATACCCTGAAACGTCAAAGCTATGCACTTGTCAGGTACTACTTTCAGGGTACCCTGACCTACCCTTGGTGGGATGTTGCAGTCTCTGACTGCCTTGTTATTATTATTTTTATTATATAAACCCAATATTATAATAAACCCAATCAAAAATCAACCATTTCAATGTTGCAACCTTAAAATATGACAATAAAGTCAACAGTCAACAGGACTTCATTAAATTAATTCACTTTCCTCACCAATCATTACAATGACTAGATATTGTTTTAATAGTATGTTATGATATTACATAACAGTAACAACAGTTTCAATGTCAATGTACTGTTAAAAAGAAAGTTTCTGTATTTTAATTGGACATATTTATTAATATGTAAGTCAAAAGGCATTGATTTTGACAGTGGAGGGTGAGCTTCTAGCTGTGAGATAGCTAGACCTCATGTTGTTTCCTGTGAGCAGGACTCTTGCTGTGTAGCAGTGATTGCAACATATCCTTCTGATTACTGTCAGTGAATGTTATTAGGTGTTTTCTGATTGGGCTTGTGTTGGCTGCAGGGTTCACTCTACGGGCTTCATGGGAATATGCAAAGTGCTTTGGTAAGTAAACCTCCATCTTAAATACAATGCCGCCACCACTTCCACTGTTTTGCTTTAGTGGGCATAATTTGACACTGTGTTGGGTTTGTCACAAAGACAGAGGAAACCACATTAGCGATGGAAAAGCCAGCATGTCCCGTCACCCAATAACAAAGTTGCTGGAGGATTGTGGTGCAACCACCGACAGACACCTATTGTTTTTCCTTCATATAATTTCCTAGTCTCCCTTGGTACTGAAAATGGCTTTGTTTTGTGGAAGGGCAGGACTGACACATATGTTTCTGTGGACATTCTTGAGTATTACAGCATTTAATAATCAGTCATTATGTGTTTTGGAAGATGACACCTTAGCGTTGATCCCCTTGTCAAGATCTGTGAGGCTACCCAACTACAAAAAAGCCTTTTTCTCTTCTTTATAATGTTCAGCAATCAAATACCACCATTCTCTCTGACATTTGCATCTTTCATCGTTCTACATCTGAAGACACATCAAGAAATGGGGATCTACAGTGTGATCCCGGTCTGCCTCCAATGTTGTTCCAGCTCCGCAGGCAATTCTCAAAGGATTAAGTAGACTGGAGTATACGTACATGAAGTCCTCAGCAGATATTTTCATTCCTTCTGTGTTTTCTGTGTGTGTGTGTGTGTGTGTGTGTGTGTGTGTGTGTGTGTGTGTGTGTGTGTGTGTGTGTGTGTGTGTGTGTGTGTGTGTGTGTATGTGTCATTTACATATTAAAGACATGCTGCACAATTGTCAGTTCTTTGTCTGTCCCTTATAATAGTGTTAAATGTTTGATTGCATTCAAATACATGACTCTTCCATCATCTCATCTATTATGTTTTTTTCCTTCCTAAATGTAATACGGGTCATTCAATATGAAACCAATTTAGCCTGATAACATGATGTTTAGGAGGCCACATAAACCATGTGCATCTGCTCTCCAGCGTTCATACTGTGCTACAGAGCAATTTGTTTGTTAATAATGTGGGCAGAATTTCTCAGCGCTGGCAATGGACCATTTCTGACAGTAATGCCAACAACAACAGGATGTATGGAATGATTGTACGAATGCGCATTGAGCAGGAGGAAACATTTACAAGATCTCCATAAGGTTAATTGGCCGGGTTACATTCAACACTGTAAGCTCTGTAATTACTGAGGTACTTATTCTGTTGAGCTATTGTTTTAAGTTACCATTAACTACTTTGACATATCCTTGCATATGGTTGTGAAACTTTTGTATAGAGATTTTGAATGGTACAAATGTTTTCACTTCCCTTCATGCTTAAGTGAATGAGACAGCAAGTAATTCAGAACAAACCATTTATATATATATATATATATATATATATATATATATATATATATATGTCGTTTTTCCTGAAATTTTATTATCTAAATCAAAATATCCCTTCCAAATTGTAATGGCTACATGCATGCTTGATAAAAAAAAATAAATAAATAAAAAAAAGATTATCGCACATGTGATTTGAAACTTGATACATGATACAATCCTACAGAAGTGATTTATGCCATTTTATCCCTTCAGCAACGGAAATGAATTCCTGTAAATAGACTTGAAGGTCTTTCCTATCAAATGTGGGGCTGTGACTTACTAGAAATACAGCTTCAGTTTGTGCAGTAAATTCTTGTTTGTCTCCATTTGCCAGCAGAATCCTACATCAAACATGCAAACCATTTAGCCTCAATATCCAATTATCATCTCTGTGTGTTTTTTCTCCCCTCCATGTTGGGAATGTTTCTGCACTATTGACACACTTACAGCTTTCAGGTAAGGAGTCATCAATCACTGGTCGTCTTCTGACATTAACTTTTTCGTCAATGCCACTGTCTCCAGTTAGTCTGCAGACTGAATGATTTGAGAGGTACTTTTTATTTGAACGCTTTTAACTCCGCCCAGTCGAGGTAATGGAGCTGGTTGTGTGCAAGCAATTAATGCAACCACAATGCCAAAAGTGGTGATTTGTCATACACTGGTGATACCTAATCATTATCTGGAATAAAGCCCTGCTAAACTACCCAACCTCGGTTGATGTTGTGTGTGTTCTTTGGTTTCCATGGTCTTGCCTGGTAGTCCCATTGCCACATGCACAAACACACACAGACACAAGCAATAAATAAGCATTATTTCCAGTAATAAGTGTTGCATTTTTTATTGCTTACAGTTATCTATATTTTCATCTGTGGCTTTTATTTTGCAAAGCAATGTGGAACAGAAATGACCATCAATAAATATGGATATGCTTCTGTATGTATATTATTAAAATATATTTATTGCTATATGTTATTGTGTACATCTTGTCATTTGGTTTGACTTTATAAGCAATGGTGCTACTAATTTATCATAGCTATAATTTAACTCCCTGGTCTCTCTACCTCCTGTCTACTCTTTCCTTTAATATTAAAGCATTACAACTGCAATGAAGCCCCAAGGCTGACAGCCACACGATTAGTATGAATGTATTACCCCCTGGAGAGCATTACCCTGTAATAAGTTCCCCATTAATTGTATCCATCGAGGAAAATTTGTTTAGGCCTTAATTACATATCATTAAAACTTGTTCTTATTCTGTGAGATTTGAACATCTTCTTCTTTGTTTATGTTTGGCTTGTAAATTATTATTACTTTGATTCTTCCACCAACAAGATTTTTAACACTATTCTTTTATTCCATTCTTTGGAGCTCACTCATTTTTATTGGTATTTCAAATACAGTACTTCCACCAAGGGTGTTTATGATCAGCTTGAATTGTTGGTCTGTTTTTATGATTACTAAAAACTACTGTACTTGGATTTTCAGGGAAGTTAGTGGGGAGTTGGGAATGTGGAGTAAAGCTGTTTAGTTTTGGAATGGGGCAGCATGAAAATCCAAAACAATTTTTCTCTTACTTTAATATAGGGGCATGAAGCTTTTTTAACATTTCTATTTATCATGCATAAACTACCTAACATATTTTGATGAAACCTCACAGAACTCCATTTTCATTCAGGTCTTTTTTCTTTTTAGTTTCTGCATCTAATAAAGAGATGAATGGTTTAAGGCAGTGGTCCCCAACCTTTTTTTCGCCAGGGACCGGTTTCCTCTAAGACAATATTTTCACGGACCGGCCTTCATTTGCTTGATAATCGTTAATGACACCAGGACAGCTGTAGTCTAATAATTAATCATAGGCAGTGGTTTTATGTAAAATGCAGACATCAACAGACAATAAACCTTTTTTTTTCATAAGTTGATAATCAACATCTCTGTAAACAATATAGCTAAGATATAATTGTATTAAAAACTCTATTCAAGTGACGCCACTGATGAGGTTTATTTTGAAATATAGCGACTTACAAACATTGCATTCAGCGTCGGAGAAATACTGATCATTTTCAATAAAAGGATAAGCAAGCCAATCAAATCATAATAATTACAATAATGAGAATTAGTGGTTGGGGACCGCTCATCTAGGGGTAACGGGTGACAGTGAAACCTGAAATGTGTTCCGGACGTCCCGTCTATTCCGCAGTTTGGTTTTCTTTACGGTCACTGCAGAAAATCCCGCTTCACAAAGACAGGAGGTTGGAAATGGAAGCAGGGTTTTCGATACTTTATGGGTGATCTCAGGATATTCTGCCTTGACTTTAATCAAGAACACTGGCGCAGTTGTGGGCGCTGAATTTCGGGGTAACGGCTGGTAATCTATCACATTACCAAGACCTATCAAGAGGCACAGACGCATGCATTCGATATCACTTTTCAAAATAAAACATCTTTAGACTGGTTGTCAATAAAAAAAGTCAAACTTTCTGTGCCGCCATGCACCAAATGTCCTACGACTCGGTACCGGGTCGCCACCTGGTGGTTGGGGACCACTGACATAGACGGATGTAACAGAGAATCGAGTAATTTTTCAAAATAAAACATCTTTCAGACTCCTAAATGAATAAAACGGAAATAATCTAAATTATATTTTCTTTCTGTCCGTGGGTCCAAATGACCCACAGACCAGTACCGGTCTGCGGCCCGGCGGTTTGAGACCCCTGCTCATAACTGACTGTCACCATGCTCTGTGATTGGCCAGTCACACACAGCACCGCCCCTCCCTACAGAGACACATCACTGGTTTTCTTCAGCTTGCCTCCATTTCAGTCTATTTAAGGTTACTTGTTGAATTTGTTTCTTGTTTTGTTTTTTTGCACGTACGCGGTGCATTTGACCAGACAGAGCTGAAAACTGCTCGTGTCGCATCGGTCACTGCCTCCACTCCAGCTTTTTTTCTTTTACATGCTTGCTCTTAGTTTGACACTTTCTCACTTCAGTTCAAATAATAATTTATGTATTGTATAGATATTTTAACTGTCACATAGCGCTCATGCACACACAAGTGCTCTCTCTTTCTCTCTCTTGCACTGAAAATAAAAAGAATTAAAAAGAAAAAAAAATAGAAAGTTGCGTTGAGTATGACAATTCTTGCTCATGCATACTTTATAGTTCATAATTTCCTATTGCATGCGTTGTGTTCATTAATGCACTTCATGTTCTGAGTTCATAAAAAACTTCCTGTACTATTGTGATCAAAAGCATTGAATCTCTGTTGTGACTGTAGTGAAAATAGTTTTAAAATAAACAATAAATATAATATTGTGAAAACCCTAATTGCAGCCATTTTGATTGGGCACACATTTGACTATTGACATTTGGTAGAGGTATGCATTGAGCTGACTGCTTTTCAAGTAAATGCTGTCATAATGTTTAGTTTTTGCTTGGTGTCTGTGCACAAAACATAGACTTTGCTTTTTCAAGTATGTTTCAATTCACAAAGTTCTTCTGACACAATTAGACACAAATTTGTCTCATAAATATTGTACTGCCTTTGGAGTATATTGGAAAGTCTGTCTGACCAATAAGACATAAATTGTTTTATTATTGCTTAAAATGTAAAAGTCATTCATTACAGGTTCAGACTGCTTAAAAACATGTCTGAAATTCATCTTTAAATTTTATCGTACTTTAACCTTTAAGGGTTTTACCTTTACCTTGACTTTCAAAAACACTTTGCAGTCAGCTGTAGGCAGAGGAGGTTTTTTTTCTTTTGAAAGCTCTGAACAGCACTTCCATTAATCTACAGTACAAGTGTGCTAGTGAGCACAACATGCAGTACCCAGGATTGCCTGATCTCTGCACCACAACTGAAAAATTGCTGACCAAACAACATCAGGAAACTAGTGACACCACCAGCTGCCCTTTTCACATTGTTAGAAGTAGTTGAAAGATGCCGAACATTCTTGCTAAAAACAAATCCAGTAACTTTTTTCACAGTTTCAGACAAGCCACCAATAGACAGTAAGATATGTTAAAATACTGACAAGTAGAGCAACAGATGAAGATACAATAAAAATTGCTGCTACTGGTATATGGTAAAAGACATGGTTCTTACTTGAATGTGTCAGTTTTGAGCAAATAATAATTTCTTAATTCATCCTCTTGCCACTTTTATCCACTGTCACGGGGAGCTGGAGCCTATCCCAGCTGGCTTAGGGTGTGAGGCAGGGGACATAAATAATAATCCTATTACTTAAACATGTTTCAGTATACAGTAATGCTTCATGTTTTTTTTTTTAAGAAGTGTTTTATTTACCTTGTTTTATTATCAAATCTATACCAGACCAATTTTTTTATGCAAGCTATCACATACATTGTCTTTAAAATAATCATTCATGCACTGGCTTAAATCCCTTTAGGTGCCCACCAAAAAAAAATCTCGAAGCAATAAAGGCCTTTAGAGATCTCTATTTGAGAAATAGAATTTCACTGCGAAATTGTTTTAAGAAAAATGGGCATCAGAGTAGAAGATTCAATATTTTACTGTTGATTTATTCAACATCCCAAATTTAAGAAATAATTTTTTTTCTGACAGTTTAAATAAAACATAGATGTACTCCAGGACTGATTGAATCAGTGTCTTGAAATGCTTCTGAGCCTGAACCATGTAAAATTATTGGATAATAGTCAATATCATTTGGTTACAGTGATTTAATGCCACATATTCGACGGTTTGAAATGAATGGTTTGGAACCTAAACGGAATTTGACTATGGAACAAGTAAACCATGAATTTATATGGAAAAACAAAAACAAAGGTGCCTTCCCTACCTACAGAATCAAATGTTTCCTGATAACACTGACAGGAGCACTTAGACATGAGGACTGTTCACACAATGAGCAGCATCAAGTCATCAGCAGAAACCTTTTCACAGCTTCATTTCCACACACTGACCACCTGCAGGGTAGTGAATGTTTTCCTGGCATTGGAATGCTTTATTAAAGATTGGAGAGGAGCCATTGTGACATTTTATTCAGCTCTTTCTGAGACACTAAATTTCAGACTGAGAACAGTGTTTCACAAGCCTGAACATAAAGAAAAACCTGTCTTTTTTAATGCAGCCAATGCAGGATAAGGGGTTATTTACTTTGGCCTTCTCTATGGTCTGCTCCACTCCTAAGGAACCTGGGAATGGTAACAGTTCATTGGAGCAATCTGACTCGATATGCCGATGATTTATCAGACCTCCGGGACCATTTGTTCTTGTAAAACATGAGGTGAAGCCAAAACCATTAAGCTATGTAATCAGCCATGGTGACGCTGATACTACACACCCAACTTCAATACATTTATAGCCAAAGGACCAGATCACATACTTGGTTGATTGTCAGTGCTACCTCTCACTGTTTTTCTTCCCTGTTTTTTTTTTTTAGTGATTATTTCCTGTCTTAAAAGGTTAGAGTATGCCCCATTTGCACAAACTGAACTTGTGTGGGAACTAAAAAGTTTTCCACAAAGCACTTGTTTAGTGCATTTCCTCTCCTTGGATTTAATTGCATAGACTTTGTATATATAAGCAACATTTTGCTCACCACATGTCATTGTGCTCAAGCTTGAAAAACATTATCTTCTCCAATAACAACAGCTAAATGCACCCTCTAAATTACTCCTACAAGAGGATCATCAGAGCTAAACACATGGAAATTAGTTCACTGGTTCAGACTTATTATTCACATGGACTGGTTCAACAGCACGAGAGGCTGTTCCACAAACTATTTTCCAAGACGGATTGTATTGACTGATTTTCCCTAATGATGTCTCTCAGGAAGGCTGTCGTATTTATAAGCAGCTAAAGGAAAGACACTTAACTCTAACCATAAGTTATTCAAGGTTCATTACAGTAACATAATGGTATAACTTTTGTGAAAAGACGTCAGAGCAATAGCAATTTGTCAAATACATTTTTTGTCTTGCCATACAAGATTAATTTCCATACTACTATTTCCCTGAAGACAATCATTTTCAGTAAGAAAGCTGTGGGTCAAGAAGGTGGTCAAGGAGACCAGAAAACATCCTGCTAAATTTTATCTTCATGCAATGTCTTTACTTTTATGTAATGAAATATATACAAAAAGCAGGTCATCAACACTGACTGTGTCCCCATTTGGTGCATCTCTTCTTACTTTATAATTCTCCTTCTTATTCTAACTTTTATATATATATATATATATATATATATATATATATATATATATATATATATATATATATATATATATATATATATATATATATATATATATATATATATATATATATATATATATATATAATGACAATGCCATAATGACAATGACCATTATTTTTGATTAGTGTATAAATTTCAATTTTAACACAATGATTAATTGATTTTGTCAGCAAAAATATTCGTTCACATACATTCATATGTGAAAGTTTAAAGAACTTAAATTTCGTGAACCTCCTAGGAGCAAATTACAACAGTGAAGTATAAAGTCTTTTACTCTATTCATTTAACTGCCTGATGGATTTGACAAAAACTTTTCAACTTGAACTAAGTAAAATTGGCCTTAAAACAAGGGTAGAAATAATGTGGCATCACAGGATGTTACATGCTCCTATATTCTGTTTGACGTCCACTAAATCCCTCAGTCTCCCTCAAGATTGCATATAGAGTGCAGGTGATGCCACTTTCATTACATTACAGTGTTCATTGCTCAGTGTTTATTGGACAGATATCCCTGTTGATGGATGATTCATAGTTGAAATGTTTTCATTGGCCTTAATGCATTCATCATAGAGCAGATTGTGGTATGTTTTCAAGTGGTTGAACAAGTTAGCTGTCTTGCTTTGCAGCACAGACACAATTTTAAAGCACTTTTTCAATCAGATGTGCGCTTGGTTAACATCATTTGCTCTGAATCGACCAACTTCTACACTTTGACAGGGACAAACGGTTCACTTTCTGCTCCTCCAGACATTTAATCTTTCGGTTTGACCATTTATTACATTCCGCTTCAAAGTGGTGATGTAGGTATTGAAATTGTCAGTGTGCGTGTGTTCGTTCGTCCGTTCGTTAGTATGTCCACCAAACATCTTCGCAACCATTGCAGACAGAAAAATGAAACAAAAAGCAGATTACTCGGGCAGCAAAGGGGGTGAAAATGAGATGATGACCTTAAGAAACCTAGGTCACTGATCAACTGTCATTGATCAAAGCACTAGCTTTGATCAATGGCGGTAGGTCAGAGCACTAGCTTTGATCTTTGACCTATGCAAGTAGGTCAGGGTAAAATTTTGAATTCAGGGGTGTCGCGAGATGTTGCAGTCTGTGACTGCCTTGGTTCTAGTTATCTGTTGTAAATGAGTGATGCTCCTAACTATACAATTACTCATCTTGACTGCCTCTGTGGAATATACGCACAGCAGTAGTTGGTCAAAAAGAGATTAAGGGAAGAATGGAGTCCTTGATTTGCTTTACAACTGGGTGTTATGAGGGGAGAATGCCTTTTACTTTTGGGAAGCCAGCTGTGATTAAGATTAAAATTAGATAATTGCGGTGCCCTTACTTTACATATGAAAGTGTACTTCCTTTTTGGATAATAATGTGTGCACTTCCTTATAAATTAGAACAAGTGATTAAACTAAATACTGATATTATGTTTTGTTGTTCTCTGCATGTAAAAAATTTCTTTTAAAACTGCTTATGACAGTGACTCCTGAATTTTACAGTAACAAAAATTACACCTCTGATTTTTTTCCTCCAGATACTACTTTATTGTTTGGGTTTTTTTAGAAAGTATATAAAACCAGTGACTATGATTACCACAAATTATTTCACTGTGTATGCATGCATAGTGAATGCAAATCATGATTACTTGGTTTGCTGGCTATCCATGGATCCCTCTCTGAAATCAACGGTGTCCTTGAACTCTACCTATATATAACCATACCTGTACCAGCATGCACAATGAGTGTCTCAGAGAGCTGTGAAGAGGGACTTCGCAGGTTCACAACTCTCACCAGATCAATATGTAATGTTGGTATCGCTCTTTCCAGTACATGGTAAAACATGATTGTTTCTGGAGACCCATGAAACCATGAGACTTTTCCTTTGTTGTCAACCTGCAAAAAAGTTGTGGCATTGTGATATTTTGAACTTTATTCATAAAACGTTATAAAGCAAAATATGAGTAACAAGCACAATATGAATATTGTGATAGCACCTCATTTCCTCGGACTTAAGGGCACTTGGATCTATGGAGTTACTGAAATTGCAATTAGTTTTAGGTAAGAGTCACACACAGAATTCCAATACTGTTGGTTGAGGTGCACACATTCATATACTGTACACACCATTGTGTGTCATTGTGTACCACTGCTTTGTTGATTTCATGTACATACACAGTGCACTGTTAATATTTTGTGATATAAATTTCTAATTTTGTTAGAAAGATTGATATTTGCTTTATTGTTTATTTTCATGGTATACTTATTAGATACGACTATGGATGGCAGCACTCTCCATTTAAAAAATTTGACTATGAAATCCTTTGGTTTTCCGTGTTTTTATTTCAATACTCATTTATTGAAGCATCTGGAATTTGAAACTGACTCCATGGTTAAAAATTATCTTGATCTCGCATTGCCTTCACGCTCACAGATGGATCATGCTTCTCAGTGGGCAGGAACATAAAAATGGCTATTCCATTCACAGTAAAAGAAGTGTTTGCTCTTATGTTCATGATCATGATAAGAATTTTTGAGTATAGAGGGTGTTTGGACTTTTACCCCTTCCTAGCCATAATGTGTATTTAACCATGACTGTATGGGAAATGCATTTGTTCAACCACAAGTTCACATGTAAACAACAGATTTTATGAACCCCAAGGTTCAGTGCCTTTGGGAAGGAGATTTAATGTCATGTTCCTCACATCTGTGCAATGTATTAGGCCAATACTGGAAGTGACTGTGCAAATAGTATTTGGGGCTCTGAAGAGAATAGTACATTTAATTTTATAGCAAAAAAGCTTTACTTCATTATCACTTAAACCTGTGAAAAAACTCCTGAATATTTTAATGTAAAAGTGTAACAGTCACACTGTTCTTTACACTTGCATTGTTTTGACACACTGACAAAACAGCACAATATAGCCCAATACAATACCATCATACCACATTTGGTTTAAGTACACAAATGTTTTCTTACCACTTACCAAATGCTAAGCAGGCGTGAAAAGATAAAGAAACAGTAGATAAAGAAACTTTCAGTAGATTTGTTGCTGTATTGTCATTTATTCTCAAGTAGGAGATTGACGTGTTGCAAACCTCTCCATTCTGTCCTTTCACAGAATTCCTTCCCGTACTTCGTCCATCTTCTGGTCTTTTCATTACATCGTGGGAGTTCGGGGACCAGAGGATGGAAGCTTTTTGTGGCTCACTTGAACACTCCATCACCTTATCAGCATTCAGTTACTGTAGATAAGGCAAATAGTTGTATTTATGGAATGTAAACATGCAAGGCAATTCAACCACCGCATGCTGTCTTGGAGTGGCAGAAACCTTTGTCCTGCTGTTGTTAAGTGAAAGACAGGGATGTTGTACAGACTCAGTGGAAGAGACTCTCCTCTCTGTTAAGCTTTGAACCAGGGCCAGATGGCCTGCAGTAATGGAGTACAGCAGGAATCTTCTGTGGAAATCAATGGTGTCATCTTGGGGTGGTTCGATGCTGTGCTCTGTGGTTCTGACAAAAACTTGACTGTACCAGGGCTGGGCAATTAGATGAAGCTGTATCAAAACTGATATTTACAACCTTTCTCGGACTTATTCTCATCCATGACATTAGTATAATTAATAGTGTACAGGACAGGTAATCCTCAACGTACGAACATTTGACTTACGAACATTCGTAGATACGAACAAAACACGAGCTGCCATATGTGATTATTGTCCTGCAGTTTTTCTTTCTGCCACAAACCTCTTCTCCAAAACTAATCACTCCCTTGTGTTCTCGTTTGTTGTTGTCTCTCTGAGCATCTCCGAGCATCGTACCTTGGATACTTCACTGTTAATTATGCATGACAAAGCAAAGGTTCATGAAGATCCCTGAGGCAGGGTTGTCTCTGCAGATAACCTTGCCTCTGACCAACAATAACTCCTTTCTCCCCCTCATCTTTCACTCTAAAGGTAAGCTACATGCTACAGTATGTAGACTGACTGTACTCTAAAGAAGTAAACTATGGAAATCCACGTATCTGTATCACAGAAAAAAAAAAAGAAGGTAAAAATAAGTATCCTGAATATTTAGCCTTGTGGTCATTCACAACTCCAACTTCAATGCACTGCAAAGTGATTCAACACTTTACAAAAAAAGTGGACTTTGTCATTGAATGCGCTCAAAAAATAGTCCAGAGTTTCTTGATGTTTAATTTTTACTCCTTCTTTTTAAGGATTACATTACAAGGAGCAAAAGTTTAATGTAAACAAATTTGAATTCAATGCAATCTTATGAATTATGAGTGACACCTAACGGTGGATATAGTAACTATACATTACATATTTTAATATGATTATGTTTTTATTCCTATTTATTGTACAGTATCATGATATGACGTGCTTTTAACGCTTTTCTTGTGACTTTAAGTCCAATATTTGCGGCGGACAGAGTCCAAAATTTGCAAGAAACAGACAAAAGGGCTTAACTTGATTATTATTTTTCCATGTATATTTTTTAAACCGACATACTGTATAAAAATTTAACTGGAAAACAACTTGTACCCTGGGCATTAGTGTTCACTGATACTATCAAAACATTGACAAGTTTGGAGTTATGATTTTCTTCTGTTCAGAGTATAATACCATTTATTTATATGCACATTAATATATATATACATGTACATATACAAACTATATTTATATATATATATTTGAGAAATGTCAGACAGTTTGTTGAAATGATTAAGGCAATGGAAAAAGTACAGACAACCGTGAAAAAACACAAACAAATGTGGTTGGTGTTGCTAGGAGACACTGGTAGTTAAGCTATGATGCACACTGTCTCCAAACTTTTGACTGGTAGTACACTGTAGGAATGCATTTTGTGAGCAAGACGTGCTGAACGGCTCAAAACAATGGAGCCACTGTTAAAACGCTTTTCAAAAGTGTAAGTACAAAACACTAACAAAACTGGCCATTTAGTACTTGACTCACGCACTACATAGTTCATCTTTTTGTGACATAACATATGAATACCCTTTTTGGCATTGGTTTCAGTCACTGTTGACAGACACAAAATCATCTGGCATCTAGCTTTATTGAACCCTGCAAGGACCAATGATCATAAAACAAATTCCTGTAATATATGGCTACAATATATCAAGCAAGGATTAACACATTGAATTAGATTATATTCGGTTTTATTCAGAAAATATATGCAATACAAGAAACGTCAAAACGCTGTTATCAACGGGTTATCGATCGTTGTGTGGTTGCAGTACAGTCACTCTGCCAAAGAGGGCGTCCACGTTCCCAATGAATGGGGCGCCTAGGATTGAAACAGTTGTCCACACAATAGTCGCAAACTGTTCGGAGCCCCATGGGGCTCCATTCATACATCACTAGCTGTCACAAACAGGAGTAGGACCCAAACGCAGGACATCTGTAATATGGTTTACTTTTCGCAAGTGCCATAATCACACGATATTCTGGTCATAAAAATATTTATACAATACCTCCAGTATCTCCAGACATGAATTAATTATCCACTAAACCTTTGGAATTCAGAATAAATATTATGGGTTGTCCTAAAATGATCTTACCTTCAAATCTCTTTGGAAATCATTCGAGGTAAAGTGCTCATGACAGATCCTCGGATCCTTGGTCATATTGACCCAGTTTATCCGTTCTCTCCATCTCCTTCCTGGCTTCCCAGAAGGTATTCTGACGAAGGATAGGTCCTTGTCTTTGTTTTTTCTTGAGGTTCTGTTGACATAACCCTTCACTTCACAGGTAACCATTATATTTATAGAGTTAATCGCGTCGTGGATCGCATTGTGTTCTATGGTTGCCAAGCTAAGTTGGTCGCTAATGACGTATGACGCCCACGTGACCACTGAATTCAGAAGTTGCTGCGGCGCAGATTTTAAACTTTTCTGACCAAAGGGATGATGCCACACATATATATTTATTTTTTCTTCTATTTTTCATAATGAATAACATATATGTCATTTAAAATTAACTTTACTGTCCCTTTAACATGTGAAAGTCAAATACATGAAGTCAAATGTATCTATTATAATGATGTTAATGAAGAGTGAAGCTTTTTGTGGTGCAGTCTGTTTAACTCATTTAAAATGTTGTCTGGTTGTGCGTTTTTTCAAAATTAAGGTAAATTAGTTGGAATAAATGTTTGGTTAAGACAGTGTTATCTAATATTCTGTTGCTGCTGATGGTGGAAGAAGAGTTTGTTGTTCTGTCTTGTGGGATACTGTTTTATATGGCTTGACAAGACAAAAGTCACACTCACTCTATTCTAGTCTTCAGGATCTCTTGGCACATTCACTCTGTCTCTGTGAAAACAAACGTGCTAATGAGTGAAACACCACAGATGGACAGCCATTGTTAAAAAGTGTTAGCAGTTTAATGAAAACTTCAGTCGTTGTTTAATACATGACCCGGATGTTTGTGTCATTTTGATTCTTTGAACTAACGAAACATGGAGCCCTGGGAAATCAGTGTAAATAATAAGGCCATAATGGGCATCAATCATTCTTTATGCCTGTGGTGCGGAACCCATGTTGTGAAACATTAACAAGCCTTTGATACATCTCCTTTGTAAGACCTGTTAGCAGCATTCAGCACAAATAACTATTATCCATTCCTTGTTTGCTGTTCTATCAGTTAACGATGGTGTGGCAACAGAGCTAATTTGGGTTCAAATTGTCATCCTTTATTGTCTTTCTTTACTTATTTTCTTTTCCAAAGCCAATCTGTTCATAGAAAGATAGCTGATGAAGGGACACAGAAAAAGTAGTAGCTAGCAGATTTTATTTTTGGATTTACCGAGGCAGAATTCATACCATACACAAATTGATGACTCGTGTGGGTCTGTGGGTTTGTGTGTTTGTGCGTGTGGAGGCAGGGGCTTCCCAGACCCTATTTGCCTGACCTCTCTTCCCTATCAGTGACATACCATTAACTACTACACATGCTTCCCTGTGCATGCTCCCCTACTCAGCACAGGCAATATATTTTATTTGTCTTTCCCAAAGGTGGCACTTCTGGTGTTGCACTCCAAATTTTTCCAGACTCCTGTGCTTATCATACAATATATTATTAGCATTATATATGTCTTTCAAAGGATTGGGAGAAATATATGTATTTTGTATTCATGTCGTATTAGTTCTCTTTCAAAACTGATGTTACCTGCTGACATTTGCAATCAAGTGTAAGTAACATGCTATTCCTTTCCTGTCAAAGCAAATGGATTGGGAAGAATTTCTCACCCAAGAATGGCGAGAGGAATAGCTGTTCTACATGGTCTCATTTAATGGAGATGCTGAAGTGTGCCAGTATTCTGGTAAAAAGGAAAAAAAAAATCACGAGATCCATTTTTAAATCTTTTTTTCTCCTGTTCTGACACACAGTCAGCTTCTTCAACTCCCCTTTTTTCGATACCATAGACTGTGTCTTCATGTCAAGAGAGGGTTGCAAACTCATCTGCCACTCTGAGATTTAATGTAAAAGTGTAATAAGAACTTCGAGGAGCGTTAGCTCCCCTCTAAAATACCGTCCCTTCAGATTTCACTGTTCTGCGGGTATTGTTATGGACTGTTGAGCTGTTTTTTTATTCCTCCAGTGAGAGTAGTGTCCAACATATTGGTCTGTCGTCCTGAGCGGTGATAGAGCCCAGATTTCATGGGACTCACGTTTTCAGCGAAACTTAGAGGTGTTCCCAAGTAATGGTATACAGAATGGCCGTGACGTCCCCTTTATTCCTAACTGGCAATTTAAACTTTGATATGAGTGTTTTGGTTCCCGTGGTATCAAGGAGTGCAAAATGACTTTACAAAATGTAGACAGCACATTTTATTCTTGTAAGTCACAAATCCAAATCAGTCAATAAAACCTTTCATCCTGTAGGACTACAGCTAACACTCATTGCAAAGTGGACAATGAAAGGCACCACTCTGCAACTTGTACTGAAAATGTTCGTTATTATTGCCTCTTGATATCAATTGGAGTTTATGGGCATATGAGAGAAAACATCGGAAATGCATGATTTCCTTGTGGTTGAAGAAATCCTCCAATTTCATCATATCAAGGTTTTTGATCATAGTTCGTGCTCTGCTGATATTTTAACTGCATAACAACAAACAAGGTGAATTCAACACATCCCATTATATGTTATATTCACTCTACTGTGGTCTTTAGAAGAAGTAGGTATGCCACCTAATTTAGTGACCCTGGAAACATTCAACAGAATTTTGGAATTCATTTTTATGCCTCAATAGATGTGATAGTAAATGTGTTACTTGTTTTGAACCGTTTTTTTATTATTTCGTTTTCTGTGCCACTGTTTTAGCATTTTATGTTTCTCTTGTTTTAGTGCTTGTGTTTATTTTATGCAAATTGTAGAGAGTAATTAATTACTTGGCTTATGTTTAGATTTTCTTTTATTTTTCTACTGTTTGTCCAAAAACTGACAACACTGAGCAAGGTCAAGTGCAAATTATCATATTTTCATATCAAGACAATGAAGACATTTTTTTGTGTACTGTTTTATTTTGGGAGGGCGTAGACGAGGTCCAGGGAGAACATGAAGAACTCATCAGAATGTTCTTTCTCGTGCAAGAGTAAATTAACTACATGCTCAAGTGTCAAGGAATTTATGTTTATCATGTCAGTGTTGGCTTAGAAGACAGTGCTGTCCTCAAAGTTTGCAATCCAGATCTGTTTGCTCATTCTGTACAAAATGAACTGCACTTATTTTGACAGCATAATATGTGTTGTGCTCACTGATATGAGGTGTAGTTTAGATCTGAATCTCATTTAACTTGAATCCCAAAGGTTCTTCAAAGACGGAAACGCTTTTTGTAGCACCAGTGGACCAATAGCACAGCCATAAACCACATTCAAGCATTATGAATGTTATAATGTTGCACTAAAGTGTTAATGTAGCTTTATATATCTGAATCTTTGTCTTCTTGCTGCTGAACTGTTGTAAAAGTATTGCATATAGAGATAGTTTTCAGATTTTTCTACACCTGTTACATGCAGGGCGGCACGGTGGCGCAGTGGGTAGCGCTGTCGCCTCACAACACGGCAGTTCTGGTTTCGAGTCCTGCTCTGTGTGGAGTTTACCCGTTCTCTCTGGGTTCTCCGGCTTCCTCCCACCTCCAAAAGCATGCGCTTCAGTAGGAGTGAGTGTGTCTGCATGGTTGTTTGTCTTTGTATGTGGCTCCCTGGTGCACTGGCATCGTGCCCGGAGTGTCCCCCGCCTCACGCCCTGTGCCAGCTGAGATAGGCTCCAGCTCCCCGCGAGTCGATACGGTGGATGAATCGGCAGAAAATGAATGAATGAATGTTACATGCATTGCTGTTTTTGACTCAGAAAAAAATCAGTATTTTCAGCAAACATAAAATACTCATGCTTGAGCATTCGTATAGAAAGAGAATTGATAAATTAGTAAATTCTGCATTTACTAATGCAGAAACACTCACCTCGTAGTACACAGACAAATGTAAGTCACAATATTAGCATTTTTATGCTTTACTCTTATCCTCACCTAAGCAATGGTTTTTTTTTTATTTTGTAGAAAGCTATTTTAAAATTTGTGGACTTCATGATGGGGAATAAATAATTGCAATTCTTATTAATTGCATATTTATAAAAAGATTAATTTTAAGCTTGGTGACCCTAAATGACATAATTTGTTCTTGCCAAGGGTTAGGAAGCTAATGGTCACTTCCGCCATTTTTATTATTTACAAATATGTCCTGCTATTTGGAGTGTGTGATATGTGGATAAACCCTGTGTGCTTAAAGTTGCAGTTGCAGTTAACACACATAAGTTGTAGTAGCTAGAGGGGCTAAAAGGTTTATGTCATTATAACACCACTGCAGGAGACCATATGAAATATTGAGTTACCTTCAGTAAAATTATGGATTTTTTCTACGTTTCAACATTAGTGGAAATGCAGCATCACTGCAAAAACAAAATATGTGACAGAGTTGCTGTTTCACATTTTATTGTAAGATGCATTACAAAGTTTGTGCTTGTGTGTGTGTGTGTGTGTGTGTGTGTGTGTGTGTGTGTGTGTGTGTGTGTGTGTGTGTGTGTGTGTGTGGGTGGGTGGGTGGGTGGGTGAGAGAGAGAGACAGTGAGTGAGAGAGTGTGTGTGAAAGTGTACTGCATGCAAGACCAATCATGGGCCTATAACAGGCCAAGTTTGAAGAGGTAGTTGAGTGGCACCAGCTTGTGTCAGTCATAATCTCTCTCCCTGTCTCTTGACAGTCTAGCCATATTTCGCAGCAGAAAACCTATATTGATCTGTGCGTCTGTTACACAACCTGCCCTTGACAATACTCTAAGCATGTGCAGAAAGAGATGGGGTGTAGAGGTTGAGGGGTTGTAGTTGTGCAGATGGGGAGAGGATAGTCCGAAAGGGTTCTGCATTGTTGATCCAGTATGACATTGATAGACAGTAGCTGAAGGAAAGCTGATAGCCATGTTTGGCATACTGGTTTTTAAAGGACGGACGTGACTGCCAATCCAAAGCTACCCAAGCATGAATTCAGTGGGGCGATCACCCTGTGGTGAAGTGGTTGAGGCCAAACTTTTACATCTTACTTGGGTGACTTTTCATCTTTTGCACTATTATTACTCACACATTGAACTACATACTTGTTTCTGCCAAGTTTATTTTTTTCTGTGCGCCAGCTTCTCTTTGTTGAACATAATGATACATGAAGTACCCCATCAAGATTAAAAGGGGGAGAAAACTGGTGAAAATTAGGAAAATTTGCACAAATTAATTGATTGTCCTGATAACTTTCAACCAATTTTGATTGTCTAGCATGTAAATCTGCATAATTATGTCATTATTTCTAAGTGGCATCCCATCTGCAAAATGGAGAAGAAATGTCTGAGAAAACTGTGGATGTGAAGGCTGTACGGTGTAGAACTGACTTTAAAATGTTTTGCTGTCACAAAAAGTTTATTCCATTAAAAATATGAAAAACTAATGGAATATGAACACTGGAGAAAACTAAAATTCACAGAAGCAGTTGTAGATACAAACAACCGCATGCCGCCGTATCTGACTACGTAGTTCCGCTTTCTGCTACAACCCCCATCAAGCAGCAATGCTGCGTACACACTTCTCCACACTCATCAACTGTTTCTGTGGGCATCTCAGTGGGTCAGGCTTCATACCCCATTGGATACTTTACTTTATAAATGAGTGAGCTTTTTAAGGTTATAAAAAAAATACAGGAATTATTATTTTACAAAAATAGGAAAAACAATTCATTTCATGTTCATTCAATTTGGCGGTTTACATCCTAGACATAGATGTTTCTGGATTGTCAACATCAGCAGCTGACTCTGGCTGTTGTTGTTGGATGAACTTAAAAACTGGTGGAAAATTCTTTGAAATTTTTTCTTCTTCTCCTCAAGGACTAAATCGTATAAATTTGGTTCCACTTCACGATTGTGTCTCACATGTTGTTGATTCTTGAAAAATATTATCAGTTTGTTATCTTTAAGTTCGAAACCTGAAATGTAGCAAAATGTCAGAAAGTTCTTGCGGGGCCAATACTTTCGCATAGCACTGTAGATTGGAATTTAATAAATAAAAATCTACAAACAATTCAGCTCATGAACAATCTCTCAGAACCAATTCTGTTCATAGGTTGATAACTACCTTCACTGCCTTTCATACCCAATGACGGAAATGCCCTGCAGCAGCAAACATTTTAGCCTTTTAGTCTAATGTTAGTTAGCTGTTACTCTTGAAGTGTTGACAGAAACTGAATCTCATCTTCTTTATTTACTGAAAGTGTTTTTAGATTCTTACCAAAATCCTGTTTTGTGATGTGTCGTATTATTTTCAAATCTTGAAGCATGCGCAGGCTTGAGATTTAGGAGTACATAATCTGTGAAGATGAAACTTTGTTTCCCAATGAGTCTGGTAGTGTGAGCCTGCCCTGAGGGAGCACTTAGCATTGTGAGTAATCCTAGCAAAGAAATATCAAACACAGTTACCTAGCTCGATACATTAGGTCTCTGGTTTGCCTCAGTTTTCAAAGGGCCTTATGACACCCTATGGGGGGAGGGACTATACAGCTGTTGTTTTTCAGAGCAAACCATCGAGCTAAAAAAAAAAAAAAAAGTCCCCGACATATGAATCTGAAATTGTGACTGAAGGCCAACAACGTAATTGCTGGAGAGTATGTAAGGTACATAAAGCAGCCTTTCCTCCTTGAGCTAACTTTTGCACATGCTTAACAGCTGTAGAGGGTTATTATAAGGAATTGAATCTAGCTATGAGATGCTTCACATTATAAAATTTGGCAGATTGTTAATATTTAATTTTCCAAAATAGCTTTTGGTGGACAGATGTTTTTTCCTCTGTCATCCAAGCATCATTGCTTATTTTCATATTTGTGTATAGATTGACTGACAGCACTAATATGACGGGTCCAGTTTTTGTTCCTGTCTGTGGCCTGACATTTTGAAAGATGGAGCGATTCATATATAATCGGAGGCTGCTATGTTACATTGTCAGCTGACCTTGCCTGCAGAGCTCCTATGTTCCCTGGGGACATTTTATAAAGGCAGGCCAGCGATCAGATTGATGATATTGAACCAAGAGGTAACGTCTGAAGACTTATGTACAATAAAGAAACAACATAAAACAAGACTTGGGCCACTACGCTTCACTAAGTGAGTCGTGTTTCTTCACATTTACTGAGCTCTGAGTTGTTCAAGACTAATTAATTCAAGAACAAATGTCCCCAAAGGCTGCAATTAATGATAGACTTATTAGACATGATGGTACCCATGAGGTCTGGATCTCATTGTTCTGTCGACGCTCCTGGTGGTGTTACTTACCTAGCTGTCACTTCATATAAATTAAAAAAAGGATTGAAACGTGTGTGTGTGTGTGTGTGTGTGTGTGTGTGTGTGTGTGTGTGTGTGTGTGTGTGTGCGTGTGTGTGTGCATGTGTCTATGTACACTTATAATTCTTTTTTTTTAAAAGGCACAGTGATCTTTTAAATAATTCATTTATCGCTTGACAGTTGCACCGACTGTTTGTTTTGACACCATGAACAACAATGAAAAAGGATGTAATTGTAACTCTAAGATATAGACAAATGATGTGTGTGCTTTCTAACCAGTCTTTCATACTGAAGTCTCAGGTGAATGGACATTTTCCACACTGCCTTACAGGGACTGCCAATGCTGAAGAATAAAAGGCAGCTTTGTGACCTCCAATCTTGTTAACTCTCACTGAAAGGAACTGTGGCACCTTGACCATTTACAGTGCAGTCTGAATGTCCCCTTCACATTCGTCGCCCTAACTAGCCATACTTTTAGAAGTCTCATAGAAAGTGTATTTGCAAAAAGCAGGAAAGAAGGAGCATTGGAGAGTCCAAGAAAAGCGAGATATGACTCTCAAATCAGACAGACTTCGTTCTGGGTTGCCTCATGCCTCAACGGTTTTATATCCTAGGGTTAATGGCTCTCATTATCCTTCCCCGCTCTTCTCTGACGATGCCTGGTGACGTCAGAGATGTAGACTTGGTGTCAAGAGTTGTAAACGTTGTTTGTGTAGTGTTGAAGATTGGTGATGATGTGACTTTTCAGTCTCGTAAGTTCAGTTTCTCCGCATTTTGACTGATTTACACAGGATAGTAAAGAACTAAGTGCTCACAGCCTTACATTGTGGTTTGAACTTATTTTATATATCTTTGGAGTAAATGAAATAATTTCAACACATACTTCGAAATTCAAATTCATTCATGACCTGATATTTATCTATATATTCCAATGAATGCATTCATTGCAATTGGTTAGATTCTCTGCAGGACCTACAGGCATGACAGTAACACGCAGAGATGACCTGAGTGTGCTAAAACAAAGTGCTGGTGACACTGTCTCAATCTTTTAAACACCCTGACCAACTTTGGGTGTGTTGTGTGCTCCAATAATTCTCGGAGCTCTGTGAAACAACAAAACAATCATACCTATTTTACGGGCATATTTGCAGAGTTATGGATTGAAGCCACCTTTCTTTTTCTGTAGTCAACATTCTGTATTTTTTTGCTTAGATTTCCCATTCTCACAAGATGTGCTTTGACAAAGTCTTTCAATTAATTAGGAGAGCTCTCATTATTAATAAGTATCAACCTTGATACAATCAAAACAGTCTTTGTCATTCCTAACGCACAAGACTTCCAGAGCTGCAAGTTAGCTGCAGACCTACACACAATGATTTTTTTATACAATCTAAAAGTGTTTGATGGAAACTGGCAGCGATTTACAGCATAAGGTCAGGATGAGAACTTGAATCACTGTACAGAAAAATCTATTCCTGCATTAAAATATATCGTAACAAACAATATACAATAATATACACACCACTTCCACAATAAATGTAATGCACGCTCTTAATTTATACAGTATACTTCTTATATGCATTACAATATCATCATAGATGTATAGTATAAAGTGAAATACCACCTTGTACTGGTTTACGACATGGTTCTCCTGGAACCTTTAAATTGTTGCTCATGTGGAAACTCTTTTACACCAAACACTCTAGAGAGGAGACAAAAAAAAGGTGAGTGGCCTCAACAAATATGCTACATAAAATAGTCGACTGTGTAATGACTACATTGTGTTGGTTTTACCTTACCAGTGATATAAAGTATGTGCTTGTCTTCACAGGTAGTGCCTTCAGTCAGTCCCAGTTAGAGGAAACAAAATGTACATGTTAATCAAATTAATTGATTAACATGTACTGTAATAATTATGTGATGATATAGTAGTGCTACAATATGCCTGTAATGAAAAAGATCTTCATTACCGGTTACACCAACCTTCACATCCCTGTACAAATAATAATGTCATGCACATCGACGTGGTCTGCCCTTGAGTGTAGTCTTTCTTAAATGATAAATAGATCTTTGCCATTAGACATTATCATATGGCATGACCTGTGTATAATTTGTTTTAAACATAGTAAATCTTTTTTAAGACCATGACTCTGCCCTGTAAAACTACATAATTATCTTCTGGCCACCGAGTAGTGCCTTATAATGGAGGGGCCAATGTGTTACACCATTGCTGCTCTGAAATGTACTATAAACACCTACCATCTGGTTACTTGCATGTCGAAGTGAACTTCTTGATAGACTGCCAATTTATTTTAATGTTTATAAGCACTGCAGCAGTATTATTTTTTTCTGTTTTGCAGAGCTGTCAAAATGAAGAAAGCCAAACGTATAAAAGTCAACCCTGCTCGCATAATGGCAAGAGAACAAAGGCGCAAAAGCAGATATGCGTGTGCTCTCTACATGCCTTTATCCTCAGCTCGGTCACGTCCATGTGTGCATATCTTTGTATGTGACATCCACTAGCTACTTTCTGAGCCTCTCCCAATAATTCCAGGCCAAATGAGCTTTCCATTATAGCAAAAAGTTTAATCCAACTTCCAGATCCTGCAACCCTATGACAATCGTGCTTCTCTTCCGAGCTTCTGGTTTCCTGAATTGGAAATGGAGTCTTCGTGGAGGGGGAGTCTATGCTTCGCTGTTAGAGCCAGCTAAATTAGGAGTTAAAACTGGTTGTGGGCGAGGGGGATGTGGTTGCGGTGGTTGTGCTGCTGCCAAAGGGTGTGTCAGGGCAATTTATTAGCTTACCATGAATGCATGTGTGTGAATGTGTGCAAGACAGTGTGTTCCCAGCCTTTGGCAGCTTAGCAAACTCAATGGCTGAGACACAGCTGTACCACTATTCTAATATGGAGTCATTACAGCCATCCATGGTGTGCCTGCAGTTAATTCATAAAATTGACCGTAACATTCCATTTTTTTCTCTCAAAAACTTGGATTTGTATCTGGTCCTGTATTTATTTTTTAGGTTAATTAACCTGAAGGGATGGTTTGATTGTGACTCCTTGTCTGGTTCTTGTGTTTGCAATGCTACTGCAGTAGTTAACAGGTGTTCCACATAAAAACATAGATTGGTCCCTCTGGGAGGGAAGTTAAATGCTGAGTTGTATAGTGTAGTTTTCTGGATATATGTGAATGTACGTGTGTGTGAATACTCAGTTGTAAGTAATTACATGTTAATGACCACCCCTCTTGTATTTGGATGTATGTTGAGCAGCGTGACAGTTGGATCAATACTCATACAGCGGAGGAACATAGTGATAAGCTTTACGTAGTGCCGGCACCTGCTCTGCTCCACGCTCCCTTCAGCTTTCTTCAGAGGCCGAAACAGATGCTATGGGGCACTTAGCCTGCAAAATGCAATCTGCAAGACATGTTCATTGTGTTCAGGGAGAGAAAAAAAAGGAGGAAAAAACACAAAGTAAAAATAGTGTTACTATCACAGTCAGTAGGCACCTGCAGTTCTTTCTCAAACTGGAACATTTTAATTGAACAAGCAAAAAAGACACAAAGGCAGGGTAGTGTCTGTACAAGTATCCCCACCTTGTCTGAACCAACAGCTGGTTTCAAAGTCCCATCAGCAATTCCTTGCCGTAATGAGGGGATTTGGGGGAAATTGGGAGATAGTGTCAGTTTATTGTCTCTGAGCTGTAAGTCCTGCTGTCCAAAATGTTGAATAACGGGAGAGAGGTGCTGTCAAAACACGATAGGAGCAGACGTCAGCACAAAGTTAAGGAGAGGGAGTCCGAGTCGCAATGCCTAGACATGCAGTACTTTTGAGCGCCACACAAATGAAGTCTCTAGACTATTATGAAAAAACAACAAATAACACACACTTACAGACTGCCTAACAATAGCAGCATAAGCTATTGCTCCCTAGCTTGTTGATTAACTAAATTTTATAGAAAGGAGAGCAACACTGCCAACAAAGGAACTGACCAACCCCTTGTTTGTCATTTATTTTCAAAGTAATCCTCGCTCGCCCATGCCCAGTAAGGGTAAGAAATATTTATACCTCTTTTTCACAATGTAAACCATATAAAATTTTTCTAACCTTTGCTTTGCTTTCACAGCAACTGCCCTTGATGATAACAGTATCACTTAAATGTCTTTTCTCTACATTTCACTTTTTTCTCTCTCCCATTATCTCCCTGCCTCTCGCTCCATTTTTTCCACCAACACAATGTTAACAAGCTCCTTTCTGCCCTATCTGTTGTGGGAGAGACAGCTCCCTAGAATGACAAGGTGAGAGGATGTATGTCTGTGTGCTTTTGTGTCTGGATCTATCTCAGTGTTTCTCTGCATGTGTTTGTATGAGTGCATTTTGCAGCTGCACTTGCATTGTGTGTCGTGTGACCGCCAGCCACTGTCAAGGCTCATGTTGCCCCCGACAGTAACAATAATCATGGGATTTGATTGCCAGTACCTTCAGCCTCCATAATTGATGAGTCCAATATTTACTCTGTTACCTTTGTGTTGTAAACATTCATTATGGTATTCCCTCCTAGATAGGTGAGCAGGAGAGGAGAATGGGACCAGTCAAGCCTGCAGGGACCAGCTGTCAGTTTGACTAATGACAGAAATGAATAAAATCTCATAATTACTTTAGAAAAAAGGACGGTCTCCAACTTATCTCGAACCAATATGCATTTTAAAATTTTTGGAGGGTTTATTAAATTCCACCCCACCACCACTGACTCCACCACCTAGCCCCCACCATAATACATTACAGACAGAGGCAACTTCTCAAATTTCAAATTTAATTTTCTACTCCCCATACACACACAAATTCCATAATCTGATAGGGATATTATTGTGTTTCTATTGACATTAGCATTGTTATTATTTTGTACTGTGTAAATATCAGTAACATGAGCATGCCTGGTTGCTTTGCCAGTAAGGCATTATTTTGTGTATGTATTTTGTTGTGCTTCTCAAAAAAAATATCCTTTAAAGATGATGCCTGATGCATTCCATTATCAGGATGTCACTACATGCTCTCTCGATGCTCTCTGGGTATCTGTGTGTGTACATCTGTGTTTGTGTGCGTGCATGTATATGTGTGTGCATGGTGTTGTGTATGTGTGTGTGTTCGTGTGTGTGTGCATGTGTGTGTGCGTGCGTGTGTGTGTGTGTGTGTGTGTGTATATCATTGGATAAATCTCTAGTAATGTCTGTGTGTGTGTTTGTGTGTGTGTGTGTGTGTGTGTGTGTGTGTGTGCGTGCGTGCGTGCGTGTGTGCGTGCGTGCGTGCGTGTGTGTGTGTGTTTAACTCTGCACTGTGAACCTTTTGCTTTAAGTCTCCGGAATGGGCAACGGGGTACTGAAGTGCAAAGTCTCAGCTAAATCAGCTATTCAAGATGGAGAGATAGAGTAATGGCAGTGGGGATGGAGGGGAGAGCAGGGGGGAGGGTGGGACAGATATGGGGAGAGACAGTGTAGTGATACACAGTAGATCCTACTTAGACAGGTTGACTCCCCTGTGCCATTAGGCTGAACAGAGGAGAGAATATGGGAGGACCATAGAGGAGGATCTCTGTTGAATAAACATACCTCAGCATGCGTATTATATATTGGTGAATGTGTTTTTATGCATGATTCTCATTCTTTTGTGCCACCTCTACTTCTTTATTGCTCCTCCAGCTCTAAATAGACAAAGCTCTACTGAACTTTATTTCATTAGAGCAGTTGCTCTCTTGTCCTTCTTGTGCAATAGAGTCCCAAATAGAAGCGGGAAACATGGCATAGTTGTGGCTGATGGAAGGAGACAGCTGATCATGTGCATTTGTCATGCTGTCAATGTAATTACAAGAAAGCAAACGAGAATGAGATTACCTAGTCCCCTTCCAACAGACACTCACACTTCCTACTTGCAAATATATTCTAAGAAACACACACTTCAGACATGAGGAAATTTTGAACGTGTCTTTGTAACAACTTACTTGAGAAGAGTGAACAACATCACAGCCTTAAAGAAGAAACTGCTCAAGGTTAGGCCATGGTCATCGGCTGTATGTCTCTGTGTGTGTGTGTGTGTGTGTGTGTGTGTGTGTGTGTGTGTGTGTGTGTGTGCGTGTGCGTGTGTGTGTGCATGTGTTACTGACATAGTTTGTTACCTTTAAATCTTTTGCTTACGCCACAGGAGATCTTGAAACTCTTTTCAAAAGTCTCTGTAAACATTTTTTATTTCTTTCTTGCTCTCCTGCAGGAATGAGAATCAAGCCGTCGACTGCGGGTGAACATTGGTATGCTCTTCTTCTGTGTTCTGTGTAGAGAAGCTTGTGTCCTCATACTCGGATAATCAAATAGGACGCTTTGAAGAACTGGACAGATCGTTAGCACATAATGAGATGAAGCACTTTGGGCAGTGAGGAGGACTTCTTCAATAAAGAGTGGCTCAAAGGGACGGATTCAGGAGGGTGAAAATCAGATTCTTTCAGCTGCACACCACCTTTCTTCTCCCAGGTAAGTCCTCTGGCTTTATGCGCATTTGCAGAAAAGCATAGCTCAAATGAGTTGACCAAGAGAATTAAGGTTGTTCAGATTGAAATATATTCACAAAAATCCAGACATTTTGACAGAACATCTAGATGCTATCCCAGCCCTAGCAATCATTGCAAGATAAAAACATTCTTTTGTAAACACTGACAAACACAGGTATCATAGGGGAGTGAAAGCAACTTTGATGTGTTTGTAGTGTTTTTGAATGAATTACAATATGGGACAGAAGTGGGCTTCTTTCAAACTTAGAAGACAACCCAAGACCCTTGGGAACCAAGGCAAACACTACAGCAATATCAAACAAGTGATAAAAGGAAGGTGATTCACTTTTGTGCATATGTGGAGCTTCCTTATTCATTAAATTCTTGATTAAATGCCAACGCTCCCTCTTCGTCTCTCTTTGTGACAGCGAGGGGCTTTATCCAGGTGTCCAGAGTAATTTGTTTACTTGTTTCTGAGCAGAAACTCTAATGTAGTTATTCTACATCAGCTGATGTAAGTATGCAGCTCCATTAATATACCCTGCGGTATTTAAAAAGTCATGGACTGCTTAGCTGAGACGTGATGAGGCTTTGTGACGGCACCCAGCTGGTCAAAAGTTCTGCAAGGGCTGCCTTAGTGACATCACAGCAAGTGGTGCATGACAAACCATAGCACATGGCAAATAATCTGACTCACACTCCCACCCAATGCCCTTTTACCCCATCCTCTGCCATCACGCGAGGAAGCCCGAGCTCTCGGAAAGGTGTCAAATGCACAGCGTGTGCTTCGGCAAAAGGGAAGTTGCTTCCTGTCAGGTGATGACAAGTAAGTGGCAGGGGAGAAAAAATTAAACAAATCAGTCAGATTTTTTTCACTCCTGCTTTCTTATGCTGTCAATTAGTCTCAATCAATCCTGTCTTTTCTGTTTAGAGTTGTTACAACAACTACAGTCTGTCTTTCCATCCATCAAGACATAATGAATAACTTCTACAATATATGTTATCCCAACACCTCTGTCTGGTGTTGGCAGGAGCAGCACTTCCTAATTGTGCTGCCACACTGGACAATATGAATGCTTCATCTTATCAGGAATAAGGGAATGCGAAGCAACGGGAACCTTAGACTTGTTTTGGTCTGTCAGGACAGGTTTCTCCCTTGAGCCTCAATGAATCCAAGTGTTTCCAAGTCTCCTTATTTTAGAAGCGAGGTAAAACTGACTAGGGAACTAAAGTGACCCCAAAACTCATCTATTCAAATGAGAGTAAGTGATCAACTGTTCTTGAGTTGACTTTCAGTTGTATTTGAGTCATGCGTTAGGCGAAATGGGGCTCATCAGTAAGCTAACTCCGCAACTATATATTATGAAGGAGTATGGGCGTACAGAGATTGCTTGGTTAAAAAGGACTTAAATGATGTGGGAGCGACACTGTCAATCTTAGCCTTCCTCTGAGAGTCAATTAGGTGATAAACAGGACTACATGTCTGTGGGAGTGGGGAGAAGGCTGATAGGCTGTCCCATGGATGTCCTGGGGCAAGGTAAACTGACAGTACTGCTTTGCTGTCAGGGATGGAGGCAAAGAGCACAATGTGCGACTGGCCCCGCCACTTGACAGAGCAGGCGATGTGTGTTTTTATGTCGGCATGTGTGTACATGAATTATGAGCTGGCTTTTTACCCGCGTGTGTGTGTGTGTGTGTGTGTGTGTGTGTGTGTGTGTGTGTGTGTGTGTGTGTGTGTGTGTGTGTGTGTGTGTGTGTTACTCTGCTCAATTTACTGAGCTCTAGAACCTGAGAGTGGTGATAAGTCTTCTGTAAGAAAAATTAGATATGATGCTAAAGCTAGTGATAACATTGGTGACAACAAGTGAGATGCTGACGGCTGTGAATATTGATCACTCAATATCTATCGAAACACAATACCGTTCACTGAATGTGAACAGTAATGTGCCTACGGCACATCATAGAAGTTTTGTTTGTGTCCTTTTTTGTATTCTTCTGTTATGCATGTGTGAATATCTTTATGTATTGTTTGTGTGAGTGAAACAGCCATTACTCACATTACATCTGGTATGTAATGTATACACTACATTTTCAGGATGACATAGCATGTGTGTGATACAGTAAACATGATGTATAGTGTAGATCACTGGGTCACGCATGGCATCCCTCTTCATATGAATAAATTAGATACACAGAGGCAGTGTACTATGTGTTATTAATATGGCATTGGGTTTATTTGTTATCTGAGCAATAAGCTGTTTTCAACCATGTATATTTAACCAGCCTGGTAAAGCAACAATGTGGCTTAGTACAGAGAATTATTACTTATGCATTAAGTATATGGATATTCAGGTCGTACACCAACAACAGCTTTTTTGATATAATGAGGTGTGTCAATATAGGAGATAATATTTTAATATGTATTTCTGCTTGTCATTTTAGTCATTCTCAAGATGGAAAAAAAAGCTCAACAGATGAATTTTAATGAGTGGTTTGCCATTATTACCCTCATTATTTTCCAATTAGCGAACTGCATATCACATCAGCGCAGCACAAAGACATCAATTACTACAGTATAACATAACATAAATACATCTCTCTTATCTGTAAATAACAAGAAACTCAATACTAGGCAGTGAAAGACACCACGAAGGATAGATCCATGGAAGTGCATTGCACAAGAAACAATTTGAACAAGCTGAGATAAAACGTATAACTATAATGAAGGCTATGGTAGTCCGTCCCCAGATCATCCAAGGCAAAGAACACACATTGATAATATAGAAGTATTGGGATTTGTAACATATTTGTTTCATGAAATGGAAAACTACATGGACAAATAAAGTGAACAGCAATGCATGCTTTATCTTTTTAGGGTAATGTTTCTGTGGCATATGTTAACGGTTATCCGTGAACATCCGCTCACACATACTGTACTTGACTCACCAGAAAGAAACTCACCTGCAAACACTGAGTCACAACGCCAAGATGTTACCGAACTTAGAGAAAATTTTTTGATGGAATATATCGGTATTTTACATTTTTCCTTTATGCTGGATATATCTCTGTAGCTGTTTAATGGGCTTCAGATCGATGTGTGTGCTCACCATTGATTTTAAATTCTATTCATACTGAAATAAAGAAATTCAAAAACCTAAAGCGGCTAAATAGTAAGAATAGTAAGAGCACCACCCTTCTCTGCTCAATGCTACTGCAGCTTTCCATTCAAATGATCACACTCTCTATAGCAGTCATTTTCAGTTAAACAGCATCTGTGTGGTGTTTGACCTATTTTTTCCAAGCCTGCCTTGTATGTGCTTGAAAAAAAAAAGACAAATGGTGTCACTGTATTTCAGTCAGCTCAGTTAAGGCGCGAAAAAGAGCCGTCTTCAGGTGCTTATCTGGCGTGAAATGCAAGTGGCGGACGAGTGACATTGTCAGCTCGTTTTCTTCACCTTGTCTGTTGGTCGTGGAGCCTAAGAGCTGGTTGGCTAGACAGGCGGGGCTACGGGGTCATTGTGTGCCTGTTCAGAGAGATGCGCACAGTGAATAACCTTCCCTGGTAACAGCTGTCAGATCCACCAGAGCAGAGCAGAGGACAGGAAAGCAGGCCCAACCCAAACACGACACGTATGGGGTGATTGGCAGAGGAGGTGGGCGTGGTCAAACTGTTTGCCTCCCTCGAATGCTATGCTCAAGGGTTTATGATGGGTGGCCACACCGAGCCTCTTAACGGGGGTCTGAGCACCCGGGCGGCTTTTTTGTTTAACACATTGCTCATCTCTTTTATACACCCCAATGCAGATTCCACGCACAGCAGTGCAGAGCATACAGTCCCAACAGTGGCCCAGGACGCCGTCATTGTTGACGTGTCAGTCGCCAACTCTGCATCTCAGCATGGTTCACTGCTGGGCATGACAGGGGATGCAGACCCCATGAAGGAGGATTAGCACTGCACCCATTGTTTGAGCCACAGTGGTGTTGGATTTGGCTGCATGGCTATTCAACGACTGTATTTCTATTCTTTGGCACTTGACAGGGACGCTCAGAGGCCCCGCTTTTGTTCGGCTGTAGTATCAGAATGTGTTAATGTCATGCCCTCCGCCAAGACCCTTATTATCTCTGTTGACATGACGAGGAAAGGTGCGATGGTAGATTCTGTTATTGCTGTCTGATGCCTGACCTGCAGGTTGGACTGTTTTTTAATGGGTCAGGTACATACTTGCTTCTCATGTATAATTTACTGTTGATTTTGTTAAGGCTGAAAGGCGAGCATGTTGAGGCTTTGGTCAGATTTAATGTTATGAATACAAAATTAAGGGATTTTTAAGGGTTTTTTTGTGCTTGTATTAATTTATCATTGACATTAAATCCTACCTAGTGATGTTTTGCATTAGTGTGTACTCAGGTATGAAATGTGTTTTATGGGTAAGTGATGAGAAAAAACAAATATATTGGCATAATAAACAGTTATGAATATTATACTGACATGACTAAAATAAACCAGAAAAAAATGTATTAATATATAATTTAGGATTGTTTTCAATTTTGGGTTTTTTATACTACAAACATTTTTATACACTTCTCAAATGGACAAAAATGTTTGAACTTTGCTTCCACTCAGGTGAGAACAATGTGATAACAGAAGTCTAGAATTCCGTACTGACAGCTAAAAGGAGTATGTCTGTGGCTTAAAGGTTTTTTGACAGGTCATAAGCCTCCAGCCGGTCCCACAGAAGAACACATTCCTACGTTGAAGAGCAGTTTGGGTGGTATAGCTTTGTGGAAAATAGTGATGGATGCCTCTATTCCTTCGATTCTCAAAGAATAGAGGCAGTGGAAGATTTTTTTTTCTTTTTCTTTTCAAGATTAAGGCAGCAGCTCAAGGAGATACAGGTTTACTGTAAATGCATTTTGACTGAGCTTTGCTGTCTGGAAAGGATTTTTTTTCAACCTCACAATTTCTTACATTTTTGCCATTTGGGGCCACTCTTGTGCAAACTCTATAACCACAACATGCCTGCTTGCTTCAACTCAACCATTGCATCTTAAGAGATAAAGCATATATAGGTTTGCTCCTGACGCTCTCTTTCAGACAATAAACAAAGAGTCATTCCAAAAATTTCCTCATGCTCAGCTCTAGAAAAACACTTTCCCATGCAAACAAATTATGTGATTGTGCAGCAATTGTGGAAGCATTGCCAAAGCATGCATAAATGTTAATGATACAGTAAACAAAACTCCATTGTGACTCCATCTGGACTTAGAACTGAATTGCATACACATGCTTCAGTGTCCTGGTCTGCATTTTAGTTTGCCCCTCAGCTCTGTATATCAAAAGATATTTCATGTACCTTGCCAGGAAATGTTGAAATAAAGAGACAAGAAAATCCTGTGAAGCATAGCTCACTGGCACTTTGCCAAGGAACAATCCCCAGACAAAAGAGGCCCCATACTTTAGAGGTACCACAAAATTGAAATGGATATTTATATCACCAGCTATTACAAACACTGTTGCCTTTTCAACTGCTTTTCATTTATGGGGATTAGACGGAAAACACTTAGTGAGGAGTGCGTTTTTGTTTTTTTCCCCCATCTCTCGAACATGTTGTAAGCGATGTCACAGGAAGGTGAGCAACTGGGTCACGGGTAGCTCAGCAGCTCTTGAGGTTTTACTGGCCTTTATCTTTGTCAGGCAGCCATAATGAGGAGGTTCCGCTTCCCCCTCCCCCCATCAACTGGGAGTAATGGCCGCCATCGAGGCCTTGATTGCCGCTGCGGCAGAACAGTCCTCCACATGGCAGAGTCACTCTTGAAGTCCTTCAATCATCTGTCTGGCTTATATACAACCTGCCACCTCCTCAAACTGCCTTGTCAATGCATATCACTTATAGTCCCGAACCTTAAACGTGGTTGTCAGCCTGTAATATAAAGTGTTCAAAGTACAAAAAAGAATTAAAATGTCCCCTGAGACATTTTCAAAGAGGTTGATTTTCTGGGAAATTCAAGTTCTTCATCATTTTTTAAAAAAATATTTATTACATTAATTATAAACAACATAGTTAATTAGCGTGTTTCTTGTTATTTATGTCTTTCATATATCAATTTAGACCATTTTTGGAAACTATCAAAGCAGAATTGTGAAACTTAGAAAAAGAACTTTTAAAACAAGGGAAAAATGGACCTATAGCTATGTCAAAATCTATACAGCCCCATGTAAAAATGCATCTCTTTCCGAATCGGCTGGGGTTTTTGCATATTTGTCATACAGAAAATCATGTTGTGCTGTTTAAATTCTAGTCTATAGCCGCAGAGTGGTTTCTATGCTTAAACGATATTGCTGTATTACAATAGTCTCCTACAGCATATACAGTAATTTAAAAATAAAGGTTTTATAAAATGCTGCCACTGTGCTTGTGCCTGTTTTTTGCTTATTGTAGAGTGAAGTGACACTATTAATAAAAACATAAGTCCAATTTTAACAAAAAATAAACATTTAATGGATTATAACTACACATTAATTTCAAACAATGAAATCAATCCCAGATTTTGCTGTACAGTATATCCAAGAGGATCATATAAATGTGGTAAAGGGGCCGAGGAAGGAGATTTTTTTCAGCGTCACTTGGGCAGCCACAACAGAGTGTGGGCGGTGACCAGACACAGCAGAAATCTGGAGAGGTGTCTCGCGTTCTGAAGGTCGCTTCCAATTCACTGGCTCACCATGTTCATTTACAATCAGCCCTGTAATTAAGGGGAAGCAACCCAGAAATTATCAATCAGTTAATTACTGGGATGCTGCAAAACAAATCTCGCTCCTGATTGAGGCCCACTGGCTGTCCTCACAAGATGCTGCAGTCGTCCAAATGAAAGGTTTGTGAAATTACAAATGAAAAACAATAGCCATTTGTCATTCATAGTGGAAACACAGTGCATGTCAGATATTCCAAAATATTGCCTGTATTTGTTTATATATATCGATATATATATATATATATACTGTATATGTATGTACATCTATTGAATATAATGCCCTGATATTTTTAAGCAGCTCAGATTTTCCTCAGATCGCCCTTTTTGAGCATTTAAAATTATTTTCAGGGTGGGTCACAATTTTAAATCACTTTTAATTTATAGTGTTGTACCTGTGGCTTGGCAACCAACTACTTTTAAAGTATTGATGTATTTCTTGCAGTCTTGTGTGCAGCGGCATAATAAATATGTCACATAACATGTAACGGTAAAATGTAACCAACTATTAACTTCCCAGTGACTATGGAATAGAGCCGTAATTTAATTGTGGAATACCATGTTTAGTGGTTTCCTTGCGCTGTAAAACTCTACAGTTGGAAAATGCTTATGGTGTAAAAAGGCAGATCCTCCTGAATTCTGTTAGGAAAACCTGTATTTTCCATGTTAGCGGTTGATATAAAAAAGGTGGATGCGAAAAACATGCCGTACACACAAATGCATACACTTTCACATATAAGATCTGTAAACATTTTTTTCCTCCCTTCCTTCCTTCTTCTATTCCTTGTTGTATGTTTCTCTTATTAACACAAGCAACTATTTTATCACTTGTTTTATTTACTCAGTTAATCACACACAATGGTATATTAAATCCCAAAACAACTATATTCCTGCTGTCTGCATCTTTCTTTTTTTTTTAATGTCACTTAATGTATATTTTCCTTCATATTGCCTGCCGTGCAGACTCTCCCCACAAAAGCATGGAGAAAGAACCCAGCTGGAAACTCTGCACACGGCAGCCCCTATTGTGATTCGCTTGACTTTTTCTTTTCTCAAATGGGAAAAAGTGGGACCTATAAATTGCTTGAGTCAAGACCTCTATATTCCATCAATACATTTCCTCTGCCCCCTGCAGGCACTGGAGCATCAAAAAGCATACCAATCCCCCCAGCAGCCTACAGCTCAACTCTTAAATAAATGAATTAAATGAGAGGTCCTGTGATTTTCTTGCGAAAACATTTTTCTATTCTCTATTAGAGAGATGTCATTACAGGAGAAAAAAATGGGAATGTAGTGGCTGACAAAACATCAAGTACCTACTATACAATACATGAAAATACTCCTGAGTCTCCTACTTTAAATTAGTTCCTGTGCATTACTATGGTTAGTCTGGCTTCTGCATTTGAATTTAAAAACACGTGATTCTTTTTTTTGTTTGTTTGTTTGTTTGCTTGCTTGCTTCTTACCAAATTTGAAGAAATATTTCTGTATTTTAGAAATTGATCCTTCATGTTTTAATTAGATTTAATGTAGTTTGGAAATGCCCCATAGAATTTTGTGTTGTCTAACACGCAATATTTAAAGAAACAGACACAATGCCTTTATTATACCAGTGCCAAATGACCACTCCCTTGTTAAACTAACACACCCTTATAAAAAAAACATGACAATTGGGGAAAAATGGCATCAACAAGAAAGTCACAGCTGGGGCAACACGATTGGATTGCACCATTGGCTGCTGGAGGCGTTATGGGACTTCTGGGCTGCCCAGTGATGAGCCCCGACCTAAAGCCCATTAAAAACATGGGATTGGTTGAGTGAATGATTGCAACAGCATGACATCCTCCTCAGACTCAGCAGTAACCCTTTGCTCTGACTGAAGAGTGGTCCACCAACGCAGGATTACATCAGAAGTCCATGAGGACGAGGATTACTGCTGTATTCAGCGCTGAATTGGACACGCCCCTTAAATTCCAGTTGTGCATCCAAGAAATTTTTGATGTTTTATTCTGTTTCTTTTTTTGCTATGATATTTATTGAATGGAAATAGAAATACAAATAAAGATAAAACACGTTTGAAGAAAAAAACAGGTCAATGAAAGAAACTGCCTAAAGCAAATTTCTACAGTGATGGAATTTTTCAGTCATTTTTATCCCGATTACAAATCGATAACAGAAAAATATTTCCTCAGGATGCCTAGAATAAAAATGGCTTTGATTGTGTTTCATGGCCTCTTGGTTTTCCCCCTGTTCCTCCTTAGTCACATCTTGTAATTGGTGTCCTCATGCATTCTTCTAGCATAATTCACATCGGAGTGTGCCACAGATCTGAGCTTGTTTGAAGTGACTCCATTGTCAGTTGCTTCAAGATATTTGCTGGGAGCTGCATCCAAACAGGAATGCAGCAGGAACAGGGTCCTCTGTTGGTGGCTGGCAGCGGAAGATTGGAATGAAACTTCCAGCCAAATCATGGAATCTGGGCCCAAGTTTTTTTGGCAAGTAGCAGAGTGTGAAAATTACAGAATTTATTGCATTGGTTGTGCACCTGCCTCTGTGCCTTTAGTACGCTATTGCAGTTCTGAGGGAAAAAGTGGATGGCTGCACAGAGGGGTCTAAAGAAGAATTAAAATGTGATGTTTGGCAAAATATTACAATAGAGATAAATTTCCAGATCAAGCATTCAGTGCTTAAATTATTTTTATAATCTTGGTGATGCCAACAGAACAAAGGAAAGAAGATGGAAAAAACATCTAAAAAAAATGAAAGAATAACAGCATTTTGGATAGCCAAGAAGAAGCATAAACAAAAACCACAGAATATAAAAATCCTTTGGACATATTAAAATGTTATTGTCCCTGTTCTGTCTCTGTCACCTCCCTTCGCAGTTTGCATGACTAGAGACGGAAGGTCTGCAGCATGCCAAATTTGCAGTGGGCCCCATATTTATTTACAAATTGCAGTCACATACCATTTAGTTTGTATTGTTGTAAAGAAAAACAATCTGAAAACCTCAAATGGGACCACCATACACTGATGTAATCTCTGGCTCCGTGTCCGTCCCAGTTCGTCTCAGTAACTGTCTCTGCCCCCGCCAGAATTTCCTGGAACAGATGCCGTCTCATTTTTACAACCTGCTGCTTGCCTCAGTCGACTGGGCAGCAGGTCACAAATGCTCACATACCCATGAGGACACATGGGCACAAAAACACACAAAAAAACACACATTTACCATAATAGCTGTAAAGCATGTATGTTTAACTTACTGGTTACTTACGTAAGCCGAGAAGAATCCCCTCAGGTGAATTAGTTCATTTGAAGGTCCCTGAGCGTGGAGGGGGCCAGTAAGGGTCTGCTGCGCTACTACTGCCATCCTGTGCTCGGCTCTCAATCTCTGAACTTGCTACTGGCCTCGCATTCTCAATCCTTTTTTGTTTTTTTGTGTTGCCCCTTATTCAGCTGTTTGTTTCTGTATCTCTAGACTCTCCAAGAGAACAAGGAGATGGAAAGAGAGCAGGAAAAGCTGAGAGATATGTTAAGCCAGTGAGAGTAATAGCACAGGCCTTTGTCCTGCACTCATTATTTTCACTTTGATTACAATCTAGAGCAGCTCGAGTTACCCTATTTCCGCAGACTGTGACTCTTGCTGAAATTATGCTGTGCTGATAGATGGTTGCATTGAAGCTGTCAAGGGGATCAGGGGTGGATTGGTCATGGAAAGATAGTAATAATATTAACTATTATTATTATTATTTTTTTTTTTAATTATTATTTTTATTATTTTTATTTTTATTTTTATTTTTATTTTTATTTTTATTATTATTATTATTATTATTATTATTATTATTATTATCATCATCATCATCATCATCAACAACTATTATCACAGCATCATAAGTACATTTCCAGCACACCTCCAGCATAGAGGAGATAATCCAATCCAATCCAATCTTTATTACAATGAGGCCAGCTGTGTAATTCCTTTAGAAACACTTTCATACCTATGGGACACCTTGTTTATTCCAGAATGCGAATGCTGAAAAATGGTCCTATTGTTGCTCCGTGTTAAGTGGATGGAAAAGCATGCAGACATAGTAGGTGTCTCTGACCAGTGAAGGTAGTACCAAGGAAGGGGGATGTATGCTGAGAACGCTGCCTCAGGGCCAACCACCACTAAACACTAAGCACTGCAGAGGCCCAGTCCCCATGTAGTACTAATCACAATCCCCAGCTCCCTCCATCTGTTCTCCATCAGTGGCCTTGCAGTACTACTCTACTGCTTTATCAAGTCCTCCTCCATCCTTTTCCCTTCTGGCTTTTGTTCTCACTGTCTTTCAACCCTCTTTTGCTGAACTCAACCTTCTTTTTTCTCCGACTCCTTTTTCTTCGTGCTAGCAAGCATGCAGGATTTTTTTAGAAATACCTCAAGACAGATGCTTTAACCTTTAAACACAAAACATTAGCTTCTGTTTCTTTGCCCTGACTCTAATTAAAACACAGAATCAATATAGTGATCTTGAATAATCCAATATTTCCCCATAATGCTTTTATTTTCCTTCCTTGTTTCTAGACTAAAGTACCATTTTCTGATCAGGGCAAATAATCAGGTGTCAATTCTACAACGAATTATCACACAAATATAAGTGTTCCATGCTATTGTTACTTCATTTACTAGCATGGTTCAAGATGGCTATGTTGATTTTTTCTGCCCTTAATGATCAGATCACTTACTAATTAAAAAAGAAGAAGAAGAAAAAACAATATTACAAGCTGCCCTAACGCTTCTCTGGGTGGTGATGAGTGAGGGCAAAGTTATTATTCTTTTGAACTCCTGCGGTGTGGGGGAAAGACGGCAGACATTCAAAGCAGCATGACGTTTGGTGTTTGTTATTTCTTTTCAACTTTTTTTAATTCCTGGGCACAAGATTTATGGCTTGATAAGTGCTTCAAACTTTTCTTTTTTTTTCAAATGGGGATAATTTAAACACACCTCGTAGACAGCAAGAGCTTTATTTCTACCACTCTTCCTCCAGTTCTTCTGCTCATCCGTCTCTCTAAGTCTCACTGTGTAGCTCTGGTCTTGTCTGCTCTTTCCAGCCAGGTTATTTTTTGTTATCTTTGTATGTATATCATTAGCTGTCTTTGCATGTAGCTTTCTCCAGGATGAAAAAAAACCTGAATGATATACAGCCATTGCTCTGTGAGGATATGGGATGTAATCACTGCAATGCGAAGCCTGGTATCAGCTATGTTTTGAGTTGGGTTCCTCAGTTTGATGATGATTCTGGTACAGGTTTAACCATCACATGTGCTGAGTTTTACAACTATTAGCCTTCCCACTGTTACTGTAGTTTGATAAACTACATAAAATGTAAAATTGAAAATTAGACCTCAGATGATTTGCTTACCACCTGATTTGATTTCTTGGATGCACATTCTTGACCAATTGGTAGTCAGTAGACAAGGAGGCATTTTCAGGCTTTTGCACGGACTAAAACATGTCAGTAAAGTCTCTTTACTAAACATTTGCTGCACTGAATGTTCAATTTATTATTTAAAAAGCAAACTGATGGGAATGGAATGGAACAACCCTGGATAAGTAGCAGCACCAAAATCAACCAGGGCAACCATCATACATCTATTATATTTCTTAAAAACCATTTAATCCAAATTTTCTAAACATGAGTCGAAACGAAAAAAAGATTTCCAGGTACATCCTGAAGAAAGATTGTAGTCATGACTTTTCAAGTACAAATGGAACCCCTGAAAGTCTGGGAGATTTCCACAGACATTCCAATAAATCTTTCATAATAAAAAGCCTTATGGAGAAATAAGAGGTTTCTGTTTTTTCTGTTTCTGTTTTTTAAAGTGTTAAGCTTGTATTAATAAAAAAAAAAAAAACAACTAAATAATTGTAATATTTTGCATTGTCAACATAATCTCCACTGACTCAAAATGAGAAGATGCCTATGAACATCTGTTGGAGTTGTGCACCCAGTTTCACTGGGTGCACAACTCATACCTCTAGTACATCACCATGAAGCATAGGGAAAGCATGACCTTGTGGCATTCATGTTTCTGATGCTATTTCAATTTTTAGCATCTGTGATTTTGAAGACAGAGAAAGGGGATCTAAATGTTGGGTCTGGCGTACTGTCCATTCAGCCACACTTCAAGACTTTGGCAGCTGCTATGCAGCAGCATCACACTCATAAGGCTGGTTGCAGATGACATGCTGTAACCCAACCTGTGCCGCATGTCTAGTGTATTGATGGTAACAGTTTGCCAGTCATGTCACAGATGTCAATTTATGTTTAGTTTTGTGACATTAACTGCATGTGTATTGCGTGCCTCTGAGCGCAGCTGGGATGGATTGCAGCCGCTGCATTATGTATGTGGACACAATGATTTTCACTGCTGTCGGCTCACATTCATATGGAGCTGTTGTGTTATTGATTAAAAATATATAAAATATAGGGAAATACTTTCTTCTGTTGATCAGAGTTGTGATGAATGTTAACTCAAATTTGCATTCAATTTTAAACTGCATTTAGGTCTTGTTCAAAAATTCATTTATCTACATGTGGGGAAACATGTCTCGCACATCGTTATGGCTACAGCACATAACTGTGTTAAAATATGTTTAAGGCCAAGAATATGACCCACATACACAGACATGCTCTCCTGCTGAGCATGTAATAAATCTCACCCACTTGCTTCACACTGAACATTTGGCTTTTTCATTCTTTCCGATCAAGAGAAAAAAATAAACTTACCAATGGGTCAGAAATATTTGCAGAATATATTTCTGATAGATTACTTAACTATCTTTCTGAGTAGGTGTCTGTGGTAGTGCTCATAAATTTACTGGCTAACAGCACTTCCTTGTTCAGCCATTACATCATTTGTTTCTATTTCCTGTCAAGTGTGACCGCTCAACAGCCCATCCGTATAATTAAGACGACCTTTAAACAATTTGCCACTGAGTTTCTAATATTTTTAGCCTGGTCATTATTCCTGATGCACAGATGTTTTATGTTAATGAGGGAACATAGACCTGACAGCATTGAACTCCTTAGGGAGAAAATTTGGTTATAGGTAGTCAGGTTGGTGATGGAGTTATTGCCCAATTTATTCACTCAAGTGTCAGTTATACAGACAAATACGTGTAGTGCTTTTGCAGAGCTTTTTGTAGCAGATACAGCCTGTCAACATAGTGAGAGCAGAGTCATTAATCACCATACATTTGATCAAAATGCAACAAACCTCTACCGTTTCCTGTGATGGAAGGACAGGAAGGCTGTGTTAGATCTTGTTCCACTAATTGGGTTAGTCCAGCTAATGGCCATTTAGATGGTGGATACAAGGGAGGAATTTCACTCCATAAATGTGGTGATGGAAGCAGAGCCTATCATGTATTTGAATTATCCTCAAAATGGTTTTCAGTGTTTGTAATGCTTCCAAGTTCTTGAAATACAGTAAAAGTTTGCTGTAGTAAATTCTACTGTGCCTGGTAATTATTTGGAAAATGCATTCTGGCACAGCAGAAAGATGTTCTGCTGGTATCTGCAGGGTTGTTTCATTTACTCTAGCCATACGCGTGTGATTGGTTTGTCACTTTCATAGAAGATATTCAAGAAAGTGTGTAGAGTCATAATGCTGAATTCTACAAGTGGTTAATAATTTGAGCAAAATGCTATGTGAGAACAGCTGCTACTCTGTATTCCTCATAGTTTCAGCATACGGACCATTTTCAAAAAATGTTACCTCAAACGAGTCTGAGAAGACAACAGGCTGCTGTGCAGGGACATGTGAATTGAGAAAGGAATTAAAATTACAATACCTGCATGCCCAGCTGCCCAACTCAAATTGCTTGGCTGTTAGATGTGTCTCGATGCAATATCCTGTCCTGTGCAGGGCACGCTAATAACCAAGGTGTCTACGGCATAAGGATTTCAATGTGCAGTCATGAAAATTGTAATAGAGGGATTATATATGTGATTTTACCAACCTAAACGGACTGAAGGTCTCATTGTTTCCTAACAAAAGTCACCACTTTGTAGTTTCCATTGGAGATGACTGCCCGGTTCCCGAGAGCTAGTGGCCATCCTTAAACTGCACTAAAAGTGAAATAACCCTTGTAATGTTGGAACATAATCACAGTCCTTTTATTGTTGCTTTAAATGAAAGGACAGAAAAATACAAATGCTGGCTGACGTCCTTTGTCGTGTGAAGCTCGAGGCGCAGTTTGTGTTTGGCTCCCAACTCCCTTTCTGGCTCAGTTACTTTCTTTCAAACAAGAAGGAAATGCAGTTTGTCCTCACCATGAGTAAGCGGCCACTGAGATGAGGAATAGACCCACAGCCTCACACAGACAAACGTGACAGGCTGCGTGACATCACTTAGCCAAAATGGATTGCCATTTCAAAATGGTACACGTCTGCCCAGTGTTAGCAGGGCTCTCGCTAGAAGAAAATAATTGACTCAGAAATGTATTCAATGCATTTTTTTTTTTTTTTTTTTTAGATCTGGCAGCAGTGTTGTTTTTCCGTGGGTGGCAAAAATTAGTTGGCAGTGTTTGTTATATTTTGTCTTGAATCTATGTGTGAAAAGTTAAGTCTAGAATTAAAACTCCTTGATCTAAAATGTTGACAGTACTTCATGATATTCTGTTCTGTATTTAATAACTTATATTCTGTTGTATCCCCATGTATATTTTGCTGATGAACATTAACTTTTGGACTCCCACAGAATAATTTAGGGTAATCATACTGGATAAGATTCTTGTATGAATCTGATACATTTTGGCATTGAGTGCAATTTGAAAATGCTAAAGATTTCCTTTTAATTCAAACAAGATCATAATAAATATATATATATAAATCTTTCTGAATTGCAACTATTCAAAAAAGGTTTTTTCTAACTTTCTCAGGTTTGAGATATTTGCTTCTTAGACGTCCACCTTCACCCTATTGAAATATAATTTATGAAAATCTATTTAACAATATCTCCTTCCAGAAACAGTTCCTCAGTTGCTTCATATCCACAGAACATTCCGTCAAACAGTTTTCATTAGAAAGGTGTGGGTGGGTTTCTCAGTTGGTGACATTTCAGAGCTTTGAGGGGTAAAACTGAAAATATCTTCAGGTCTGTATAGCATGTAGGAAATCATGGAAATTAGATTTCTAAAGTTCATTTGAAAAAACATAAGGCAGAACTAAAAGCAGATGGCAATATGTTTTTGAGTGTGGAACCCTTTTTTGTATGTTCACAGGCAACAAATGTTAAGTTCATATAGCTTTTTTTTCTCATATATATATGTGTGTTTGTGTCTTTGATTCCTCGTTCTTTCTGAAGTGACCTGTGTGCCACTCCTGCCCTGGGGGCTCAGGCACACATGGCCTGATCCACACTTCCTCAAAACTTGGAAATTGCATACACTCACAGCACAATGTTTCCAGGATGACCCAAACAATTACAGACCTTTTAGCTGCTTGTAAAAACCGGCTGCTGGTGTTAATGACTGGGGCATTCCTCAGCTCCTTAGGATGAAAACGGGGGAAAGGGAGCAAAACAGTGGCAGACATCACGCTTAAGGGGTAATCCAATCCATACAGCAGGAGCTACGTGTGTGTGTGTGTGTTTGTGTGTAGGTGTGTGTGTGTGTGTGTGTGTGTGTGTGTGTGTGTGTGTGTGTGTGTGCGTGTGCGTGTGTGTGTGTGTGTGTGTGTGTGTGTGTGTGTGTGTGTGTGTGTGTGTGTGTGTGTGTAAATGGCCGAAGGGCATAATCTAGCTAAAGGTCCATGGGGTCAAAAGAGTCTGCCACTACTCCAGTGCATATGTTCCAGGCCTGGCTCCCTGCCAAAAGTGCAACGAGGTCACAGCAATTTCCCCAAGTCAGGAATGGGTCAGGGTCTCACTTCCCGTGCCTATCAGACACTGAGGGATGAGGGGGATAGTGTAAGTCTTTGTAGAATTACTTCTTCTAATTCTCAATGTGTCAAGACTGAGTGTATCCTGCTGCTCAGTGGGGAGCATGAGGTTATTGGAGGAGAAATGTGAAAACCACAGAGAGACGATGTTTTAGGCTGTGACTTAAATGTAATTTTTCCATTCAAAATTGGTGGGGAATTTCCTCACAGGTGTTATTATCTTCCTGGCTATTGGCACAGACCCCCAATGTTTTCCGTTAAGTTGTTCATTAATGTCAGCCCGCCACCTCACCTCAGCTGGCAGCACTAAGAGAGCAGAAGTGCTTTGCTCAGGAACTGAAAGTGAATACATTACAGGTGGAAGTTAAATTTTGCCCACCAAAAGAATTCAATGGTGATTTAAGTAGCTCGTGGTAGAAGAGATTGTTTTACTGATTTTCTTTTTTTTTTTACTGAAAATGTTTTTCTTTGACCCAAAAAGGAGGTTGGTTTCTGTCTACTTTTCACTACCTCCCTCTCTTCACTTGTTTTTGAATCCCCCTAAAAAAAGGTAGCAGTCCAAAAATACTCCATATTCTTTACAGTGTGATCATTTAGTGGGTTGCTTTTAATACATCTCTTCTCACACACAGAACACCTGTGTGAATTTAATGAGCTGGCGCTGCTCACCTAATCCCCGCCGTAGATGATGTGGAGAGACTTAGTCCAAAGGACTAAGGGCTAATTCCATCAATATATTAAATAGTTTGATCTCTGCTTTCATTCGAATTGTATTTGGGGTACGGGAGCATATTTCTATAATCACAGTTATGATTAACCCCGATTAAAATCTCCACAGATCCAAAATATGTGTTTAAGGGCATAGGAAGGAAGTATTGGCTAATCAAAACAGACTCGTTCTTGTTGAGTATTGAGAACCTATTAGTCCATTAGTGCTAGTATGAGAAGCAGCTCAATTCACATATCCCATAATTCTTGCCCAGGATAATTTAATCAATAATTGGGAACATGAACTGCTGTCGAGCTAAAGAGGATAGTTATGAATGGTTTTTTTGTTATTTAAGAGGAGTTATCCAAAAGAAGAAGCTCTGAAGTCCTCCTAAATCTTCACATTTATGTTTTTACATCCCGCTTCAACGCAGTGATGTATTGTAATTGTCAGCGTTTGTGTGTTTGTCCATCTGTTAGTCCACCAAATATCTTTGTATTAAGGAACCAGATAAAATAGAAATACCAGTGTGAATAAGACCATAGATCAAAGCTAGTGCTTTGATGTATGAAAGTAGGTCAGAGCACTAGCTTTGATCTTTGACCTATGCAAGTAGGTTAGGGTAAAATTTTGAATTCAGGGTTGTTGCGGAATGTTGCAGTCTGTGACTGCCTTGTTTTTATTGTAGTTTACTTCCAAGACCGTTCCAATTCTTTCACCACGATCACATCTATTAACAACAAAGTTGTATTTATCGGTACAAATAAAACACCATAATTGTGACCCAGGATACTCTTGTCAAATGCCAACACACTGAGACCCGCTAAGATCAAAACCCATCAGTGCTCCATCTTCTATACTTGCCAGAGTAAGTATAATTTAAAACATATCAGCAGTGTTCACTCTTTATAAAAAAAAATCAACAGTAGAGTGTAAATAACTAAAAGGAATTGTTAATAGTTTTATAAAATTTTATACATTGACAGTAATAATGAAATAAATACGAACTATATTTGGAGAATAAATCTATATTAAAAATAACTGCTTCCCACTTCCTATTTTATATGTTGCACTAACATTGGAATGGATGAATGATTAAGTAAACGTCTGACGGTGCGATGGGCACATGGACACCACAGCACACAGCATCCTGTGGTACTCGAGCTGTTGATAACAAAAGCCATCACCCTGTGCACTGCTAAGCAGTTACCACATGATTTTATGAGACCTGTGCTCATTTATGAGTGTAATCGGGTGCAACCCAACGCCCCTTAGGATGTCGGTGTTAGTGCCCCTCTTTGTCCTATAATGATGGACTGTCGGTTCAATGGCATTATTGTAGCTCTAGTGGCTGTCCAGGGAGTAATACATTGATAACAATATCAGCTCATAAAGATTGGCTGTTGGAGAAAAGGTCACTACCTCTCTTGTCTGTACAGTATCTCTCCCTTCCCGCTTCTGGTATGATTCCTCCGCGGAATCTCCATCGCACTCTCTCTCTGTCTCTCTCTCTCTCTCTCTCTCTGCATCTCTATCTCGTTCGCTCAGGGTGATGACGGCTGCCCCTTGGTGTGTAAGGAAGCTGGTATGTCATGTTTTAACTGGAGTTAGAGGTTTGTTGACAGGCCAGACAGAGGGAACAGATGGCAGCGTGACATGCCCAAGGTCATCTGGCATGCCACTGTCGGGAGCTCAGGATTTGAAACCGAACACTTTTTCCCCTCTTTCCTTTTTTCTTTCTTGAGGATTATTTATTTTAGGATCCTTTTCTCTCTTTTCTATTCCCTACCCTTCCCTTCCCTCATCTGCTTGCCCTGTCTCTGTCCCTATCTCTGTCTCTGTTTATCACCTCTTCCCACCTCAGTGTTGGTCAAAGCCTCCTGTACAGGCTGCTGCCTATCTCTGCGTAAACACACTGCCCCCTAAACACACATATACACATACACACACCTTGTTGAATGTCCTTATTTTTTCTCAATTCCTTTCCCTTTTCTCTCCCACACATGCACTGTCAGAGTGACATTGGCCCCATACCATAATGGGCCAAGTTACCTTTGTCTCCTGAAGTCTAGCCCCAAACAGCCCTGTCAGCAGAGATGTAGCAAGAATCCAAATGAGTTTTAATTACCTGTGCAGCCATGCCTTGAAGGTTGTGCGCCGGAAATCCCAACCACACCAGAACAGTGAGCATGGCATTTCACAACACATCCATTCTTTGTCTTCCAGCTAATTTTCAGCAGAGGCATAAAATAGAAAGAGGAAAAAAATAAAGAAAGGAGGGAGTTTGAGCACAACCCTGTATTTTTGCCTGCTGCCTTGCCATCTTTGCTGAAGGTTTTAGAGAGCCTTTAAAAAGCCGAAAAATGTACTCCCTTTACCTGAATCATGTCAGAGACGTTCGTTTCAACTCAGCGGGCAGAGCCGTTTGGCCAAACATGCCACGGGCTTTTTCATTTTTTTCTTTGATAATGAAACCATTTCTATGTCGCTACAAAAAAATGTAGGTTGTGATGAAGAAAAGTCAAGGAGAGAGGGAGTGCAAACATTTCACAATAATTTGTATACTTAACATTTTTGGGGGGGGAGAGCAATTTGAATGCTGCATGGAATGTGAGGTTTGTTTGTTTATCAAGCATGTCAGGGCATTTCTATCCTGGCCAGAAACCCGTCCTGGACCCCTTATTATGTTTTCAAAGCTTTCCGGTGAGATTTCTTTGGGTGCCTGAGCTCCATTTTCAGTGTTCATATCCTGCTCTCAGCAACACAAAGACTGTCCCATACAAACCCTGACAAGGAGAAAAGGACACATGACAACAGCACCTGCTTGAGGTGGTATATCCTCAATGTGAGCTGCTCCAACAAATAAACCACCCCAAATTTGTTTTTGAGGAACCTTGTTTAACTAGGTCTGCCATCCCCCAAGATCACTGACTCAAAATAGACTGTGTTGTGTTTATTAGCATGATTTTATGTCTTGCTGTGTTTGTCTATACTGTTGTTTATGCCTTGTGATTATGCCTGTTGTGTTTTTTGGCAGAGGGTTTTCTGAATATTAACAACATAACAATTGCTGGGCTGATTAATGTGAAACGCAGCGTAGACGGCAGATCGCTTGGTTGATACAGCAGTAAAATCATGCTGGGGTGGGGGGGTTCAGAAAAAAGGAAAAGGGGGAGGAAGAGAGGTTTCAAATCATCTCATCTACAAAGGTTATTATCTGAATAGTAAGTCTTCCAGCATGAAACCACTTTTTTTTTTCTTTGAATAGAAGTCTGGGTAGCCACAGAGAACATATGGATGTATTTATGGAGCTGCTTTGTTTTTAAAGTGTTAAAATATGTAACGTTGAGTCTCAAAAATGATCTCTTCATCTCTTGTTTTCTGCTTCTTCTCATCTGCTTCTTCAAAAACTTTTACTCCTTTCTGTGCGAAAGTGGAATCAGAACGTTATCCCAGATTTACGCTGGAAGTCTGCTGCATTTCCACCTGACAAGCCTACGTGTTGTCTGCAGCTCTCACCATTGTATTTGTAAATAGACTGAGGCTGTAGATAATTAACTGAAATATCGGGTTCAACAAAACTCAACGACGGTCAAACTTAGAAAGGAGAGATTGATGCCTTGGTTAGAAATTTGATTTTGTGAACAACTCCAAAGTTTTTGCTTCAGCCATTAATCACCTGTCCCCGGGGAGGGGAAGTCAGTGGAGCACAGGGCCCTCTCTGTGTCGCCACGACAGACTGAAAGCCAAAACCAGCGTTCTTGAACAATAGATGGCCCGACGTGACACCATTTTGTTACAGTGTGTGAGGGGGCAGGACAGATTCTTGAAAGTACAGTGACACCTAAAGGCCTAATCCTATAGGCCCACTGTCTCTCCTTCTCCCAAGAACACTTGATTCAAGGACACGGTGAAATTTGGAGGAAAACTGATGAGTTTTCACTTTTACTACACTTGATAGTTCCAAGCGCTTGTACAGGGCATCAAATTCCTGTCCTAATGACATGCCTGGGGCTGCCTGCAGGAAAAGTGGCATTTTCATCTCCCAACCTGAGCATCTGATTGGACATTGTGTGGAAGAGCCAAAAAAAAAGGATGCGGTACTTTTTTAAATGTGCAGTCTGAATACGTCGAATGGCTGTGTGGGTCCTGCATTTGTGCCGTTCAACCTGTCATTTCTCTTTTCTTTTCTTGTTTGGTATTATTGTATGTGATTGTGGGGGTTTTTAATATTAATATAATGTGAATATCAGGCTCCAAGTGCATCGAACACAGTTCTTGTTTTTTTCTGTGATATTCACAGGAGCGTGCTGGACTAAATCCAGATTAGTTGACTTCTTTTTTTTTTTCGCAGTACAGTTCACCCATCAGTTTAAATCTACAAACATATACTTAAAGAACATAAAGGTCCTGAAGGTCAGCACAAGAATTACTGTTTATTCCATTTTTATTTTAAATATTTATATATTCTCTGTTGTGATGTCTTAATGTAACCAACTGAAGGTCATGTTTTATCTTCATTTTTATTCCCCTCCACAGTAAGCTCACACTTGCTTCCAAGCGTGTCTATATTACAGTACCACTCACACAGTGCACACACACACAATCACATGTTCCCCAGATGAACAGCACCACTGTAGTGGTGAGATCCTCAATGGGCAGTCTTTTGATCTCGCCTCATCTCTTGAGTCTGCTTTCACGGCCAGCTCTGCATGCAGAGCCAGTTTTTAATATGGTAGCGCACTCTGGGTCCCAGAGTAACAATAAACTTTACCTTCAACTGTCAGCAGGTCTTAATCACTGGGATTACTGCCGCACTAAATGCTTGATTCCTGTTAATATTCCTGCCGGTGAAAAAGGTAAACAGACCTAAAGAGATGAATATCATCCACCCTTCACAACTGAAAGCCTTTGGAGTTTTCAATCTCATTTTCATCACTTGCAAATATGGCACAGAAGTCGAAAAGGGAAAGAATAAGTCTCAGTTTCGATGAATGTGAACAGTCACAATGGAATTCTTTTTCAGTGGTGGGCTTTTTCCCACAAATGTACAATCAGTCATTCTCAAAGAGCCTTCAGTGAGGCTGTTATTAGCTGTCCTGTGAGGCAACATAGCTGGAGCTCACTAAGCCATCTAATGGAGCTTCAGAAGTGAGCAAATGTTAGACAGCGAGGCCATGCAGCAGCCTCAGTGGTCAGAATGGATTCTGGTTTCTATGTTGAGCTTCCTTATAAAATGAAAGAAAAAAAAAGTAACAATTACTATATTACTGTTTTAATTATAATTAAGGTTATTATTTTCATTATACAGTCACAGTTGTTTCAGATAGTTAAAAAATATATCAAGTGAAATTTATAATAAATGTTGAGAACAATAAATTATTATAATCATTATAATGTAATTTATTTGCAGCAATAATACATTTTACAACGTGAGTTTAGTATTGCTTTATTCATTACATGATGATGTATATTTTTAATGATTTAAGGCTTTTATTTTCCATTTCTTTCCCATTGTTTAGATTTTCCTAACAGGCAAAATATTTGAAATGTGCATGAACCTACTTTGACAAAATTCAGTTTAAAACACACCCTGAAAATGGTTCATGGAGTGGAGCATGCTGTTTCAGAAGCTAAATCCATGCTCTACTGGTTACAAATATTTTACCATAGCTTAGCTGCTCAACTAAAATCTGCAGTTGTATGCACTCCATTGCCCCCTCATCTTGCTTTGAAAACTCCACTGGATTAAAGGCCTTTGTCTCTGGACTCAGGCAGCTTGACTCCTCGGCGACATGGGTCTCATGTCTGTGTAATGTTGGAATAGCCGACAGGGAGAGAGACAGAGTGAGACTTAAACAATTCAAGTCTCAACAGGGAAGAGCCACTGCGGGCTCTGAAAGGTTGAGCCTGTGAACAAGTGTTCATGTTTTTTCAACAGTGATATCATTCACAGAGAATGCAATTGAGGTTGGTTTGAATGAATACATTGAGTAACCAGGAACAGCAATTTATTTAGATTGTGCTGTATAGTCAGTGTTTCAGCTGTGCATGGTTGCATCCTGCCTGCATGAACAACAACAGCGAGAATGGCTTTGTGTGCACATGGGTGTTTTTTCATCTTCATTCAATTGTTTTTCACAGAAATAATTTTACATACCTCTTCTTCTTTTCTCAGACCCGAAAACAGATTTGATTGTATGAATAAACCTATGCAAACGAAGGCCAAATCCAAAGCCACATTAATAGCTTTTAAATAACTTCCGCTTCGCATACCTCACTTATTTGTCTTCAGTTTTCAACATGATGCTCGGTAAGTAAAGTAAATATTATCAGGCAGAGACGTTTCTATCATCCATGGCCGTTTAAGTAAATTGAATTGCTACGAATCCTGATGTCCCAGTGTTAACACTATGCATGTATGATGGCACTCTTTATTGAAATGATTTCCATGGGTGTTTGTCTTACTCATGGCTCTGTGTCAGTCGGGCATAGCAGGGATAGACCAGAGGCTTTGGGGAAAAAATATGAAATTGATTAGTTAACTGGGATGGAAAATAAAGACTTCATCAGAATCACTTTGTGCAGTCCTTAAAATCAGCTGTGAAAGAATACAGCATCCCCGATGAGGACGGAAAGGCGAGGACCGTTTCTGCATCTGTAGCTGCGTGATATTTGTGTTATGCCACTGAACAATGGTGAAAGGGATGAGGGAGAAGAACAAGACTTTTGTCCCATTCACTCCAATGTTTCACATATTCTGCAACACTTGGTGTAAATGTAAAATTGAGTTAGATTTAAATTTGTACCTGATTGCTTTGGAATTAAACTTTTTAAAATTCTTGGATGGAATTCTAACAATTTTGAATTTATGTTATAAAAGAAAATCAATGTTAATCTGTGATTACATATAGAAATGCCAGTTTTAAGCTATTTTAGCAATTAAATAAAATAATTCAAATAGCATTACTGGATACAATGGATTTAAAAAATGTATGAATTTTTATTATTTAGGAAAAACATCATATACTTTTTATCTTTTCGTACGACTTTTAACAGTTGTTTTGGGTTGTTTTTTTTTTGGGGGGGGGGTGCCACTGTCACTATTATATGGAACGTACTAAAATAATTATTTAATATTAAAAATATAATTATTGAAGCTTCTATAAAATACTCAATGCTTTTGTCTTTCTTTTATTAATTTCTCTTTGTTTTGAGAAGTATCGCTAAAACTTTACTGTGCATTTGTGAATTAAATTGTACAAATTATAGCATAAGCCCTTTAAATGTTTTAATAAAATAGACATTAAATTAAGTGCTCCGTAAAAAAAAACGGATAACATACAAATCAGCTACATTCTTGTCTTGGTCAGGGTCAAACAGCTACTGCTGATTGTTCAGATTCTTCCCCTGAATCATGAAACCTTGAACATATCTATTCATCCATGAGAGTTAACAGCAGAGCCGCTCAACATACATGAGAACCCACTGAAACAAATACATGATGCCGGACTGAAGGTGTGACTGAGCAGCCCAGCACATACAAGTGTTCCACACATTTACAGAGAAAAACCTCCTTGCTGTACTGCATGTACAGGTAAATTATAAAACATTCATAAAGCAATCACCACCAAACAAAAGAATAAAAATATTCTCAATTTTCTAAATTTAACTCTTTTTTGGAGCCTGTTTAGCTCATCAGGGTGCCAATAAATCTGCAAGGCACTGTATTTATAACCCTTCAATACACAAGACCATCATTTAAAGGCTAATTGTAATTTTCTTATTACCGACACCATGGACAGTAAGATTCATTAAATTTGTGTCTTCAACCATCAGGGAAATACACACTAATCTACGGCATACTGCAACCAACAGCCAATCAAGACAGAGCACCAACAAGAAGGCGTCCTATCAGGAGCCCGCACCAGGTCATGCTGACAAATCACTTAAAAGTTGTTGGTTTTTTTTTTTGGCTTCATCCTCCTCTCTTACTTATCTCTATGCTGATGGAGTATTCTGACTCAGTGTGAGAATGACTGTATTGGCACACTGCGATCTCAAACTCGCCCCTCCCCTGGTTATTTTGGTGCGGTAGAGAAACCGTGGCTGAGTCCTGGAAGAAACCCTTTGGCGACTGCTATTTATAGGGAAGGGTCACATTTGCATCTGGAGCTTATGAGAGACAGGAAGACTGAAAGAAAATGAGGGCGAAGCATGAAGGATACAGTCAGTTTGTGAAATAAATAATTTATCCTGCAACCAAAGTCATTTCTTTCCAGGACAAATAAAGGAAGAAAGGGCAGAAAGAGATGGAAAGTCGACAGAAGCGAAAGAGAGACTTTGTCCAGATTCTCTTTTCCTGCCCATAAGTGAAAAACCCACCTTGAAATTTGACAGGCTGACCTAAATTGAGTTAAATCTATTTGGATTCTCCTGAGCCTGCTTCTTTCACAGTGTATACAGTATAATCCTCCATTTCCTATGACAGTGTCATGAGCAGTATGCATTACTCAGATCCTTATAAAAAATACTCAGGAGCTATGGTATTGATTCCTGTGCTTCAATAATTGAGCCGCCAATGCAGAACAATAACATCTCTTTTGTTCCCATTTGTTCTGTAGAAAGTGCATCTCCCCAAAGTCCCTCTCAATGGGAAAACAGCCTGCAACCGCAGAGTGATTGAGTGACTATTACAATTATATCTGCACAATGCGTATGAGTCCTGACACAGGCACAGAAGAAGACTCTTGGGTCTAACCCCCACAAACCCATGACACCAGAATACTGATTAGTGCCGGGATATTTTCATGATTCGAGTTTAATTCTGTCCAGAGAAAATCAGGCTGTTTTAATGGATTTAAGCACATGTTTCTCCCATGTTTGTTTACTAAGTATAAAATCAGATGAGATCTGCATGGAGCATGGAACATGAAGCGGTCAATGCAAAATTCAGCACTTGAATGCAGTCCTGGTTGAAGCACACCTGGTTGAATCATGGGGACGTGCAGCACGGCCTCTCAGACAGATCACAGCACCTAAATCTGTGTGTGTACGAGCACAAAATAAACACATCACGGACTGAGGAAGAATTATTGTGGTACATAACTTCCTCTGTGTGTGTGTGTGTGTGTGTGTGTGTGTGTGTGTGTGTGTGTGTGTGTGTGTGTGTGTGTGTTTGTGTGTGTGTGTGTGTGTGTGTGTGTGTGTGTGTGTGTGTGCGTGTGTGTGTGTGTGTGTTACCACAATACCCAAACCATCCAAGTGACCAGTCCTTGAGCAGCCTTTGGGCATGTGAGGGTTCACTGACACATTACGACAGCATAATTAAGGAGCGGCCATGAAATGTGAAAGGAGTCGGGTTCTCAAGGCTTTCAAATCAGCCCATTTCCATCAGAGTTGTTGTCACAATTTTTTTGGATTGGGGCTTAAGATATAAATATGTTAATATATGTTTACCCCATTCACCACAAGGGCACGGGCGCATTGAGTGTGGTGGAGCATGCAGTTGTGTGGTGGCAAGGCGCTGAATGGGGATAAAGTTAAAGGAAGAGAGGGAGAGGGAGAAGTGGGGATAAAAAGATTGGGGGAGGGGGGGCGTATACATTATTAACTACGACTTCATCACATGTTACCAGTTTCTTGGGGATTTATTATTCTGAGGCGCTTTAATGAATAACAACAAGAGAGGGCAGAGGGAAGGAAAGTGAAAAGGGAGTGATTGATGAAGTAAGCGTCAAGACCGCCACCAGCTGGCCTGCTGCAGTATTGCTGCACAAACAGGAATACAGTACCAGGGAGATGTAGGGCTAATGAAAATAGTCAGAGAGGGCAACAACCTCTAAAGTGTCCCTGGCATTAGCAATTGGCAAGGTCCCCGCCTTCCACACTGCATATAGATTGGGATTTGCTTTGTCAAGGATACTTGTCAAGCGGAGGCATGACAGCTAGATTTCATGAGCTCTGCGCTGCAGCGAGGTTGGACATTGAGGCTGGTGCTCTGTAAAGCCTCCCAGGGGGTGTTTGTGTGTGTCTGTGTCAAAGTAAGTCAGAAAGTGTATTCCATTCAGAGGTATTTTCAGCTTGAGTGTGTTTGTGTTTGTAGGTGTCTGCGTGCCTTTGTCTTTGCGTGTTTGTGTGATTGCAAAAGAAAATTGGAGGGCGAGATTTGCTGCAACCAAGGTGACCGCTGCCTCCTTTTCTCTGTCTTTGTAAGAGTTGGAGGGGCATTTGTAATCATCAACACCCTACTTTTTACAAGTTTACCATCTCACGTAAGAGAAATGGACATCTCTTTTTGTTCAGACGTCACTCACGATCTGCAGTCAATATCAGTTAAAATACAGCAGGAGGGAAGGACAAGATTATATTTTTAATTTTTTTTCCAGAAACAAACAAAAATATGCAGGATTATGTTTAAATTTAGTCTCATATTACAATATACATGTTTTATATTAATTAAATTATATTGTACTGAAGTATTTTATATTTTGCAAGCACGAGTGAACTAAGCCACAGTAATATTACAAAATATAGGAGTAATTTTTAACTGTAGGGTTTTTATTATAAGATGTAGTTTTTATTTTTAGAGATAAACAGTCCTTTGTTTTCTTAATGTTGCTTACGGCTTTGCTCTTCCATTCTTTCTATTACTTTCTCTTTTTTTCTATTTCAAACAGCTGGTTAGTAAAATATTCTGCCAACCAGTCTGGTCTTGACATTCACCCACGTTTCCTCTGTAATGTTAAGATCTGGTGACTGATGAGGCTAAAATATCTCTGGCAGTGAGTGTCTGTCAAACCATGACTTACATGTTGTTACCTTGTGTACTGATTCATCATCTTTGTTCAGAAAGTTTCTTTTATTTTTATTACACAATGCGAGTACTGCACAACAAAACTATATGAGTGTGTATGTTTAAGTATTTTATTTTGTTCAGGCTTAGAAGCTTCACATTATAAAATCTTTATTTAGTCTTTGTGAAGGACAATTTCACATTCAACCAAGTCTTCACCACCATACATATTTTTTAAAAAAACATCCCAGACTTTAATTCTGCCTCCTCTGTGTGTTTCTGTGGGAGAGGCATGCAGGACTGAATTTAATACACTGAATACACTTCATGCTCAATACGTTAAAAATGCAACGGAGCACTTCAGAGATCGAGAGATTTTGACTTTGTACATGTCATTTAAAACTTTTGAAATAAAAAATACGACAATGAAGAACAATACAAGTGAACATGAAATTATTTTAATTTCACTAAAGTCTAAATTTTTAAGATATTTATAAATATATAATATTATAGTTTATTGTCATTTGTTTTTAAACCATTCAATAAAACCAGAAAAAATTGCACTAATATGGTGATAACCTATACTTTAAATGTGTCTTTCAATAGCAATAATTTATTCATGTTCTTATCCACTTCTTCCACTATCACGGATCATGGGGATTGCTGAAGTGCATGTTTTTGGAGGTGGGAACAAGCTGGAGAACCTAAGGAAAACCCACGTAGACACGGGGAGAACATACAAACTCCCCACAGAACAAGACTCAAACCCAGAACCTTCTAGCTGTGAGATGACAGTACTACACACTGCTGTCCCGTCCAATAATATTAAAAACAATAATAATAATAATGATCAATATTATAACATACAACCTTTCTGGTCAAGAGATAAAAATTCTCAGAAAAACAAAAATTCTCAAAAAGAATTGCAGGTGAAGACTTAGAGAACTTAAGACTCATTAAAGATTTAAAAAAGAGTGATATCGGTGGTTGTCCATTTACAGACCGGAATGATTTGACTCTGATGATGGTTTTCATTTAGGAACCCTCCCATAGCTGTTCCCTTATTACATCCCAGCAAATATGTTCACAACCATTGCAGATAGAAAGATGAAACAAAACACACATTACTCGGGCGGCAAAGGGGATGAAAATGAGATGATGACCTTGACCTCGAAAAAACTAGGTCAAGAACAAATTTAAACTTTTGTACTCATTGTGGATTTTTGGAAGGCAGTCACGTGATACCGTGATTGTATTGGCTGATGGCATCCGGAAATGCGCGTTGTTCTGAGAGTCTCGGCACAAAAGTGCTTTAAACAGTCAATAAGAGTGTGGGAAAAGGTAATATAGATAGAAGGTGGTTTGATATCAGTATGGGGAGGGTTCATTAACGTATAAATTATCGTAAATAATAAAAAAAATATTTTGTCGATCTATCGCACAATTCGTTAAACATATGTGGTTCCTGGAACGCATTAACTGAGAGGAATGACGGCGCACTGTATACTTTTTTAGGTTCACATCTCTGAAATATAATCATAAAAAAAACCAACATTTTCAGGAAACCAGAGCCAAAAAAATGTGCAGGTCAGGGTAAAATGTTGAATTCAGGGGTGTCGTGGGATGTTGCAGTCTCATACATGATCAATCACTCAAATTATTATTAAAGTTTTATGACCGTGTTCCACATAGCTTCAGATATTGCAGTACACTGTACTCAAGATTTTCTGAATAAACTTCAATTTAGACAAGGAAGGTCTGCTTGTTTGAAGTAATTATTTTAAAAGTATGAAATATAGCTTATGTCAAGTGTATTAAAATTTAACATTACTGCTGGATTAAATGATTAATTAGTTGCAAATTTATCCTTCAACTGTTTAAAGATTTGTTAGTTAGCAAAACTGCCAACACTTCCAAATTGCATTTTCTCAGTTATTAGTAATTAATCTTTTTGTCACAGGTGAAAATAAAACATAAAAAAAATAAGGGAATCTGAATTTAGCTTAGGCTTTGTAAATTGTAATGGATTTTTTTTAGCTATTCTATTTATTTTATGAACAACGTGATTATTCAGGAAAACAGTAGTCAGATTATTTAGGGGAGAAGTAAAATTTGAGAAAAAAGCGTTTGTCTCATCATTTGTAAAAACAAAGACTAGATGAATGAAAGTAACACGTCAAACTGCCAGGCAACTAATCTTTTCGACAGACCATAAAGAAGTTTTACAGTCATTGCTAAAAGAGAGTCAAAACTGCATGAACATTTCCTTTGAGCGCTGTGACTATAAAAGAAATGACAGGGTGCATTAATAAAGTTTTAGCATGTTCTCAGTCGTCACCTCGGTTTTGGTACAACTCCATATCGATGGCAAAACTTAGTGAAAGGTGACATCTTGTCAGAAATGGAAAACCAGCCCCTCTGTAATGGCTGTGAACGTTCAACAGTCAGTCCCACACAAATGACCACAGTCTGGCCTGGTCCTCGTCATCTTTATTTTGAAACCTGAACCCCATCTGCAGCTGTTTTTGCAGTCCTTTGATTTTCCATTTTCCCTCTCAACAATCAGACCAACTGGTACTGCGTTCCACAGAATGCTGCTTCTCCACTCTGATGTGTGGCAGCTTAACTATTTCTAACCTTTGTGAAGCCTGAGTGCAGAAAACAAGCAGCAAAGGCCTGGGGATTCAGCTGGTGACCAGCGACAGCCAGACTTCACAGCCGCTGCTAACCGTGTTTATTACTAGGGGTCAGGGGTCACGTGGCGCCTAATGACCTCAGGCGGGTCACACCATTGTAGCGGGCTGGAGAGAAATACCTGAGAAGGGCAGCCGTCACATTTGCTTCCATAGAAGAAGGGAGGAGGGTAGAGATGATGGAGTTTTCAGTTCAAGAGTTTGGGGATTTTGAGAGGGTACACACCTGTAACATGTCACTCAAAGCCTGTCAGCACCAATCTCAGCCATTCATCATGTTCAAAAAAATCATTAATCTCGTTCTTTCCCAGCAGCAACTGGTTACAGATGGCATCCACCCCTGTCTTGTGCCACTAGAAGATGCTTTGAGTCATTAAAGGCAGCTCACATTTAAGATGATACATAAAAACGTGAGATTAAAACTTGAGGCAACTTTTCTTCACTGTCCCAACCGCATGCACTTGCACTACAGTTCACGTTATGTATAAATGTAGTGGAATGATCTGCAATTAATGCAAACTCAGATGAGTTCAGATGCAACCTCAACACATAATCATCTGTCATATTGGTTTTACAAAGGATCCCATGCGCAGACCAGAAAGAAATGGGTTTGTGCACTGGCTGCAGCAGCAGTAATCTCCAAAGATTTGGCTTTATTGCCTCTCTCAGAACAATAATGATGTGAGGACTCTGGGCTGCTTTGGTTTGTTGGGCTCCAGCTCCCCAGCCAAATTCCAGTTGGCTTTGGGGGGGCAAGCTGATATTGGCCAGACTGAATTGAAACTTCCCCTAACAGGTTAAATCTCAGTGTACATTGCAAACAACACATGATGGAAAAAATACATGTGCATGTATGCAGACACAACAGACAATGCAAACAAATACACACAGGAGAAACCTAAATGAGTGTTCAAACATTCTCACATTTTAGATGATACGTATACTTTAATTTGACGATCACACATTTTTTTCCTCAAGGGATGCTTTCATGGTTGTAGCTTTACATCAAATTTACATTGTGTTGATGCTTAATATGCCATTTTATACACATTTCCTCAAAAGTCACACTTTGGAAACTTTGTGAACTCTACTCGAACTTTGGCTTTGAACGATGTGTGGCTGCACAGCATGCGCCTGTAATGGCTGACCTTCTGACAGGCTGCTGCTTGTTAAAGAGATTTGAATATGAGTTGAGATTAAAGAAGGAGAAAACCAGTCTAGAACTTTTCCGTTTATAACTTTGGTCTTATTTTTCATGTCTGTGGCTATGACTCATGTAGGTTTTGTGCTCATCAAGGAAGTGGTTGACATGTTGAAACGTAGAAGAAACATAGCGACCTCATTGATTACTATCAAAACCACTTTGTTTAGAGATACATTCTAAACTGAATCCATACAAAAAGGGCTGAAAGCTGAACATACAAAACATGATTGTGTGCATGTCATGTTTGTAAATGTTTGTGAACACTTCTTGTCTTCAGCATCTGCTTCCTTACAGGAAGCTGTTTGCTTGATGCTTAAAAATAGAAGACATGTCATTTGCAATTTTTGTAGTATGTAATGCTCTTCGTCAATTCAATATATAAAATGAAACTCTAGATCAATACATTTAGTTGTAAACGGTTACTAAACTGATGTTTACAAAGGACAGTTGGGATTATCTATTTAGTCTTCATGTTCCCTTCAAAGTAGGTATGTCTACATGAAAGACAGCTTTATGTACATCTCTGCACCTGATGGGACATGTTTTCAGAGACCTTATGGATACAGGAAATGAAGAAATACCAGTAGAAATAATTGGGAGCAGTCACATCACCTGACCCCTCTTGACCTGTCAACCTGTATCAAGATTTCAAGCTGCTTATTTCAGAGAGGAATAATGGACAAAATAAGCCCCAGTTTTATTGATCTGGTATTTTCCTTAACAACATTGAATGCTGTAAGTACTCAAAAGACCGTGCGCATCCTTTCCTGAGTCGCTCAGCTGTGACCCTGGATATGTCTGTTCATGTGTGGCGGCTCATTCGCTAAGCTCTTCTGAATCTATCTTGTCATAAACTCATAGCTGATTACCTCTTTAGGGAGCCTTTTTAAGAGTACAATGTGCACACCAATAGACACACACACTTGAACAAAATATAAAAAGAAGAACACACACCCAGCCCTGCTTCAGGGTTCAACAGTTCACATGGTCACCTTGTGAACTATCCTTCAACCTCTTTTAGACATCAGTGGCCTCTGTGCTCTCCAGAGCAAAGAGAGGACTTAAATGAAATAATAAATATCCTCTGTATGGCTCCCACTTGCACACCAGGCCATTCTGACCCCTCTCAGGACCTTTGAAAACCAGGCAGGAAAAGCCAGTGTGAGGCAGGAGGCGAGAGCGTGCAGAGAAGACAGGGCTGCACGTTGTTCGTGGTGACCCAGGAAATGCCTGGAAAAGGCTTGGGACCATATGATTGTTTCAGCAGTGGTCAACAGAAAATCCGGATCCTCAGCTGAGTGGAGGTGAGCCAGGCTAAGCCAGGCAGCTGGCAGACATCACCGAATTATGTTTGTGTGCTCTTGACAAACCGGGTCAAGATGGCTATTATCCAAGAGGGAGAGAGAAAGGGAAGTGCAATAAAATAAGGAGTTTAAAGGAAAAAATAAACAGCTGAAGAGAACAACAGTGGAGAGGGACTTGAAACCGAGAATAAATTCTGAGGTCAACAAGTGTTTTCTAAAAATTTTTGCATCACTGTCTGTTTTTTCCACATTCGTTGCAGGAAAAAAAAATGGACACAATTAAAAATAGAGATAAGAGTGTATTTCCTACAATATGACTCACCACACCACTCTACCATGTTTTCACTCATCCAGTTTTCTAATATCATCTTTTACAAGTAAAATATGTTGAAACTTTTTGATCTTCCAGTGTGTCTTCGACCCCAAACGTGACACCGTAGGCATGATGTCTTCAGGTTCAAGCTGTCAAAATACAATGTGGGTGAGCCCTCTTTCTCTGAAGGCTCCAGTTCAGAGCTGTTATAACACAAAAGGACAGCGGGATCAGGTGAAAGCCTACAGCTGTGACTGCAGTGCCTGTGAGGGTGAACGATAGGATACAGACGGTGAAGTGGTGACTGCTACATTTAAGGATGCACGGAGTGTGTTGAGTATATACTGTAGTCCTTGCATGACTGTGGACATATGAACCAACATCAGATGATTGAAAGTTAACATTTGTGTGCAAAGGAAGTAATAGTCTAATAGTCTCTCTAAATTTATAGTCTATTCTATTCTGTAATGCTATTAATATTAATATTATTGCATCAAAAAAACATGCAGCCCTCTATAGGTTGGTTGCTTTTTTAATTTAAAGCTAATTGCATTTAGAATTTTTGTCAAAATGTGTCATTTTTACCCATCAGATTTTTGCAATCTTAAATATCATTTCAGCTGTGCTTACAGGGGCTGCATGTCTACGTAATTGATTTGACAAATTAAAGGAAAAATCAAAACAAGCAGTCAAACGGTAGAAACATGGCAGCAGCAGCCATGAATAGTCAACCACATCCTGAACTGGATCCAAACCAGCTGTTTGCCAAATTCATGCCAGGAATCAAAAACACAACTATTTCCCTTGCAGATCTGACATCACCCAATGTCCAAACATCAGAAGACGGATCACTGATGAGTTTGCAAGCAAACACAGGAAACACACTCTGTCTCTTTTGATGTTTGGCATAATTCTGCTGGTGTATGAAAACAGTTTTAGCCTAACAGGAATTGCTTGATCACATTTGTAATCAGTGATAGAAGCAGCGCTCTATTTATTCGGTTTGTTTCTCCCCTCCTGGAGGCATCCGGGGACGGGCTTCAGTATAGCACATTTCTAGACAGCCTGTCAATGGGGGGTTCGTTTGTTTTACTGTCCCAGCAGGGGGGCAGATGGGAGTCAAGCGGGGTCAGGGCAGGCTGAGACTTCATAGCAGTACTTTGACAGAGGGGCGTAGCCTCTTCAGACCCCACAGACTCCTGGTTCAATAACAGCACCAAGGACCGCTCTTGGGGAGTTGGTATACCCTTTATAGAGGACAACTTTAATCAACAATGATGGAGCTGTTTGTGTTATTATTTCAAAGAAGGTGTAAGGTTTTTTTTGCCCAAGACTATGTCAGTTTTTCATTTCGGTTTATGGGGAATGCATTCTGTTGTAAAACTCTCCTTGGCTATGTACCTTTTAGACCTCCATGACAGAAATTGGAGATAATTGAGGCTTAAAATTTGACGAAGTTTGTTTTTTAACTTGGAGGTTAAACATTCCTGCGCCACATGGAGGATGGGAATTCAAAAAGCATACCACTTTAGAATAAAGTAACTTTTTTTTTGCATTGGTAGATATATTGAGGCCATAGTTTTTACCCACCATTGTTGTTGTCTTGCGTTGTGATGTCCCGCCCCTGGAGGATGTGTGAGAGGAGCTCCCAGGTCTGGTGATCAGCTCCTGGCAGATGTGAGCAGCTGGGCTCTGTAGAAGGTCTACTTAGAAAAGGCCTTACAGGTGCTGTAATGAGCCGGTTTTAAAATACCCCTGCCGCCTCACTCCTAATCAGCCCCGAGGCTATTTTTACCAACCCTTACGAACCCCTCGGGCTCATCCACTTTCAGAAGCTCTGAGATGGTGTGTTGTTCTCACCCACCGAAACTCAGTGACATCACACACACACATTTGCACATGCATGCAAACTCAGTACACGCGCAATCACACATTAAAATGCATTCACATCCGACCATGGGCAGAACTGTAGTTATACGTATGCTTCCAATGGGTTGGTTCTCACATCGTGTGTGTGGTGTTATAAATTTTGTCTGACATGTATTAAAGGATTTAACTATTATCTCCTGAGATACCAAAAAAATCTGCAACCTTGACTTCACCTGAGATAAAATGTAGGACTTCTGTATAATTTAAATGGGGTGAAAATGTGATTTATCATAATGCTATAAGTAAATGTCTCATTCATGGATTCCAGAGATATCTCATTTTCAATGCCTTGGAAGCAGATGGTGTAGAAGAACATTCTGGTGCCCTTACTCCTTAAGCAGAGCTAATGTATGTTAGTTATGTGTAAATTGAGTTCTGTATTAATATATTTTATTTGCTTGGACTGACTTCCTCTCCACAGCAACAGCACCTGAGGCTCATCTGCATTCAGCTATTTTAGAGACACAGGAGTAGCAGATTGATGAGGGAAAAAATTCACATTCCATTCAAACTATTCACCACTAAACTGTTCATAACATGAAAAACAATTTAGATATATATGTAATCCAGGAAACACTGGTGGTTGATATTAAACAGAAAAAAATGAAGATATAATTTAATCGGCAACACTGAACTTGAAACTCATCAATGAGAAAATATGTTTATGTTTATGTGACAGCTTGTCATTGAGAGGCAGTGGGTGAACCTGGATGAGGTTATATACCACATTGGAGGGGGAAAAACTATCCATCAGCAAAGGAAATATGTCTAATAAAACATCACGTCATAATTCATCATGCTGCAGGCTTTTGATAAACAACATGTACTGCCCGACAGAAAGTATTTTCCTCCAACAGTAATCCCTGAATTATGTAAGAGATGAGCTCTGGAGGAGATGCTGGCAGTGCGTTGAGATGACGGGCATGGAGACTGTGTCATGCGTACCATGACAGCTGAAGATAGAGTCCGTGCATCCTTTCCTCATCCCACAAAAATGAATCTTGCAGACCTGTTTGAAACAAAGAACTTAACAGAACACTATTTTGGTTCCCAAGAGAACCATACAGACTGTGAGTTTTCTGCAGGAAGAACCATTCCACTTGATTGCAGGACAGTAAAGTTCAACTCTGTTAAAGGTTGCTGTAAAATACACAAGTACTACCGTATCACCACTAATAGAACATTTCTGTACCACCAAAAACGTACTCCAAACTACAGCTATCACAAACCATAATTTGTCTGGTCCTTACATTCCCTTTTCCCCATCTAGGATGCACGCGTCAAAACTGACATCCATAAAACACACAGATGATGAAAAGTGATATTCTGGATGGTAAAGATGGTTGGATTTAAATAGACTGGCTCTGATCCTCAGAATGAGATCTTCTGGCTTCACATTAAAAACTTGTAAGCAGGACACACCATTGTGGTGTTTTATGCTCAGCGTCTGGTACTGACATCTTTATTGAGGTACTACTAATAGTTATTATTGTGGCATATTTATGCCACCTGAAATATTGTGTTTCTCATCTGTCTCTCTGAAAGCCAGCAATGTGTTTCTGCATCTTTATTAGAGTCTTTTCTTTTTCTACTAAAAGAAAGAAACTGCTCAATGCATTTGGTCATTCACACAAATTAGAAAGAGCAAAGAAGATTTGGATTAATTATCCATCACTGCATATACATCAAGGTTTAAGGCAGCTCTTTCTCTTTGTCATCCATCATTCAGGGAGTTTGAATTCCCTGAAAACCTCAGATTATCTGCAGCATGTATATCAGCATTAGGCCTTTGAAATGAATGCACAAAAAACGAACACTTAAGATCAAGCTGAATTTATTATATGAAATCTTTTCCTTCCCACTTGCCGCTGCGCTACAGCGTAGACATACCTACTTGTCTCCCAGACGCAGTTAACTCCACAAACTAGGGCTATCACTTTGTAGTGCTGCAAAGCCTACAGCCCAAGTGCATATATTCCTTGATGACAAAAGAGAACAGAAATAGAGTATTAATCCGGCCATTCATCCCCCAGTGACAGACTTGAGCAGGAAATCTACACCCACAGCTGATAGAGGCTCACTCAGATGCTCCAGGCTGTGGTTGTTCTGACATGCTTATAACCATTACTCTGTGGATTCCTGAATTACTGAGTAAATTTACACACCTAATCATCTGAAGTTATGAGGGACAGCAACATGACACTTTATTCTATAAATATTATTTATTGGTTTTCAGTGAAAGCTGACTGTAAGACCCAAAACTCGCTGTGCTTTCAGATGTTACCATCGTTGTGCATTCAAGCATGCGTCTGGTATACAATTTCACCCTTGCAAAACGTAAAATAATTTACTATATTTAAAAGGGATTTTGCAAACATTGATATAACTGGAATAAATAACGTATTTATCATGGACTATTTTTAACCATGGATTTTGTTCTGTCAAATTTAAGGCAACAGAACGATTATGGAATTGATCCGAAAGCAGAGCGTGTTCTGGGTAATGAAAGAGTGTTACTTATTTAATGTCCTCAAACCTTTTTCGAACCTTTCGGCACACTATTATATCATATGTTGGTAATAAAAAGAATTTAATGAGTAGGTAGTAATCAAATAATTAGTAGCTAGTTGGATCAAACATTAATAAACATTAATATTTATTTACTTTGAAAGAAATCATCCTCATCCTGCAATATCTTTTTACCTTTCACTCTCACTGAGCTTTTGTTCCACTGGAACCTTTCAGCATCCACCTAAAAAGCAATGTTTTCAATTTATCAGCTTAATTATGAGTTTTAGTGCAGGTGGCAGTTCATCTGAATGCTGATATATACTTAAGTATACATTAAGTATGCCCATCACATGGAATTAGCTCACTGATCCAATGTTGTTTGGTAATGATAATGGCTCTGAAGTAAACATTTCTACATTGGACACCTTTGATTGTGGAGAAGAGCGGCACAGTGACGAGATGGATAACACTGTCCCCTAAGAGCAATAAAGTTCCGTCGTCCTTTCTGTACGGAGTTCGTATGCTTTCTCTGGGTTCTCCAGCTTCCTCTCACCTCTAAAATCATGCAATTTACATGAACTGATTAGGTTCCAGCATCATCCATGACCAACAAGGCGGATAAGTGGGAGAAGACAAGACAATTATGGTCATCTTATTTTCAAGAAAATGGATGGATGGAAATTATTTGAAAAAACGTTTTTTTTCCTTATTCCCTATTTTTAATCAATTTTCCCTAAACAAACTCCATTATATCATTATTAATTTATTATTTGAAAAACTTTAACAAGTAGAGACTCAGAGATCACAAACTTCTGCTGCACATTCTAAACCTTGAATATTTCTATATGGCACCTGTAAGGTGTTGTCTGCCAACTTTTCATGTATTATAATTTAAAGATAAACAAAAATCTTGACGGAATTCTTGACCACTCATTTTCGAGTCTGGTTAATATGGTTTCTTTCCTTCCGTGTAAAAGCGACTGAAGCCCACAAGAAAGGACTCTGGATTGGTTAATTTGTGTTGTGACAGCAAATTTACAGAAAATGCAGCGATTTCTGTATCTGTCGAGGGGACAGGTACAGGAAGTCAATCCTGCCACAGGCAATCGCTCTTTACAACAGCTTTAATATATCAGATAGAGTTCCACCACAGTCTGAGGTTTAGATATGGCTTATCATTAAGTCCTGTGTATTCAGAGTTCCACTTATTAATAACTGTATACTTGCCATGCCAGGATATTATTATTGTTAACATTTTTAATATTATTATTATTATTATTATTATTATTATTATTATTATTATTATTATTATTATTATTATTATTATTATTATTATTATTATTATTATTATTATTATTATTCCCTTTCCCCTTATGTCTCAATTTTCTCAAATGTATATTCTCCCTGTTTCTGTTTGTTCTGTTTGAATGTCTGAATGCTGCTGAAACATTTAAATTATCTAGTTTGGAATCAATAAAGTATATCTTATTTTTTATTATCTTATCATTGATTCAGTTTAATTCAGCTAATGATGCTTATAATGATAATAATCAAGCAATAACTGCCTTACCTCTCTTGCAATATCAAAGAGCACAAATATACACAGGAATTCCTTATTGTAAGAATTTCTTGCAAGAGTTTCATATTGCAGTATATATCTGACAGTAAAAAAAAGAAACAAATGAAAATACAGGTTACAGTATATTGACCTATTTTGTTAATTTTCTTCATTCTCTATGAAACCAAAATAATCACCGAATAAAGAATACACACAACAGCGGTCGTGTTTATGGTGGACATTATCAGAGGGCTTCATATCAATGATTTCTCTGCATCTTTTTGTAATTGCATTGATCTAATGGGTGTTGCACTCGCTGTGTCAAGTTGATAATGTCAAATAGTATTGGTACAGAAGATATAGTGTTCAAGGATGAAGATGTGCGAGCTGAGAGCCACAGACACACTGGAGTCTGAGAAGCCAATTATTTCCATTTTCAGAGGCTATGAGAATGCTTCACTAATTATAGAAAACTGAGCTTGTACAGCCGCTGAAAAGCTGCACATACTCAAACAATTTTCTCCCATTGAGTACCTGGGCTAATTAACATCAGCCTTACATTTGAAAGAAAGTTTGTTTTTTAGTCAACCATTTACGTAAGCTACTCAGTTGAACAGCTTTAACTTGAGATGTATTTTGAACAGCTGTGATACGGGTTTTACCGCTCCTGAAAGAACACCAAAGTTTGAGGGACCTTGAGTGGTACACATCTTCCTGTGGATATGGATATTTAAAACACCATACTCAGGAGCCTGGCTTACTGAAATATAATGAGAGAAAGATAACTGCTTTATTTACTTAAATGATTTCATACAAAATCACCACATTGCCAAGGAAGCACAAACACTAATTTGCCTAAATACACAACACACACACACACACACACACACACACACACACAGTAAGCGCATACATGTAGAAGCATTCAAAAACATAAATGCGCTCACACTACATCAGAAACACATTTCTTTCAAGTTTTACAAAAGCAGTTTGAGAGAAGTCACGCATTCGTTCGAAGCTGCAAATGGGGTGGAACATCAGAGCATATGCACTCTTTAAAATGAGTATACAACACGAGCACGCACAATATCCTGCATTTACACAAGGCACACAAATCAATTGCATGTATATAGACAAAAGACAAAGATGAAACAGAGGCAGAAAGTCAATAGGGATTACAAACGTATGGGGAAGCTCGCAGCTCTGAGAAGTTCGCCAGGTCACGGCTTTTAAATTCCTCCCATTTTTAACGAAGATGAGGTCATGATTATCTGATTGATTCAAAATGGCTGCTGTCTTCACAGTCTTGAGTTGTGGTTTTTGTCAAGGGGTTCTCCTTCTTCCTTTGTATGAGAACTGGAAACTGGGAACTGTTCCTGTGAATCATCATGGTTAAAATGAAGATTGGCAGTGATCTGTGTTTGCACTGTTAGTAGCGCAGAAAGGAAAAATGGACCAAAGGTTGGAAGGGCGGCAGTGGCTCAGTGGTAGAGCGGGCGGTCCAAGATCGGCAGTTCGATTCCCCGCTCCCGTCCCAAAACATCCGGAGTGTGAGCTGACAGTAGGAGGTTTCAGCTCACCTCCGGAGCACTGCTGAGGCGCCCCTGAGCGAGGCGCCCCTGAGCGAGGCGCCGTCTCCCTCACAAGCTGCTCATTTGGGCGCTCCACAAAGGGGCTGCCCGTCACTCTACCTCCCATTGCATGCCTACAGGCCCCCTTGTGTGTGGTTGTGTGTATTACAGGGGCCTGTACACACTAATATGCACGGGTGTGATTGATTTACTAACATACCAGAGTGTGCATTGTTAATTTCACTTTGGGGATTATTAACAGTATATAAAAATAAATTTTTAAAAAATGAGAAGGTATCCCTTGGACTGATGCTTCTGTTACCCTCAAGCTTTCCGTAGACACTTTTATATATAATAGATATAGATATATATTACTATATACTAAAATATGTCTGTTCATCCATCTACATCTGAATATTCCTATTTGTGTGAAGATTGTAGCACAGATGCTGCAGCGGGTTCACAATGACAGCATAATGAAATTACAGCAAAGTACTTTCTGGAGAAATCTCACATTCTCTTCTGCATCTTCCATTCAACATGTGACTGTTTTCAACTACTTGCAATTTACAGAAATGCCCATGCAAGGTCAGCCTTTTCGTTAAACAAATGGAAAATCAAACAGCTCTGAGACAAAGTGGAAACAGAGATTTAAATACAGATGTGAATGATGTGAGTCTGGGCAGACAGAGTGAAACAAAGCTCTTAAAATGAGCAGGATGCATGTAATTACTGGAGTAGGCAGGGTGTAAGTGCAAACCAATAGCGCTGTGCAAGGCGAGGAGACAAATGGTAAAAAGAGGAACGTGATCCAAAGATTATCAAGAAATCAGAGGAAGAGACCAAGAGTTGATGAGGGACTATAAATTGGGAGGTTTATGAAGTAAAAAACAAAAAAGAGAGGCTGAAGCAAATGCACGAGGAGCATCAGAAAGACTTCAGCTGGTGGTGATGAGGCAAGGATGGAGGAATGGTTGGCACAGGCTCAAGTCAAACCAGCTGTTCCTTATAACGGTGATATTCAGCAGCAGACTAATAGGCAGAGTGAGTCAGTGGCTCCGACTCCTGTCTCCCAGGCTGCCTGCAGGGGTTGTATTGATAATATCCCAACCTGCAAGGCTCAATTCATCCCCTGGGGCGCTCAGCAGCAAGTGGATGAAGGGTCCCCCGACGGTCTTTTGGCTGTACAGCTAGATACTACAGCAGATCAGAACATGATAGAAAGCAGGTACACACACATGCACACAAACAGGCACAGAGCCCGAACGCCTTCACCACACCTCATTTATTCTCATTTTGAGTCTCCCCTCTCACACTCTCTCCAGAGTGAAGGGCAAGAGAGCAGTGATCACAAAGCAGACAAGATGTATGGGGGAGTTGAATGATTGCATACGCTGAGAATCGTCCTCCTCTCTTCTCCCCCATCAAAAGTGTTAATCCAGCGAGCGGACATACAGACCACCGCTCACACCTGTGTGCTTTTCTCCATCTTGTTAGAGGCCAGATGGGAGAGAAAGTGACTTCCTGCTGTACCTCCACTACCAGGCGTGTTCTTTCACATTAATACCTTTACTGCTTGGCTTCATTTGTTACACACACTCAAGGCAGACACTCAGGGGGAGCCTGGGGCTGTGAATGATGGCCATATGCAGATCCATGCTCATCTGTAGCCCCCTGTGACTACAATAAAGTACAGTAGACTCCTTGAGTTTTGAAACCAAGGTTAACATTTCAAAGTGGTGCAGTGCAGTGAAGGTACACCCAGCCAGGGCCAACAGTTCCATTAAGAGTATTGGGGTGGTTTTACTGGGAGAAGATCATGGGTTTGGGCTATAATTGTATGTGAAAAAAAAAAAAAAATCTGAGGTGTTGGTGACGGATATGCAGCCAACAGCAGCCAGTGATCACAGCTTCCACATGATAAGGCATTAATATGAAATGAAATAAAGCAGAATTGGAAAAGCCTGCATGCTCAGCACAGCCTGTCCCCCTGATAAACAGGGGGGAGAAGAAACTATCAATGATGAATCAATCAAAAAAGAACACTCAGGAGGACCCATGCTCAAGCACACCTCACCAACAATGGCTTACCATTAATATTCAAATAATGAAAGCCGAGGTGATTCACGATGATGTTTGTGTGTGTGTGTGTGTGTGTGTGTGTGTGTGTGTGTGTGTGTGTGTGTGTGTGTGTGTGTGTGTGTGTGTGTGTGTGTGTGTGTGACAAAAATACAATGACCTCTGCAGGAATAAACACATCTCTCTTCTGATTAGCCTGATATTCAGCACGTGGTGGCTTCACGCATAAAGATAAAAATTTAAGTCACTGAGACAAATGATGTGTCCAGGGTCACAATGACATGCAGGTGTGGATGATTCTTGTAATCCGGTACCATAATCTTGATTCCAAAGTTGGGATGTTGTTTAATATTTCAATTAAAAAATGTGATCATTTGGAAATCTTTTTCAATCTGTCATCAGTTAAATACAGCAACAGACATTCAGTGTCCTTACTGCAGTAGATTTCTTAAATGCAACTTGTACCTGGAACCATCGTCACACAAGCTAGATACGTACACACACAAGATGACCCAAGTTCAACTCTTGCGATTGTACTTTTAATTAATACATTTAGTAAGTTAATTTACTTTTAGCTTATAAATCAATGATTTATTTTTGCGTTTTTTTCTTTATATGGAATTCAGGAAAATCCTCTAGATTCGCAACTTAAACTTAAAAGATATTAAATTTTCAAGCTGGTAAAACACATAAACTGGTAAACAAGTTTGTGAACTGAACTAACTTTGTAGATAAATACTCTTCCTGAATGCAATGTTTTCAGCACATTTGATAAAAATTAGGACTGGGGAACCTTTATGTGACATCACCATTGTTTTCAACACGCCATAATAACCTAAAAAGGAACTGAGACACTAACAGTTGAAGCCCTGAAACTATGGGTTTGATAGACTACTGTACATCTGGAGTCTCGCCATATTAATTTTGGTGTGAGGTTCGAATGTGTAATTTGTACATGCATTTTTTTTTTCTTTCAATGTGTGAGAAAATGATTATATTACAATTTTGATTACATAAATAGGGCAGGTTGGTGGATTAAATGGTTAAAATTGACACCTTTCATCCTGAAGAAAAATCTGTTTTTTAAAGTGTCTTCACTATTGTCTGAGCTACTGAGGAATTATTGCCTGTGGAAATTGGTTTGCCGCTGTACAAAGCCTCTAATAATAATTAATTCCCTTTACCCTTATGAAAATAATGTCGCTCAAACATTGATACAAGGTGAAAATTACATTTAAATAATTTTACACCTGCTTAAATGTTCATTCATTAGCAAAATATTTTATTAATATAAATGTTCTTTGCTCTGAAAATGCACATGCATTGTCAGGAAAAGAAAAAAGTGTGCTTACAAAAATATAACCGAGACCAGTTGAGAGACCACCTGAGACAAGACCATCCAGTCTCTTCAGACTACTACATGTTTATCTGTTGGTTTATGTGTCACTTACAAGCAGCCCCCCTGGTGAGAGCAAAGATGTTGTAAATGAGGCACTGCAGATAACGTATTGCAGTGGGTGTCATTGAGTCTGTGTGAGTCTGTGCCTTTGAAGTACGCATAAAACACACATGCACAAACACACAAATGGTTTTCCAAATAAAAGCAGTACTTGTATGATAAGAAATGTCACTTTAGTCATTTGAAAGCGCTCAAACCACCATAACTTCTGCCTTGAAAGCCTTACAAGAAAAGGAGGGCAGCCGAGCCTCTGGACACTTCACCCAGGTAGTCATAATTACATAGTAAATCATGTTGCTCTCCTCCCTTCATGTTATTTGAAACTGAGGATTACCAGCTAAAAAGATTTTAAAAAAAAAAAATTGAAGCGCTGTCATTTGTACATCTGTTTTGTTATCTCACCTGGAACATCCACCTCTCACACAGTTCCCCATTGCTTTTTTTATTCTTCTAGTCAGACAGGTCGGCTCAAGTCCCTGAAACTGGGTCACCTGGGTATCGGCTGCTGGACACTGGCTGCAAAGCTGCTTGGACCGCACACAGGTAGGGGAGTAAGGGATGGAATGACTGATGTTGCTGAGGACAGTGACGGGTGGGCAGGTCAGGAGAGAACAATGTAGCTTGGTTTCTGGGGAAGATATTTTCAGACAAACCAGAGAATCACAGCAGCGGACTGTCAGCCTCTGCTCTGTTGTGGGCCAGCTAGAGGCCCAGGAGCCTCCAGGTCACGCCCTGCACCTCTTCTGCTGACAAAAACAGGGAGGAAAAGAGGAATGGAGGTGAAGGGATTGGTGTAAAGGTCAGGCGATCCCGGACATCAAGCTACTGTTACAGTTCTGGACTGAAATCACTTTGAGTGAGGCGGCTTCTAGGTCAAGATGGACCAATGAAAGGCTGTTGAGTGCAGAGCTTCATTTCTGAGGCGGGTGACAGATCAGGAGAGTCATCTGTCCTCATAGGCCTCTGAAGTGAAATACAATATTGCTCTGATGCCGAAAATATCATAAGAACTGCATAAGTAATGGCTAACATATGGACGGGAAGTTTTAAAGCCTGTTAGGCTGCTACTACATTTAATTTTATCCAACGTTCAGAATTAGTTATGCTTAATATCTTTTGCCAATTCACTTTATTTTTTCCAACTCCATCTTCCAGTGATACAGTCAAGTACTATTTGACATTTTCTTCAAAATCTGTGCTAATGTGATATGAGGTTCCATACCCATGATGTGACACCAGGTCTCCAAACATTTGTTAATCAACAGCAGAGAAGACATATGGGTATTACAGATTTCTGGCTTATTAATTTGAATTTAGTTCAGTTGGTGCTGCATTTAACAGAATCATTACCTGTTGCATTACCCATTTGTGCAACACAATAATTTTTTCTTTAACCATTACTCTTGATAGGACAACTAAAGAAGCGAACAAGAATTGAAAATGAGGTGTACGCCATACAGATGGAGAAAAGCTCATCCAAAATTTGGCAATTTTTGTCTGCCATAATATTTGACATCCTACTTTCCAAATGCCAGGAGCAAATACTTCAACTGCAGCATTCTGGGTTCATTTCCTAGCTTCATCTGTCTATCTCTGTTAGATGTAAACTCTTCATCACTCTTTGTACTGTGGTGCTGCTGTGTTTACATTTTGGGAAACAACAGTTTCTACTCAGATAGGACAAATAAGTACAAGAAAATCACAATTGTTTAAACAGTTTATTGCTATGTAAAATTAAATATCGCATACCTCAGATGAAGGGTAATTCTCTGAAATGACACAAATCAAGCAAAATAAAAACATTTGGCATTGTGATGTGATGCTTAGTGTATGAAGAATGAAGACAGTTCAATTTGAGCAGGTTTAGCACACTCAGAATTGATTTATAAAATGCATATTGTCCCATACAGCCTGCTGCCGGACTGATTACCATCTATAGAAGTCTAATCTCTATACTTTACATGGAGTCAGTACACAACTAAACATATAACACTGTGCATCCCTCTATCTACATTTAATACTGTTTTTATTGAGGTCCTATGGTGCTGTGGTTTTATGACATGTTTACCTTAATCCCAACAAGACAAAAGGTCGACGTGCTTATTTTTGGCACATACACGATATTCCTTACACCTGTAGCTACAGTGCAGTGGGGAAAATGCTGCAGCTGCTCGCCCATTGTTACCCTGCAGTACATTTCAGTTGATGAGTATACTCTTTCAACGTGCTGCACACGTCTGAGTAACGCACCACATCCTAATTTTCCCAAACACATCTGTACTCCTGACGACAAATCTACTAGTGAAGTGTCTTCCGAGTGCACCCAATTCAAAAACACAATAATTAATAACAACACAATGCTTCAAGTATATTCCAAACAGAGCTCATTAGTCTAACAAACACATCTGGGTAAGAAACAAAAATCTATGCATGCTGATATGACTTTGATGGGTTCCCACTTTCTTTTCACATGACAAACTGCAAAGTGCATATTAGGAAGTGGGTGCTCTCTGAGAATTAAGTTTGGCTCTTGGTATCAGTTCATTCTCTTACTCTAGAAAGAGGCTTGGCTTTACTACAGTGACATTCTGCATGTTGTGTTGTTGAATACTGCCGCACTTAATAACATACATACACCTAAAACACAAAGTTTTAGTATTCGAAAGCATTCAAAAAAAGAGTTCTCCAGACACCTCTCCTTGGTAAATACTAGAACATGGACTGATATTCAAACAATAATGCACATAAAATCTCTGGAATAAATTAAGACAAATGTTAAATTCAGAAATACAATTGCAGCAAGAAAAAATATCCTGTTTGCTTTTATCCATTCAAACAAGGGATGTTTTTGTTGATTTTTCATATCCACATTCTGTATCAGCATTCACTGAATTCATGGCATACCTTACAAAATAAGTACATAAATAATTAATCCTTGCATTGTTTAGTGTCTGTTACTCATCCTGTTTACAGTACCATGACTTGTAACTGTACAATGACTAGGTATAATACAACAAATGCAGTGAAAAGAGAGATGAACCCATTGTCTGGTGTTCTTGGGGTTAAAGGTTGATGATGCAGGGGGTCTGCTGGTCTGGGCAGGTCCAAACTAATCTAAACAAGGCCCTTTAGCAATCCTAATCACCCAGCCCATCTCTGTTGGTCTTCTACAGAGGGTTTGACCAAGGCTGGGGCTCCATCTGGTGTCAAAAGAAGAGCCCAAGTTCAGGTCCATACTGGGCTTGCTGAGATTAGAGTTTGGCTGGGTGTGAATCAAGGGAGGGGAAGTGTTGAGGTCAAAAGACCAGATGTCAGAAGCCAAGGTTACCATGGTGACCTCAGAAATGACTCATCCTGGTGGTGAAAAGGCTGCGAGAGCGTGGCATAGCCGTGGAGATGCGGCCAATGTTGGACAAAGGCCACTTCATGATGAACTGGGAGGTCACTGGCAGCAGACACCTGGACAGACGGACAGGATTGAGGGATGGAGGGATTAGGGGAAAGGATGAGAGGATAATTAGAGGATTAGATCTGCAAAGGTCACACATTTAAGGTCAGGGCAGCTTTAGCCCACAGGACTGAGCCCATGTGGTGCCAAATTTTAATTTTTTGACCATTTATGACAATGTCCATTTTCAAATTTCAACACTCATAATGACCTAATGATTTCAAGACATTCTGACATCAGAGTCACCTTTAAAACAAGTGGAAGGAAAAACAAAAAGCTGTGGCTTACATTGTGAAATCTATTTCAGTTGGGTTGTTTTGTGTTGAGTTGCAATCTGCTTCAAATCAAAACTTTGTCTTCTGACGAAAGAAATATTTTGTGTGTGCATTTTTGTTTTGTAATTCCTCACAGGCTAAAGTGATGACTTCACAGGTTTGTGGGGGGAGGGGGTTGGCCAACTGTCAAAACTAAAACACAGTAGTTTACATCATTTATGAAATTGTTAATATTATTTATGACAATCATTATGATGGAGAAAACCATTATCCAAGCCTCATGTTTGAGAAGTTGGAAGAGGCAAATGTTTGATAATTTTCTCCAATGACTGATTAATTCACTGCGGCAAGTAATTTTGTATTTTGTGTGCATTGTAATATTTATTATTCTATACATAATGTCATGACTTATAGTCTTGTTTAACTGAAATAAATCCAACATTAAATATCAGCTCCGACCCTGGTGTAATAAATCAGAGGTCTAAGTGAAAGAAGCAGACCGATTTTTCTGGGACAAATTAATATTTCAGCGCGATTCATGGTATCATGAACATAAAATCCTCACCTATCATTCCGTGGCATAGACGTCAGTTACTTTCTAAGACTTTTCTATGACACCTTCCACCGAGACAGAGCAGTGAGGCAGCTCCTGCTAACAGCGTTCCAGTACCTGAGAATGAGACCAGTGTCAGGTTGAGATAGAGTCAGGAGGGGTTGAACCCTGCTCCCATTTTCCTCAGTGACTGTAGATGTGTCAAATAAGGTTGTCAGAGTGATGTCAGGTTATGCAAATGCTGGTGGTAATTTTCAGAGGACATGAGACAAACATAAGTTTGAATTCTTCCAGACTGATTGCTTGAAGGAGTGACACATTCATAGGTTTTACAATAACTTTGGAATTACATTATTATACATTATGTGACCTTCTTGCCATATCTGCAGAAAGAATCTTTAACTAAAAAAATATATCTAATATTCATTTAGTTTAATCAGTCCAATGGTCAAAAGAAAGAGTCCCTGTGGAAGTTTTTAAGATGTGACAGTCTAATCAGGGAGCTACTGGACATGAAGATTACAGCGTAAAGAAACAATATAATCTTTTTATCATCTTTTAAGCTGGCACTGAGATAGCGTACTTTTTTTCTGACAGCTCTCTCCTTGTGAAATAGCTCTTGGACAAATTAGCAGAGGGGCTCCTTCTCAAGTCGACCAGAAAAGAGAAAAAAGAAGTTCATGTCGCTGAGGGCGTTCGCTTCAACGCAGCCCCACACCCAGGAGAGTTACAAGGATTTAAATTAACTTCATTTTGTCCAACAAGAGTGTCCTTGAAACAGCTTCAAGTAGGCCGCAGGTATCCCTCCAGCAGCCATTCAACTTCTTAGGTTCTGACTGGACTTGGTGAGGTCTCTGTTCTGGCACTCAAACTCAAGAGAATAGGAGAATACGATTTGCTTTGCTTTTAGCATTTCACAGTTGCTTCTGTTAGGTGGTTCAAAGTGTAATCTTCGGAGTGACATTTCAGGAATTCACAGCAGAATTTTGCATCAGCTTTGGATTAATTACGTTTCATTTTTCACATTTGCTCCACATGCTATTCCTCATCTAAGATATTCTCCATACATCAATTGGTATTCTGCACATGCATTTGTGGTGCAAATTCTTCATTCTCCCTCTCCATTTCAATATGGTTTTCACTGAAAGCTGCAAGCCCAGCCATGGAAATGGCAAAAAAGGGAAAGAAAATCAAATATTGAACATTCATAGAGGTCCAAGTGCATGTTCTTCAGAGATCTTCTGCCATTCACTTGGAGAATATTCTTGGAAAGAATCACGTTGGGGGAGTAGTGGATTAGTGGGGGTTTTCACGTGCAAACGGCTGTTCTCTGCAGGTAATATTTAATTAAGCCTACATTCTACATCTTCCAGGGTCATCCTCATTTTGATCAGTAACAAGGCTGTGGCAGTAATGTACATGCTTGAAGGGGGAGGCTTGTGTTTTGTTTCAGTACATGTCAATTGACAGGGAGACAAAAATAGTTCTGTTTTGCTCCTTACATGCAAAACTACAATCGATGCCTATTCTCACTGACAGTCTTTCTGTTCTACTCTACCCTCCCAAAGATGGAACTGCCAACTCAGGAAAAGGCTGGACAATTTGAAATGTAACTAAATAGATGGAGAAGGCTATCATAATATCTGTGCAATCCAAACTAAGAAGTACAGAGAAGCATGAAGGTTATCTGCAACCCACATATAGCTCAACACCCCAATTAACCCTAATTACTGCCACATTCTTCAGACAGATGAAGTTAATAAAATCTGAAACTTTTGTTACTATGAGAAGATGTTCTATAGTGACAGTAATTCCAGGCTTAACAACAAAGTCATTAGTGGCTACTTCCACACCCGCTGAAGGACTTTTCTAGGACCAATGAGGCTGTTGACACCCTGATTAGGAAACTCAACAGGAAGCGTGCTTGACCAGAGGTGGTCAAGTGTAGTTTGCTCAATGTGGTCGAGACTTATGCAACTTCAGGTGTTATGTGTCTATATATATTTACTAAATAGTGTTGAATCAAATGTACCTGAACGTCTAGTATTTGATTTGATTGTGATCAATCTTTTCAAATTGTGGAGGTCTGCCCAGTTCTTGTAGGGAGTCTTTTTGTGTGTAATACTAATTTGGATTAATTGCTAGGATATGTTTTTAGGCATGTCTCAGATAATCTCCACATGCCCATATGTAACATATTGGTTATGGAAATACAGTGCACCCTCGGTCTTTGCGGTTAATGCCTTCCAGGAACCACACGCAATTGAGGAATCCGTGATTGAGTTTGCAATCTATTTATCTTATTTACGGTAATTTTAACGTTTATGAACCCTCCCCATACTGGTATTAAACCACCTTCTATCTGTATTACCTTTTCCCACACGCTGATTGACTGTTTAAAGCACTTTTGTGTCTCCCGAAAGTCCAAGACTCATGGAACGTAGCGCACGTCTGGATGCCGTCAGCCAATAGCATGCGCGTACGGTGTCACGTGACTGAATACTGAAAATCTGCGATGAGGTGGAGTTGCAATCATTGATGTGCAAATGCATGAGGGCGCACTGTATCCAATTTTAATTTTAGGAAATGGAGAATAAATGTACATAAACAAGCACCATTTTTCCATGCAAAAATGCCAACTTATGCCTCAAATATATTCAAATACATGATTACATGAATACATACGTGACTGTAAAACACTAAGGTGGGATGAATGGTTGTGCGCATTACATGTGCATGCACAAGCAAGCACACAGATTGTACCCCCTCATGGAAACCTCATGGATGAATGATAAAGTCGTCCTAATTGCTTCAGAGCTATCTCTGAAGTGGCTTTGAGGTGGGACTACTCCCTGCTTGCTTGATTGTGAGATGTGAAGCTATTGAGTGGTGAAACTAAACTGCACAATGCAAAGCCAATCCATTTTCTGTCTTCTTGAGAGAAGAAGAGAGCTGTGCTTAGGTTGATCGGCGTGCTGAGACGTTGCAGGTGATATGTTCAGCTCCCACTGAGGCCACTTGTACTGAAATGCACTCAGAGTAATATGCTCTTGAGAAAAGCATTGAGTGAAAGTCATAGTTTAACATGTGGTAGCAGGGTTTCATGCTGGTACCAAATGATTGCGGTGTTGACAAACAGTCTTAATATGCTTTCTGCTCCCATTTCCGTCCAATTCAATATATTGTTTAGAGTTTTGAGCCAAAACATATCCCATTCTCATGCTTTATGTGAATTCAAACATTATTTTTGAATATCATTGAAGGGAAGGAGACCATAAAAGACTGTTGGTTGCGCAGTCAAAGCAAACATCACTGAGCAAGAGGGACTAAGCTTTAGGTGCAGCTGTAAGGTGGTGGGAGCAGCAAAAACAGAGAATAGGGACTGTGCTGGAATATGGGGGGTGGGACTTTTGCAAAACTAAACCAAGCAGGACCTGCATTGAGAGGCGAAGAGACGGAAGAAGAGGAAGAAGCAGCAACAACAGCAGTAGGGGTAGAGCCATGGGTGGAGGCTGGTCCAGCAGCAAATGGCAAGCTTTTTTACAGACATATATAGACACAAAAGAAATAAGGAGATATAGACCAATGCATGCTCAAATGGACTCTCAAGGATACCTACAACTAAAGGATGGATATACTGATGTGCTATTTTGCATATACATGATATACAACTACAGTTACCTCTTTAAATTCTCATATGACAAATTCCTTCTCTTGAGTCTATCCTCGAAAAAAATATACTCAACATAAAGTAACAGCAGCAAGTCATAACAAGTTCCACAAATGTATAAAACTCTGCATACTTTAATGGTTGAGGTTTTTATACTGTAGGTATTAAGTGATAGCCTGTTAAAATATATGCAGGAGTTATGAATCATGTAAAGCGAGGCCCCAGGAAAAAAAAAAGTGCTCTTTCTCTCTCTCGCTCATAAGGTCATTTTCTCCACAGACTCATCTGGGTTCTAATTGAATTAAGCAGGCCTCGGGGGGCTCAAGGCTAACCTGAGCACTAATCTGCTGGCCATTATTTCCTGTTAACAGCACACTCCTTACCATCTTCGTATTCTCTCCTCTCCCTCAATGCCAACCCACAACTTGTGTGCCTTTTAAAGGTGTGCTTATTACAAAGCTCAGCTGTTACCTCCTACAGGGATCAAGAGTAGATAATGGAATACAGTAGGTTTCATTTACTGTGATTCAAAAATAAATGTTTTATTGTCTACAACTTAGTGTTTAGTCTCTTTTCTTCATAAGTTTGATATATACACATATAGTAACCAAACCAAACAAGAGCAGTATAAATAGCCCAATGTAATAGATTTGACCTTTTTTTCACATTAACTCGAAATACTATTTTTAATGACCACTGCCATTTCAATATTATGCAACTCCCTGAATACCATACTGCAACGAATAATAATTTCAATCACATCATTATGAAATCATGTGTTAGTAAAATTATTTGGAATGATTTCCAACTGTTGTAGAGTTCAGCAGTAGAGTCCCAAAGATTTTGTTTTCTGTTCTCTGTTTTACATGAAAGGTCCCATACTAAATTTCTAAGATGCACACCACCAGAAGAAAGCTCAAAACCATCTATACAACAGAAAAGATTTGGGATGCTTTCCTGTGGAGCAAATTTAAAAATCTGAACTTTTCAGCCTATGGATCAGCAGTATGTCATTAGGTGGAAGAATGAATGATATGCTGACAAGAAGAATGGTGGTGGTACTATTGTGGGGCTGGCTTGCTTCTTTGGCTACCACAAACCTGCACTGTGTAAAGAAAAAGATGGACATTGAACATTCCTAAAGGACAATGATCCCAAACATACCTCCAAGTCCACCAAGATTTGGTTTCAGAAGAAGTCCTGAATCATTCTGGCCATCACAGTTGCCTGTCTATGAGTGAATCCCTTAGAAAACCTGTGGTGGGATTTCAAGAAGGTGGTTGCAGTGTATAAACCCAGTAATTTTAGAGAACTGGGAGGTGGCCCATGATGAATGATCTAAGTTACAGGAATGCTGCCAGATGTTGTGCCTGGCCATGCATCACATTCGCAACAAAGGTCATAGCAGCAACACGATGCTCTACAAACTACTGGAGAAGCTTGTGGTTCAGGGATTGAATAATTTTCAGATTGCAGTAGTCTATAGTTTTGTGTTATAGTTGTGAAAAACAAATCATGTACCATCTGTATTGAGCTATTTAAAAGCTATGTTTTGGTTAGTTGAAATAGAGAATACTTTACCAATAAGCCTAACTATACAATGGAGGTGGATAATTTTGCTCCCAAAAAACAGTCTTCAAATGTAGTTACATGTGACACTTGCTTCACAAACTGCTCCCTTTATTCACAGGCATTATTAATTAATGGTCTTTCCAAAGCGAGAGAGAGATATAAGTACATCCTTAATCATGACCAATGAGTGGACTCCCAATCATCTCCTTGAATCTTACTCAGCCATTCTATGAAATAATGAACCAACTATTGCAAGAGGACCGCTAGAAAAAATCATAAAAGAGCTCAGTAAGACAGCAACAAAAGGCTCAGTGTGCTCACCTGGTGTCGTCCCATTCAGGGCTGAGTCCTGTCAAAGAGCCGCGGGACTCTGAGACAAATTTGTAGACCACCAACAGGCAGTCTCGGCACAGCTGGACCAGCCGGCGACAGCACTGTAGCTCCAGGGGCGACACCACTTCACTGCTCTTACTGAAAATGGTCTCCCACGATGAACTGGTGAGCAAACACCACACACACAGACAGACATACAAGACTGAAATTAAGCGTCTCCACGCATTCATGATGTTACAAATACATAGAATATATTTGTATTTTGAGCACAGCTTTGATGCATGTAGAAATATTTGGTCTGATGTGTGACTCTTACTGAACATGTGTGCTTCATATACATTTGTATCCACATACACACACTCAAATACAGACGTACAGGAAGTGATACAGACGCATAAAAAGAGGGGATGAAACAAATCCATGTACAGTTATCCCATTTACATCCCTGGACATACCCCTGACTGTGAGAGAGCTTCAACAACAGAGGAACACAACTCCAGGGGGTACGTTTGATGTCTGCACACTTTCACTCCTTGGGAGGTGAAGCGTGCTTCCTCTGAAAGGATTCAACTCCATGTGCGTTTCCAGCTTCTTTCTCCAAGTCATTTTCAAAGCCTGTTAAATTCATCAGCCACAATAGCTGCAAGGCTGTTTAAATGCTGTTAAGTCCCTTGGATAAAATATCAAATAGGAGATGGAGGGAAGCAAAGAGGGTGAGGAAGGGGGATGCACTCACTATTTTGCAGTGTCCTTTTTTGCAGTGCACGGTTTCAGTGTGGTTGCGTGACATCAGGGTTTCCTGTTCGGTTTATCAATATATGTGGGCCATGCCATGATGTAACAAGGGGTTGAAGGATCAGGCAGCAAGCTGTGATCAGACAAAATCTGCACGAAGTGCAGTATACTGGGTGAAGCTGAGGTTAGACAAGGCTAATCCTCCCAGGGTTACCTCCACCAACTCTTGTCTCCTCATTTTTTTTATGATGTCTCATTTTCAATCACTCTTCTCTCTGCTTTTTATTTTCACTGGGTCCCTCCCACTCTCTTTGTCGCTTATCATCTCCTTCATCCTCATCACTCTCTCAATCCGTTCCTAACTCTCCTCAATTACAACTGCCAAGGAAGTGAGGGAGGAGGACAATGGAGAGCTGTGGACTTCAGTTACACCCTCTGAGCCCTCTCTTGTCAAGGGAAATACAGCAACTGAACAAATGAACTGTGAAGAAAGTGGAAAGGAGGAGAAGGTCACACTTTTATCAGAGTCAAGGAGAAAAGTTACGATTTCAGCAGCTGTGTACTTGTTGGGGTTGTTTTTTTGTTGCATGTGTGACTCTCTTTGTGGGTGCTTATGAGTGAAGAGATACATATGTGGGAATTAACTCCACACTTCTAAAGACATGCTACTTATCTGCTTTTGAGGGAAGCAAAATGTATATGTATACCCACTGTTTTGAGTATGGGCCTGGTGTGTATTTATTTCAACCAAACTTTCTGTGTAACCACTATGATAGTGAATGTCTGTCTGTTTTTTTCCAACTGTGTGATGGCATCACAGGTGGTAATAGTGCCATAAACAGTTTCTTTTGTGATCGACTCAGCATGACAAAAGAAACCTGAATATCAGGTATGTCACTGATTCACAGAATTAGAAGAAGAAAAAGAATTAGAGGAAGAATTACAAGAAGAATGATAAGAACAAGAGATCAAAAATAACAAGAGCACAAAAAAGAAAAAGAAAAAGAAGAAAAAGAAAAGGAGGAAACAAACACACACACACACACACACACAGACCACACAAAAAGAGGCTTGTAGACATGCAATGTATATAGTGGGGGGTAGAGTGGCGAGCAGCTCATTCATGGAGTGCCCCAATGAGCAGCTTGTAGGAGGGGACGGTGCCTTGCTCAAGGGCACCTTGGCAGTGCCCAGGTAGTGAACTGGCACCTCTCCACTGACAGTTCACACTCCAGTTCCCAGCCGAAGACCTAGTGGTCTGAGCTACTGCCGCCCACTCTACACACACAGACATCAACAACAATAAAAACAATAATAATAATAATATTTTTAAATTAACATCTGAATGTGAAGACGTGTTCTTTTTTTTTTTCATCTGCCAAAATTCTCGACCAATCTTTGTAAGGGTGTCATCTCCTGTAAAGACGAAGAGAAACAAAGACATTGCTCCTGCAGGTCCACTGCAGTTTTGCCTGTGGCTGTGGCTCAAACAGACAAAATAGGAAGAGCCAGCCACTGCAGGCAATTTCCCATTCCTGAATGATATTCCCCAGTATTGGTCCAGTATCTAAATATACAAGCTAACAAACTGAAAATCTACGCCCTAGGGCAGATGCTTTGCCAAGTCAAAATGTTTGACCTCTTTCAAAAACACTAAACATATATTTATTAATATATTATATATAAATGTAAATATTACAAATTTATATAGCTTCTTTCCCAATCTCACCTTTAGTTAGCTTTCTTTCTCCATTTAGCCTGCTAACATTTATCTATGGCACATATGTCAAAGTCAAGGCCCGTGGCCCAGATCTGGCCCGTGGCGAATTATTCATGGCCCGCCAGATAATTTGTAATCACTATTAGAACCGGCCCACAGCCCACATCGGCCCGCTGGTGTTTCGCGCGTACCAAAACTATATTCCCCACAATGCAACGGTAGCGGAAGTATCTGCAGTGCAGCAAGGTCCCTTTGGGTTTCATTGTTTATCAGCAGGGCGGCACGACGGCGCAGTGGGTAGTGCTGTCGCCTCACAGCAAGGCGGTTCTGTGTTCGCGTCCCGCCCCGTGCAGAGTTTGCATGTTCTCCCCGCGTCTGCGTGGGTTCTCTCCGGGTTGTCCAGCTTCATCCCACCTCCAGAAACATACGCTTCAGGCTAATTGACTTCACATACTTTGTGAAGCAGTCACAACTTTTGACAATAATGTCAAAAGCTGGTGATGACTATGGGTCTATTTTGTACTATCAGTATTAGTATAAAGTGAGAGACAGCTCCATTTATCCAACCAAGAAAAAATGTTTAGATATGTTGCACTGATTAACACTGCAGGTTTATGACCTTAATTTGGACCATTTTCTTTCTTCACTTTCACTGAAGAAAAAAGCTGTCACAGATATTTGGGCGAACATTGTAGACTTGGCAGGATTTGCTTAGAATGTGACAAATGAAGAGGAAATACTGATGTTGATAACTGGTCTGCAGTACCTGTTTGTGTTGATTTGGAAGAATTTGTTGCCACAAGCATCTCCATTTACTCAGTTTCCATTCTTTGTGGTGCTCAATATCTCTTGATTCTCTTGATCTCAAGTTGTATTTATTGGATGGGCACAGTGAGATAAGAACATTACTGTTATATTTGTGTCAATAGCGTGTAAGGAGAGACTGCTGCTATCCCCTTATCTACAATCCTCTGCTTCTCTCTTGATTATGCCACATACACACAGAGTCATGATCCCGACTTTGATCATAACAACACTTTATGCTAACTACTAAGTTTAAAGAATTACATCCTCAATTCAAATTCTGCACAGAAAGGCTACCTGGTGTTGGAGAAGCAGTTCCACAAGCCCTGGCCGTGGCTCCAGAGCAGCCGGTTGAAGATGCGGCTAAAGAGTCGGTACAAGTGGAGACTGTCTACATCCGGTTCCCTCCAGATCCGCTGCAATGCTGAACGCACGTTGGTGCGTACAATATCCAACACCTGAGTGACAAAAAGTGACAATGAGGACAAAAAAAGTTTTAAGATGTAAGATAATAAACTTTATTAGTGGTCTGGAAACAATTATAGCAGCAATTATAGAAGCTATAGCATTCACTCATAACAGTGAGCAAGCTTGCATTCATAAATAAAGCCACCTCTTCACAAATACACCATAAGAAGTGCATGCACAAGACCATCTTGAAAACCTCAATCAAAAATGCATGAATGTTTAAGCATTCATTTGAATATGTTCTGTGTATGTGGCAGGAGAAAGGTCTATGAAGGGCATGGAAGAAGACTAATTACTGCACCAATGTCAGTCTTGGAGAAAAGGTGTCAAAAGTTCCTAGGTGGTCTGAGGACAACTGCACTAGCTGCTTATCTGCCTTTCTTCTTTTCTATCTCTCCTCTTCTCACTGCTTTCTCTTCCTCTCTTTTTCTGTTTCTTTCCACCCCTCCAAGTGTGCAATGCTGTGGTCCTTTTGACTTTGATTTTTGCTCCTCATTACTGATGTGCCTCTGAGACTGTCTGTGTGCATGTGTGTGACTGTGTTTTTGTGATGCAAAGAGGCTAGATTTCCCTACAGCAATGTGTGGAGAACGAGACATGCATACACACTCACATGCAGACAAACTGATAGATAAGTAAACACACACACACACACAGATATATTTTGGTATGGTAATCAGATGACAGAGGAGTGGGCGCCACATTTCTGACCTCTGCCTGCCGCTCATTAGGCTCCTCCACTCCAAATAAAACCTTGGCTGGCACTGCCAGAGCCCACAATACAGCCAAGCACTGTTGTGCACACAACAGCGGCTGAGAGATAACATCATTACTGACACGCCAACTGGATGCAATGTCGCATCTATTCCTCTCTTCTGTTTTGTTTGCAATCTATTTGCTGTTTCGCTTCTTACTGTCTGACATGATAATGATCTTCATGCTTGTGCTTCATGCTTATTTTTATGTTTTCTGCGATGTTGCTTCAGGAAGTATTTTTTGAAAGTTGAGGTGTCATTTCTTTTAACAGTTTTAATAACGTCCATACTACACAGACAGCCATATAAACTGCCTGGCAAATGCAAAGGTATGCAGTTTGCACTGGTGTTGTGCATTTTTAATTTTCAAACGCTAAACTTTCCAAATGTTTCATGTAATTTCCAATAGAGTCCCCATTACTGTTATCAAGATATATTTTAAACCTACACAGAAGTGTGACAGATCTCAGTAAGTTGCAATATCCAATTTGAATTTAAACCTTGAGTATACCTTGGGATACGAGTTTAATTTCTTCCATGACTGAGCTCGTAAGTCAACACCTCTCACTCAAACAAATTTACCCAATTTAAAATAAAAATAATAATTCCGGCCTTGTAAAAAAGACCCAAACTCCCTAAATTATGAAAAAAATAATATCTATTGTTATCAATAGACATGCATACTTTAACTATGCATAATTAATTATAGATAGGTTACATAAACAATGACAAAGTATGAAAAGAAACGCAAAAATGACAAGAACATACAAGCTATGTCTTTATTCCCTGAACAAAAACAAGATGCGGTCTCAGCTGATGTTGCATTCATGCACCCAAAGCACTGCTCGTATCTTGGATATGGACAGAGTGATGACTCGTATATCAAAAAACCCGTATATCAAGCAGATTGTATCCCATGGTACTACTGTACTACATTTTCAAAGTTTTGAAGTTTTTTGCTAAGGACTAATCTACTAGTAAAATGTCAAAAGCAACTGATATGAGAATAAAAATAACTGCATTCTCAAAACAAATCTCTCAGGACGTGACAGTTTCAGACCAAAATTATTTTCTTATAACTACCTAGCACCTGAAGGTGAACTGCTTCTCCAGGGGCAGATAATTGAAAAACTGGCTAAAATATCTTCAAATCTGTTTTCAAAATTAGGCTTACCTTACGTTGTTTGGTAGAGTCCAGCTTCACCAGCCAATAAGAGGCCACTTTTGATTTATGGTACTTCCAGTTGTCGTGGATCTGTGGAAGTGAAAAGAATAATCCTTTGAATAAAATAACAAAAACATGCACCACAAATATTTGTGAGAAGTTTATATCCTAATTTTTAAGGTGATACACTAACAATTTATTACACCTGCTGCTGAAGCTCAGATTTATTACATGTTTTAAGTAATAAATGTGCTGTGTAGTGCAATTATTACAAAAACCAAACAATAGTAAAATCAACTGTTACTGTACAAGATAAAGTTACGGCAAAGTCAAATCAATACAATTTTCAAACTTCGGGAAATGCTGGTTCAGAGATATTTTTTAGATTAATATACAGTAGGTGTGAGAAAAAAGATGACGAACATATGATGTCTGGAGTTCATTCTCAAATTCACACTCATCTTTTTCTTCACCTAAGGCATGAGATCTGTAAGGCTGTGGGGCTCATTCACCTGTTAAAGTAATAATTTGACTGACATAACAGAACATACATCTCCATTCTGAATTCCATATTCTCATACAGCACAATTACATATGGACTGCAGTATCTAATAGAATGTATCATAGGCAAATTGGGACAGTGTTAGATAGATTGATCACTGCAGCACATCACTTTAATGACTGCCACAATCAAAGAGAAAAATTCAAGTATCATCACGTCCAGTGTGTTAGATTTCTTTTAATGTAAAGGGTTGGTTTCAGACTGGGAACCACTGATCCTGACAGTTACAGCATTGCTCCCAATGCAGTGACTCCTAAGAGGCAGAGAACACAAAAGGCTGTCTCTAAAGCCGGTGTTGGTTTCTCCATATCGGTTTTCTAAATAAGAGAACCTGTTGTCTATATAGAAATAGAAAATTCATGCTAATGTAATTAAAATGGCCATTCATTTCAAATGAATAATATATGCTACATCAACACCTACATCACACACACTTTTTATTGCCCATCACTGGGTTGACCATACTACTACCGGACTACGTTGTTTTACTTTAGAGTACATTTGAGACATGTAAAAGCAGGCTAAAATGTACTGGATTGAGGTCATTTTTACATAACGTGGCTAGAGTCTGCAAAATATGTTTTGTTTGTATTCTTTTTACTCGAAAGCTTTAAATCCAGTGAAACTTCGGGTTAATACAAAAATCAGGTTGTGATCTTTGGTACTTCAGCAGAAAAACTATTTTGCAGGCATGTCAAAGATCCTGAGAGCATTTGTTGTTCTGCTCAAAAGCTCTGCTGGATCTCCCAATGGACGTGCTCCTTGTGCCACCACTGTGTACCTACAGGCACTGTTATTGTTACTCTGTTGACTTAGTCTACATCTCCCCACTGGCGTACATAAACCTCTCACATATCAAGCTAGATCCCCTACAAATAGTGCTTCCAGCAGGAAGCTGCAGTCTAAAAAGTGTTTACACATGCTCTCTCTCTCTCTCTCTCTCTCTCTCCCACTCCCTCTCTCTCTCTCTCTCTCTGTCTGTCTGTCTGTCTGTCTATGTGTGTGTGTGTGTGTGTGTGTGTGTGTTTGTGTTTGCAACAAAGAATCACATCCAGACGTTAAGAAGATTTGCGGAAATAAAGTAGGCCTGATCTTTCCACAAACCAACACCTTTGTTTGTCCAACTTTCACCATCAGTAAGAACCTTTTCTCAGTTTGTTTTACATGTAAACAAATTACTTTCAATTAAAGAACAATAAAATGCATTCAATGTATTCCACCTGTCAGTGTTCCCAAGTCTGACAGAAAAAGTAGGGTTGGAGTGACTAATAAAGGACACAATTACACACTTAATTAGCCGAACAAAGTCATCGACTTAAAATCATCAGAAACATAAATTGGAGGAGATTTGTGCAAAGTGAAAACTCTCCTGGGGAAAATACAGGTGCAGTTGCTCATCTGCCTTTCCATACTCTCATAAGGCTTTGTTAAATGTACAGGTGTGCCATTAAGTGTCCCTCGTGAGCTCATCACACCTCAATATAACATTCACACACATACTGGCATTGTGAGGATTAAGCTTCTTTTAATTACTTGGTGACCTAAACTAACCTTACTCATGAAAAAACATGCTTTCCTCTTCCCAACATAACATCAGATCTTATGTCTAGCACAACAGAAGAAATTACATCCAAGTTCCAGTAAATATTTTAAAATTGATGAACATGTCACTACTTCGGAAGATTCTTGGGAATACTTGGGAATATTAGATCAAATTATATTCAAATACTGTACGTTACATTATACAGATTAGTCAATCAAGCAGCTCCACTGGCGGCTAGCATCTCAAAATGCAATAATAACAAGGCAGTCAAAGACTTACCTTGACCAACTTTAAGGGTATCAGGGTCAAAGCTTTAGGGTAGGTCAACGCTATGCACTAGCTATGACCATAGATCAAAGCTAGTGCATTGGTAGATCAAAGTACTAGCTCTGATCTATGGTCTTACTCACACTGGCCTTCTCCCTCGTCTTTCTTATCCGGTTCCTGAGTGTACAAAAATTGAAATTTGACCTTGACCTAGTTTTCTCAAGGTCAAGGTCATCATCTCATTTTCACCCCCTTTGCCACCCGAGTAATGTGCTTTTTGTTTTATCTTTCTATATACAACGGTTGCGAAGATATTTGGCGGACAAACTCATGCATGGACTGACGGACGAATGGACACACGAACACTGACAATTACAATGCAAACACAGAATTACTTGTTTGTGTTTACTGTTTCAAAACCCTCAGCTTAGTTGCTGAAAGTTAGTGGAATTAATATTTGGCTATATAATAATCTATAATGATACCATCCTGTGGGACTGATATCACTGTTAGCAGCAAGCAAAAAAGGACACTATGTAGTGTGCTGGGATTTTATAAGGAAGTAATTTCTTGCAGTTGTGATTTCTTTCACTGCGTGGTATCATCACAGTTTCACATCAAGGAGAATGAACAAAAGCAAGTAAACAAAGTTTTACAGACAAGTTACAATAATAGTATTGATCTCACTTCTATTAGTTTTCTAAGAGCAACAGGCCACCTTAAATAGCCTTCTTCTGGTGAATCAATCAACCCCTGCTCCAAACTGATGCTGAAATGTACTACCATGCACATATTGTAGTCAATAGATATAATGCAGTTGTTGCATCACACAAAATTCACATGGATACCAGCCACCCATCTACCTTAGCAAGTAATTAAAACTTTATTTAGCAAGCGCCTTTTAAAACACATGGTTACAAAGTGCTGTATATAGCCACACACACAGCACATATTGTTGGGATATAAAAAAAACTTGCATATAGAGGTGAGCTTTTAAAATGACAGATTGGAGAACACTGTTCCTAAATGTCAGGGCATAACTAGCAAAGACACATTCACCTTTATTTGTCTAATTAGAGGTGGGAGCAGGTAAGTTTTGGGGAACAGAGTGGCTGAGAGGTCAAACTAGGATCCAGACGGTCAGAAAATTGTAATAACTCGGTAGTTGTTATGCCATACCACGAATTTAAAAAGTAGGGTTTTGAATAAAATTTTGAAATTGAGAAGTCAGTGGAGGGATGCAAGTACCGTTCTGGAGTTCTTTCAGTCCCCAAACTGTGGTGCTCAAAGGACACCAGGTTCTGACGACAGTGGTGGCAGTAACTGAGGTCAGTCAGTATCGATGGGATGGATGGATGATGCTTTTTTGCCACTGATGAGTTGCCTCTGAAGTGAATTCAAGCTGAGTCTCTGCCTCTTGTTGAGCGATGTTCTTTTTGTCAATTTAACAAAAGGTAGTATGTATTTCATCTTTTTATATTGTAATTTTTCAGTGAAATAATATACAGGACACATTTGGAGAATGCATGCATTATACTGCTGTGCATGGCCAGCGATATGGTAATACATAAAGGCTATTGAAATTGCTCATGGAAACTAATTAACTAATAGCCATGGTTGAATTCATGGAGCCCTGTTTCCCACAGTAGACGCATAATAAATGTTATTCACACCCATATGCTCAGGATATTACTGTAAGGCACACAAAACAATTCCTTTATGGTTTTTAATTCAAGCAGCAGCAAAAACACACAGGCACAAACACACATAACGCTCCAAATGAAAGGCACAGAGGTCTGAACAGAAATAGAGGAGACATTGATTAATGCAAAGGAGCAGTGGGGAATAACACTGGGCTGTAAACTGACCGACAGGTTGCCACTGGGGTCCTTTGAAAGACAATGAATGCGAAGCCAGAATGGACAGGCTATTGTAGAGAGAGGTGAGGAGGTCTCTATTAGTTAGGTTGCAGAGTGACCACACCTAGCCTCAGACAGGTCTTTGGGAATACAGTGGTCCAGTTCAACACTTTGTACTCCAACTTTCATACCCTTGTGATATTCTGTTTTTTTTCTTTGCTTTTTTTTAATTCTTATGTTCTGCAGTCCTTAATAACAGTCCCAGATCCTCAACCCATATCAATCTATACCAATAAAGCACACAAAAATAAATATTTACCATATCTATTATCTGTTTACTACACCCATTGTATATATGTGATGTGATATGTCACTGTATAGCCTTAAACATGAATAAATATATACTGATTAACTTGACCACATTGTCCAGTTTTTTATTTTTATTCTATTTACCCTTGCCGTGATATTTGTGACAGTTTTAAACTTATTCTATACTCCCCTGACTACCCACCAGGTACCTAAAATTCAAGTGTATTTGTGCTTACATTTGTTGGGAGTAATGCGTATAGTGTGTCATTTATATTGAAAACATTGCGGTAAAAAACCTGCACAAAGATTTTGGAGCTAATATATTATGCAATATCAGAACTGAGATGAATGAGAGTGGTCATATTTGAACTTTAGAATGTTTTCGTGTACATGCATGTGCTAAATTTGTATAACCAAATCTGATCTGAGTTAATATTAAATGAGGTTTGTCAAGTGAACATAGCCATAGATTCATGTATTCATCAGAACCTCATTCAGTGTTCTAGGCCCTGTCTGTTACCAGTGTCAGCATGGAAATGATCAAAAATATTACCATTTCTTTAAATACATCTCAATAATTTTAAATGCATAACTGATAATGTACATCCAAAACTAAGTAGAAAATGGGGCACCGACCTCATCAAGCACAGACTCAGCCTCTTCTTCAGTTTTTCCCGGAAACCTGATTCTCATGGCGGTAAGAGCAGCTAGAGTCTGGCGCACCAGCTCAGCCTCCTGCTCCTTACTCCTCAGGTTGATCAGCGGTTCACCCTAAACACACACACACACACACACACACACACACACACACACACACACACACACACACACACACACACATACACACACACACCACACACACATTTATCACATTTATACACCACACTATTACATTTAGTTATCAGGGCAATTCAGGTTCAGGGCAAATATGTGTAATTACTTAAATGGCTGCATTTAATAATTCATTATTAATTTCATTAATTACATATAAATTAATTGCATTTTCCCCTGACAATCAACGCAAAATGACATTTTGAATCACTTCAAATCACATCTGAACAGGTGTAGATTAGGATGTGTTTTTCCTGCATTATCTATTTTCCTTATTATTATTTAAAATCAGTTTCGGACATTCTCACTACTGAGTGTGGAAGGGAAGGTGTTCTTTAGCATCGTCTCCCGAAGACTGACCGAGTTTCTCCTCAAGAACAAATACATCGACACTTCAGCACAGAAGGGTGGGATTCCTGGAGCTCCCGGCTGTCTAGAGCACACTGGTGTAGTCACACAGCTCATCAGAGAGGCCCATGAGAACAGAGGCGATCTCGCTGTGTTGTGGTTGGACCTGACTAACGCCTACGGGTCCATCCCACACAAACTAGTTGAGCTAGCGCTACACCTCCACTCCATTCCCAGTAAGATCAAGCACCTGATCCTGGATTATTATGCCAATTTCAGGCTCAGGTTCACTTCTGGGTCAGTAACATCAGGCTGGCATTGCCTTGGGAAAGGAATAATAACAGGTTGTACCATCTCTGTTACCCTTTTCGCACTGGCAATGAACCTGGTGGTCAAGGCTGCAGAGGTGGAATGCAGAGGGCCCCTATCCAGATCAGGTGTTCGCCAGCCCCCTATAAGAGCCTACATGGATGACCTTACCGTCACAACAACATCGGTCCCAGGGAGCAGGTGGATCTTGCAAGGATTGGAGAGACTCATCAGGATGAGTTTCAGGCCCTCCAAGTCAAGGTCCATGGTACTAAAGAGGGGGAAGGTGATGGATAAGTACCGGTTCTCGATCTCTGGAACTGCAATCCCATCCATCACGGAGCAGCCACTCAAGAGCTTGGGGAAGATCTTTGTCTCAAGCCTGAAAGACTCTGCTGCCATCCAGGAGTTTGGTGTGCAACTAGGAGACTGGCTCACCAGGGTGGACAAGTCTGGCCTGCCTGGTAGATTTAAAGCCTGGATCTACCAGCATTCCATTCTGCCTAGAGTCTTGTGGCCACTCCTCGTCTATACAGTCCCCATAACAACTGTGGAATACCTTGAAAGGAAAATCAGTGGCTTTCTCCAGAAGTGGCAGCCTCAACAGTGCTGCCCTGTACGGGACAAGTAACACCCTCCAGCTACCCTTCAGTGGGCTCACTGAAGAATTCAAGGTGGCACGTACAAGAGAAGCCCTACAGTACAGGGATTCCAGGGACTGTAAGGTGTCATCAGCTGGGATTGAGGTGAGGACAGGAAGGAAGTGGAAGGCTGAGAAGGCAGTGGAGGTGGCAGAGTCACGCCTAAGGCAGAAAGCACTGGTAGGGGTCTTGGCAACAGGGAGAGCAGGCCTGGGCTACTTCCCAAAGACCCAAGTGAGCCAGGCCCGGGAAAAGGAGAGACACCATTTATTCCAGGAAGAAGTCCAGGCAGGTGTGGAGGAGCAAGTGAGTAGGGCAGTGGGACTCCGGCAGCAAGGGGCATGGACAAGATGGGAGAGCGCGCTGCAGCGCAAAGTTACCTGGTCAGACATCATGCAGGAAGACTTCCACCGCATTCCTTGTGCAGGCAGTCTACGACGCCCTCCCGAGCCCAGCAAAACTCCATGTATGGGGGAAGAGCGAGACACCTTCCTGCCCCCTGTGCGCCGGAAGAGGCTCCTTGGAACATCTCCTTAGCAGCTGCCCAAAGTCCCTGGCTGATGGTCGCTCCCGCTGGAGCCACGACCAGGTTCTGAAAGCAGTTGCTGAGAGCATAGCCTCGGCCATCAGCACCAGCAAACACCATCATGCTCCGAAGAAGGCAGCCCCCTTCAGCAAAGCTGGAGAGAGACCCCGGGCATGTCCAAAGATAACAACAGGACTCCTCCACACAGCCCCTGATTGGCAGCTGCACGTTGACCTGGGAAAACAGCTGAGGTTCCCCCAGCACATTGCATCAATATCTCTCCGGTCAGACATGATCATCACCTCTGAGGCTTCAAAACACCTGATCATGCTGGAACTGACAGTGCCCTGAGAAGATCGCATTGAGGAAGCCAACAAAAGGAATCGTGCCAAATATCAGGAGCTGGTGGAGGAGTGCAGGGGCAGGGGCTGGAGGACATTTTACGAGCCAATAGAAGTTGGCTGCAGAGGCTTTGCAGGACGTTCTTTCTGCAAAGTCCTAGGCCGTTTGGGCGTGACAGGGCGGCCAAGAAGAGGGCCATTAAATCCGCTAGCGAAGCCGCAGAGAAAGCCATGAGGTGGCTGTGGCTCAAAAGGGCAGATCCATGGGTCGCTACTGGGATGCAAGTCGGGGCATGATCAACCCCGGCTGGGTCACCTGGGGGAGGGTGTCTGATGTTGCGAGACCCAAAACACCCAATGACCTCAGGATACATCACTGAAGATGCGTCCCAGTGCATCCAGGAGATGTTTCTTCAAAGTAAAATCCTCAGCAGCAACTTTAATTTTACATGTTCATTAGTTTATGATGCTGCCTCTCTTACAGTCATTACGTTTATTACATGTACATTTATATATTTTTAATATTTATCAAAATACATGGATATAAAAAGGTACACTGTGGCCTCTTTTAACACAACTTTTTTTTTTTTACTTCTATTTTTTTAATATTAAAAACTGTTCTCCTCCATTTCATTTTGTTCAAGTCAAAAGGTTACCTACAGAAATGTCACTGGAAATGGAAATGGAGTAGGCAGGAAGAAAAAAAACCCAGAACATTTACAGAAGATCATTGTAGTAGTCAAGAGTAGGTCAACAGTATTGAAGACATTTCTAGTGCATCCCAACGCACAGCTTACAGTAAATGAAGGATGAGAAAAGGAAAGAATAAGCTAAAGGTTACAGTGCGAACAAGATAAATATCTGCTTTTAGTGAAAACCGGTACAAATTCAGTAATTTACTGTGAGGAGCAAATCAACAGAGGATTGCCATAAGCAGTTTGACATTTTTGTGAAAATGAATTTAGCATACATTCTCTCTGTCTCTGTGACTGACAGCGCAACTGACACACTCTAAATTGTGGTAAACTCTACTTTGTGCTCATTTGAGTCAAGTGTCTACTTTGTGTGTGTTTGAGTATCTCACTATGTGGGAGTGGATGGTCCCCAGGCTGTTGCTGTGAGGCACACGGTGGGTGGAGCCACTGCGACTGAGCGAGTGGGAGCGTAGAGTAGCAGAGCTTGGCCTGAAAAGGGGAGTAGCCATGGGAACTGCAGAAGGCCTGGAGGACAGCACCCGCACCTCACTGGGTGAAGAGAGAGAGGCAATCGAGCGAGGGCAGGAGATGGACCGTCTGATTGGGCCAGAAACCGTTGGAGAAGCAGAGGGCACAAGGCTGGTTTTTAGTGACTTGATTGGAGGCTTCCAGTGGATACGACCTGTAGTGGAACAGAGAGGCAGAGAGTGACGTCTGACTGACAAAGTTTTTTCTACTCCAACTTGTTTAACAATCTGATTCTCCCACTCAATGTTGAGATCTACTCTCGATTCTCCATCCCTTTCTGGGTGGCTTTAGAGTGCGGTATTTGACTCGGATTGCCTAACAGTCTGTCCATTGTCTGTTAGTACAGTTGCACACAAATGATAATAAATGTCAGTCTTTGAGTATATGCTTGTGTATGTATATGCCAGTGTGTGTGTGTGTGTGTGTGTGTGTGTGTAGGTGTGTGTGTGTGTGTGTGTGTGTGTGTGTGTGTTTGTGTGTGTGTGTGTGTGTGTGTGTTTGTGTGTGTGTGTGTGTGGCTGGTCAATGCCAAATGACAGCATTACGGGGCTTAGTCCAAGCAGCTTTTTGGTGGCTTGGTATGAAGTGGGCTTGGCAGGGTTACTGTCTCTCTAGCCATACAAGCAACAGAGTCCAAAATGTTTTCAATGGGTTTTTCCCATCTTTAGTAATAAATGCCACAAGGTCTTTCTCTCTATTGAGCAGTAAAATTAGTGGCATTCCATGCAACTGTAGATTTTTTTTCCAAGGTCAGCGGCTGTGAAGGGTGCCTTCATCCTCTCTTCAAAGAGATAAAAGTGAGTTGATGTATGTGACTATTCTGTGGGAATGGTTGACACTTATCACTCTCACTATAATAGGGGGAATATTTCAGCATTAAACTCAAGGTGTTTTCAAGGTAAACAATGAATGGGGTCTTCTCTGTCTCTCTCAATTTCATAGGGCACACTTATTTACTCAGGTGCTTTGCCCTGTGTGTGTGTGTGTGTGTGTGTGTGTGTGTGTGTGTGTGTGTGTGTGTGTGTGCGCGCGCGTGTGTGTGTGTTATTTCGCAACAGAATCCGATCCAATGGCTAACAAATAGTTTATGATCATCTGGTTGACACTTGCATTTAAAGCCAAGGATCTCATACCATTTCATCACAACAGGGAGGAACAAAAAAACTGACAGGTGGATGAACATCTAATGTGTACACACACACAAACACTCACACAGACTGCTAGACAGATACGTAAGGACAAACCAACAGGCCCGATTGTTTATAATGTAACTTTAACTGGGGACTGTCCAAAGCATGTTCCTTTAAGGCAGTGTTTCTCAAATAGGGGGACGCGGTGCGATGCCAGGAGGGGCACATCCACTACAGTAGTTGACAGTGGCACTCTCATTGTCACGTGTGTGCAGGGAGTAGTAGCTCGAGCAACTATGAAGATGCGTCTGTAGCGCTGGGCTTCACTGTGACTACAGTGGGAGACAAGGAGAGACCAGTGTGTTTACTGAGTCTAAAAATGCTGGCAGCAGACAGCATGAAGCCAAATAAATTAAGGCGCCACTTGAAGACATTACATCCCAATCGTGCTGATCAGCCGCTGGAGTTTTCTCAGTGAAAAAGTGACAAATATTGCCAACAATCATCCCGCTTTGTGAATGCTACTTCAGTAAACCAGCAAGCTCTGTTAGCACCATATAAAGTGGCGTACCAAACTGCTCAGTGCAAAAAGCCCCACCATAGCAGAGGAGCTGAAACATTGAGCAGGAGCTGAGTTCAGTATCATGCTTCAAACCTCGCTTTGAACAGCTGGGACTGTCTGAACGAGCTCATTGTAGCCATTAATACTGACTTCCTCATTTTGATAAAAAAAAAAAATCACAAAATGTTTTATTCATTTTTGTTTTGTATGTTAAGGTGTTTTATATATTGTGCTCCTCAGCTGAACTGCATTTGAATTTTATTTTTTAGTTATTGGTTTTATTTAAATGTATTTTTCTGTATGAAAATGGTCCAATAAGTTGGTCAAAAATGTTTAGTTTAAACATGTTTTTTTTTTTATTTCAGGCAAATTGATGCACTTAAAAATTTTCTGTTATAGACTAAAAAGTAATTTTAATAAAATTATTCTTTGTTATAAATTGAACTTTATTTCTTTTTTGTTTTCTTTAATGTTAATTAGGATACAATGTTATGCAGAGGTGTACTTATTTGATATTATTTATAGTCGCAGCAGAGAGTGGGGGGGCGCAAATTGTTTTCTTCTTACTAGCGGGGGCGCAACAGAAAATAATTGAGAAACACTGCTTTAAGAAAACTATATTTTCAATGTCTACATATTTCTGCATCACCCCAGTGATTAATTTAATAGCAATAACATAAAACACATAATGAATGATTTGTGGTGACACATTTTAAATTTCTCACAAATGACAGCCCCTCTTACTTGGAATTGCAATTTTCGGTAACATTTCAATGAATGTCAAGACCGAGCTCAGAGCTTCACAACTTGGCCCCTGCTGCTGGTGGAGAGTGTGTGCATGCACTGTAAGTACTGATCAAAGCTAAACTCTGGGAATTTACATTTTTAAAGGTATATATGGACATGTGTGTATATGGAAATCTGTTCTGAACAACTATGAATATTTCTCAAACTTCCAAATGTGTAAAGTGCACTAGGCTGGAGTGTATCTAATGTATTTAAAACATAGCAGGATCAATTCCAATTTCCTTATTGCATCAATTTACACATTCACTCTATATACACTTTATGTTCCCCATTAGAGTCAGATAAAAATGGAAACGTAAATGCAAAAACACATTCACAGTTCTGGAAAATATTTTTTTCCATAAAGTACCCTTATGAGATGGAATGCTGAGCAGGAGAAAAAGACTCCAGTCAAACTCCAGGGCTCTGGGTTCCTAATAAAGACAAGGTTAATCCCTTCAATATATCCCGTCTCTTTACCTGAGCGTTCAGCCAACTTCTTCTCCTTGATCTCCCCAAGGTCATAGGAAACTTTCTTCTCCCTCTTCTCTCCACCCAGTTCTACCCCTCCTGCTTTCCTCCTCTCCTCTTCTTCATCTGAAGAGGAGCAGGAGTTATTGGCGCTGCTGCTACTGGTAAAATCTGCCAGGTAGTCAGGTCGTTGACGTCTTGGGGTCTGACTGCATTCTGGCATGGCAGTCAAGGGCTGGCAGGGATGAACACAGATACAGACACATATCTTTATAAAGAACACAATCTGCACATATGGATGTACTGTATACACATATACCAGGCAGATTTATGCACATATGGTATTTTATTTAATGTGGTGGTTGTGTCTCTGCCTTACACACATACATTTATAAAATTACAGAGAAAATAAGCATTTGGGACTCCATACCCGGTTCTGAATTACAAGTATGATGTGTGTCCTTCTTCTTGGTTTAAAAGCAAACTGTATTAATTAAACCTTCCTCCAGCTCTCCTCGCCCTAAAGCCATCACAATTTCTCTCTGGGTCACTAAGTGGTCTGCTCTTGTGATGCACCCTTTTTGACAGCATACCAGATTTCAGTTCGGGCCACAGAATATTCATTCAGAAAATGGACACATCTAACTTGACTCACCAGTGACAGAGTCTCAATGCACATTTCCAACCCAATAATCCTTTTCACAGAACGAGATTATTGGCCAACTCCATATTCTGTACTCTGTGGACCCACAATCAAGGAGGACAAAGGGTACGTTCAGAACTGTCAGAGCATCACTAAGCTTGTGGATTAATAGTAAGCTATGACATGAGTTTACTATTTTCATTGAGAAACTGTTGTATTAAGTTTCAAATGAGTGTAGAAGGTGGGGGTGGAAGGAATTTTATTTTGGGTTGGTTTTTTTTTTTGCTTTCTTAGATTCCATCAGTGGGAGCTGCTGGTCTTTCAAATAGGGGACCTCATTGTTGGCCTAAATCTTAACATTTGTAAATGTATTTATATGTAAATTCTGCTCTCTGTTCTATTTCAAGGAAACGCTCTGGGATCCTGTCATAGCAACTAGATGCCCTTTCCAGAGACTTTACCAGTGTCCTCCCAATGGCCAGCAGAGCAGGTCTGCTGAAACTGCCCTGGGCTATTATTGTATGTTTTGGGTGCAAAGTCAAATCCTTTCAAAAAGAAGGAACTTCTTCCTACCCCTGCAAATGTAGCTCTAGTTGTTGCCACTCAAAGTTTGTACATCTGGGGCATTGCATTGTCTAACTCCATGTCCCTTAGAAAACCAAGAAATCATACAGCTTTCCCTTGTTACCCTTCAAGTCCTGATTTGAATACAAGACTTGAAGTTCGGACCTCAGCCTCCCTGGATTGGACATAACTGTTCAGGACACTCTTGAATACCTTCCCTGGTTTGACTAATTCTAAGAAGAGCAAACTTCCAAATTTGAACAACACCAAGGAATCTGCTCCATGAGACTTTGAAGGATGGCCATGCAGAAATTTCTGTAGCACTCCTGAGGATCCTGGAATTGATAAAGATGGCCTCTATACCACTCAGGGCTGAAGCTATGACAGTAGGCCCATCGTATGTCTGTGTCACATGTTTTTCCCTAAAATTGTAGACCTGCTTGTTTTCATACAATGCTTCAAAAACAGATGAAGCATCTTGCCAGTGGAATTTTTCAAGAGAAAAGAAGAAAATGTCTGTTGTGTTTGTTGTGTCACTGACTGGCACCTCTAAATGTGCTTTGAAAGCAAGCTCCTTCTTAGCCAGTGAGTGGCACAATGGTAAAAAGAAGGTTTGCCTGTTGCTGTGGATAGTGTATGTGCTGTGAGATGATCAGAGAGGCTGTTGCAAAGGAGTTGCTGACCATACCACCTCAAACAGCACTGTGAGTCACTATATCTTGGACAAAGCCTCAGACATACAGAATCAGCTCCTTGAAAGAATAAAAAGCAACTCAACCCTGCTTGAAACTAGATAAGTCCACCAGCATCACCACTGCTGCACCGTTTCTGGTTTTTGTCCGCTACCACTGGGATAGTAGTTTGCGTGAAGACTTACTGTTTTGAGACAGCTCCAACATGAGCTACGGGACAGGATATTTCCAATACATTGATAACTACTTCACAGAGAATGGTATAAATTGGCAAAACTGTGTTGGGAAGTGCAGTGGTAGTGCAGTATCAAAGACTGGCCGGCATAATGTCGGCATTAGGCAGATATTAAATTGTGCACCAAAAAGCTAAATGGACCCACTTAATTCTCCATCATGAAAGACTGGCAGCCAAAAGGATATCCCCAGAATTCCATGAGATAATGAATGTACATGTGAAAACCATCAATACTGTGTCAATAAAAATACTGCTGTAAACTCCACATGTTTTGCTATGATTTGTGAGGGCATAGAAGCAGGACATGTCAAGCTGCTCTATCACAGTCAGGTGAGATGGCTCTCAAGAGAACAGGTCCTCAAGCATTTGTTGGAGCTGAGAAATTATGTGTCCTGTTTTCTTGCTGACAAAAAAAACCAACTCTTTTTGAATATCACTATGTCAACAGAAGTTCATAGGTAAACTTGCTGCCTGTTGTGACATTTTTTCTTTGCTTAATCAACAGAAAAAGGGAGAAATAGCAAAATATTTTTGTTTCAGACAAAGTTCAATCTTACAAAGGAAAACTTGCTTTGTGGACAAAAGGGGCCAATGAAAAGAAGAAGGACATGTTTCCACCAGTTAAACATTTTGGAAAACTCACCTCATTTATATATCAGTGACTCAGTCTTTAAACATTTCTCATAACCGGCATGGAAATTTAATGAATGTTTTCCTGAGGATCAGAGAGAGGGACACACAGATTTTGGACTCATATTCTGTGTATCCTACTGAACATGATGTTACTTTGCCCTCATATCCAGAGTCCCTGTTTCTTTAAGCTTCCATAGACAGCACTTTTAAGGTTGACACGCATACTTATGAAGCATTCCAATAACCTGGCATCTCATTCAGGGTGTAAACTGCCTTTCGTCCATAGAACGCTGAGATAGGCTCCAGCATAACCCGTGACTCACAAGGCAGATAAACATCTGTTGTTTATTCCATCCCGACTAATCAGACAACTTATAAAACAAAAACATCACTTGGTTTCAAATAGGACACAATATCCACCACAGTGATGACTGCTGAGCTGAAACATGAATCCTAATTGCAATCATCTCATCTTCAAGACAATGGATAGTTGGATAGAAGATTAGTGTTAATACTAATTCCATGATCTCTACCAGTAGAAAGTCAAACTGTACTGAACATGATTGAAACATGTCAAGTTTGTCTGTTCCACAAAGGAACTGATGCAGTATGTAAAAATGAAAGTTAAAGGAGGTAGTATCACAAAAACACAAACAGACCACACACCGGCTGATGAATCGCTTCAATGATATATGAGTGAGGTATTAATCTGCAGTATCCAGACCAATAAAGGCAGTGGTATATAATGTATTGACCCTTTAATCATTCAGTTATGGGTCAAAGTACTGTAATACAATCAAAACCTCAGTTTCCTGGAGAGCATCTCATGGTTTCTTAAATAAAATACAGTGATAATATCAAGCAGCAGAGCACCAACAATAATTTTACTGTATATTTCACTCAAATACAGAGCATACTGTCTTTGTCCTGGAAGGTGATGTGCTAATATTTTTAATGAAACCTTTATACATTATCTACTCAATAGTTTGTCCACGCTGTCAGGGCACCCATATTAATGGGCAGGAAGTGACAGGGAGTGCAAAGTCCCCACTGGGTAGCTGTGCGTATGCGATAGAGGAGGATGGAGAGAGATTAAATACTTGTTATGAAAATAAAAGGGGAAGTGATTAGATTAAAGGAGAAAGAAATGAAGTAGAGGAGAAGGTGAGTCTTGACTATGGGAGCTGAGCGGAACAAGCATTCACTGAATAGACCAAGAGAACGGAAATTAACCAAGAGAGAGAAAAGGACACCGAATATATGTGAGGAGACAGACAATGGATAAACTGTGGTGAGCAAGGCAAAGAGGCCCGACACTAAAAAAGATAAGGCCAGGAGACAGGGATAAATCAGAAGAAGTGATGGGGCAAAATCAACCTGAAAATGAGCTGACAACACAAAGAGGCAAAGACCTTGGGAATAAATGTGACCAAAATTAAGAGTAGGCATCAAAAGACATGACAATAAAATATATAACTAAATAAGAGCCAAAAGAATGAAGACACTTTCCTTTCATCGTTTAACTTCTGACCAGTTTTGATTTCTATCTCTTGTCCTTTGTCAGAACACTTCCTCACCAGACACTGCTGTCCTTCCCTCAAATTCCCTTCAGCTCTCTCCTCTCTTGTAGCTTTCACACATTTGTTAGTTCAGTTTCACCAAGCAGTTTGTGAGTGCCACATCTAGAGGATTGAATCTATCAGTCACAGCGCACACATTTCCCCCACTCTCAACGTCTCTCTCGACACACTCAAACATTGAAACTGACAGGGTCCAAATTAATTTGGACAACAGTGATTGTGTCTGAACAAGTCCTTATTCCAGCTAAGACCCAACTAATACAGTGCTGAACTGCCCTGTCGAGTCCCTAACATACTCTTTGATTGTCTCAGCCAATTTAGCCCTCGAGTGAGGGATGGATGTCGATGTGCAGGGAGAGAAAAAGGGATGGAGAGGTGACGGGGAACGCGTGAAGCAAGGTGATGGAGGAAGTAATGTGCTGTCGTGGGAAATCGAGGGGGCGTGTAGGTGTATGTGACAGAGAGAGTAAGCGAGACGGCCTGACAGCTGTCCCCTAGGGGAGAAAAGTCTTTTCTTTGGGCTTCTTTCTGATTCTTTTCTTTCTCGCCTAACCCGCTCCCCCTTCTTTATTTTTCTCAATCACGTCCTGTGTGCTTCTCTGTGGGCGTTAGCTCCAGGCATCTGGCTACCTGCCTACCCATTCCTTCCCACTTCTCGCACTCTCTGGCACTCTTCTTAGCACTTTTTCTTAGGTCCCTCGAGGCATGTGGCCCATATGCTCCATTCTCCTCTTTGTATCTGCGTCACTCACTCTCACCCACCTTAAGGCCTCGTTGCCTGGAGGACTTGCCCATCAGCCTCTCGTCGTCCAATTCGCACTGCTCAAGCAGATCCAAGATGTCCTCTTCCTGCACACCAAACCATAAAAACCACAATGCAGATGATATTAGGCCAGAGGTGGTCATTTTCTAACATATAGAGCATACAGTGTGAAGTAGCAATGACCAACAGTATAGTTAAATTTTAATAAACACCAATAAGAAACAGTTTAACTTTTTGTTGCTCAATATATTAGATTATTTGAAATGCAATTGAGGTATGGCAGAAAAAAATGATTTAACAGGCAATGTAGCTTTTTAGGGAGTTGGGAACAAGGCTTTGGCCGAACGTGGCATTGCCATTTGGCAGCACTTTTAAAGGGATTTTGAAAAGGCAGCATAATGGCCATCACCACTGAACTAGGGCCATGGCCATTTGGCTAAAGCTGAAATACAGTCAAAGGTGATTAATGCTGCTTCATAATTGGGACATAAAGTGCTCCCACTTGCCACTCAAATACAGATGAAATGCGTTTGCTTCCTCAAAGACTGGCCATCAAGCAGTGTTTGGGGGTTTGTGAAAAAGTCACTGTGGCCCTGGCTCTCTCCGTTTGTGTGTGCATCAACATGCACATATGCATGTGTTTCGAGAGGTGTGTTCTGCTGTTAGTACGCATTCACAGATTAAGATCACTTGTTATGTGTTTTGGGTTTAGAAATACCTCAGTATATTATTTGCTTACAGCTGACGATCATCAAAAGAAACTATTACAAGCTATTACAAGCAAAATTGACATGGCATCAATGATGTATCAATTTAAAGTTATATAATGTTTAGTAATTAAATAATTACAGTATTATATGACACTGACTATGTATTGAAAATAACTATGCAACAGCAGTGCAATACAGGATTTGTTATGAAGAGTGCACCATGTATCATGGGAAGCCCAATAAATATCAATCCATCCATCTTCTTGAAGACAAGACGACCATATTTCTCTTGTCTTCGGCCGCTTATCCACCTTGCGGGACATGGTTGTCGCTGGACCCTATCACAGCTGACTACGGGTGAGAGGCAGGGTAAGCCCAGGATGCTTCGCCTAAGGAAGTGTGAGTGATCAATTCATCAAAAATACATGATTTTGGAGGTGGAGGAAGCCGGAGAAAAAACACAGTGACACTGTGAGGACATACTCTGCACAGAAAGGATTGGAACCTGGAACCTTCTTGCTATGAGATGATAGTGCTACCCACTGCGACATCCACACCAACTGGGAATCCCAGTAAATGTGAAAGAAAATTCAAACTGTTCATTAATAAAACAGTCCTTTGCTTTATAACTTTTCACAATGTTCAGTTATTAGTGGTCCATTATCTTTATTGTATCAAATTATCACAAAACAGATTAACTGGACACTTGACCTGTTTGGAAGAATGACAAAATGGCCCAACCTGACCTAAAACTATTAAAAATAAATAGAAAGTTCTTATATTCAAAAGTGTTTATGACACAATGAGTCTAGACCATTTATGAGCCAATCCACTATTTGGAGAGAGCACTTACTTAGCAATCACTGGATACACTGTCTCTGATATGTCTTTCCAAACTTGCTCGGATGATGTTTTTTTAACAATAATTTTAGAAAATAAATACTTGAAACATTTTGACTGTGTTACTCTGCACTGTGCACAAGCCATCGCAGTACTTTGTTAATGCAAGCTCTTTTTTTATTGCTGGCATTTTCTCCTATGCCCTTGCTTCTAAGGCTCCATATTTCTTAGCTGTTTGTCGGATGACTCTGTCCTATTTATTTACTGCATGACAAAATAAGAGTAGTAAATAGTCCCCTTAGCCGGCAAAAAATGTGTTTTGGAATAACTGTCTTTATTTTTTCAGACAAATAAAACCCTGGTCAAAACATACAGTATGTCTCAGCAAGAGTAGTCTTGCAGGAAACAGGTTGGACAAGAACACCTCAACAATCACTGCTCAGCAGGAAACAAGTACAATATTTCAAACTACTGCTACGTAACAAACAGCAGCTGTGAAAAAAACTACAGTTCCAACTCTCATTGCTTTGGATGTCTATTCCTTGTACAAATATGCAGCTCTCGGGTATTGCTGCAAATTGTTTGGGTGAAAAGTGAACTGAAGAGTGACGTTCAAATGCAGTGCAGGTATATTAACAGGAATTTTTCCTTATACGCAACATAATCAGCAGCTGCTTGCTCCTCTGGTTCTAAGATAAAAAGTAAATGAATTTAAACATCCCTCAGCTTAATTTGTGTACATGCACAGACTGACAAAGATTCAAAGACAACACTAACAGTTTGTGAAGTTATTCTGTTTTATTGTATTAACAGGGCATGAATTGCCAGTTTCTTTTGAGTATGCACTTGCTCAATAACAATATTCCTTTGTGTGCAAAAAAAAATGGAGGAATAGGAAAAAAGCTGACTAGGCAGGGATTGCTCCCAATAAAACTCTCAGTTTGATTGATATCTGTCATCATGACTGCAATGGAAGTGGGAAGATGGATGATGCAAAGGCAAGGCACCTGGCACAGGAATAACTAGCCAAACATGCAACGCTTGTCAGATGAATAATCATGGATCCCACGTCAGACAAAGGCTAACATCTTCTTCTTCTCCTTTCGGCTTTTCCTTCCAGGGGTCGCCATAGCGAATCAGTTGCCTCCATTTAACCCTGTCTTCTGCATCATCTTCTCTCACACCAACTACCTTCACGTCCTCTCTCACTACATCCATAAACCTCCTCTTTGGTCTTCCTCTAGGCCTCCTGCCTGGCAGTTCAAAAACTCAGCATCCTTCTACCAATATATTCACTATATCTCCACTGGACATGTACAAACCATCTCAGTCTGGCCTCTCTGACTTTATCTCCAAAACCTCTAATATGTGCTGTACTCATTCCTGATCCTATCCACTCCCAGAGAGTACCTCATTATCTTCATCTCTGCTACTTCCAGTTCTGTCTCCTGTCTTTTTCTCAATGACACTGTCTCTAGGCCAAGCAACATCGCTGGTCTCACCACAGTTTTGTACACCTTTCCTTTCATTTTAGCTGAAACTCTTCAATCACACATCATACCCGACACTTTTCTCTGCCCGTTCCATCCTGCCTGTACACGATTCTTCACGTCTTTTCCACACTCTCCATTGCTTTGGACTGTTGACCCCAAGTACTTAAAATCCTCCACCTTCTTGATCTCTTCTCCCTGTAACCTCACTTTACCACTTGGGTCCCTCTCATTCTGCCCTTAGTCTACCTTCAATTACTCTTTCCCATAACTTCATTACATGGCTCATCAGCTTTATTCCTCTGTAGTTGCCACAACTCTGCACATCTATACTGTATACTATATATCTATACTGTTTATATTTTAGTTTAGTATATGTCCTGTTAGTGCTGCATGTGTATGTTAGTGTAGTGTATGTCTTGTGGTGTCAGTGTTTCTTTTTCTCCTGGTGTTTATCCAGTATTTATTCATTATGTATGCCTGAGCAGTGGATATGTGCAATTTCCTCCAGGATTAATTAAAGTATCTATCTATCTATCCATCTATCCATCCAGCCATCTATCTATCTCCCTTGTTCTTAAAAATGGGCACCAGCACACTTCTCCATTTCTCAGGCATCTCACTATTTTAAGATCATGTTGAACAACCCAGTCAGAAACTCCACTGCCACCTCTCCTAGACACCTCTATACCTCCAAAGGTATATCACCAGGACCAAGTGCCTTTCCACTCTTTATCCTCTTCAATGCCCTCCTAACTTCACTCTGACTAATATTTGCTACTTCCTGGTCCACAACAGCCACCTCTTCTAGTCTTGGTTCTGTCTCATTTTCCTCGTTCATCAACTCTTCAAAGTACTCTTTCCATCTTTACATCACACTACTGGCACCTGTCAATACACTTCCATGCCTATCCTTAATCACCCTAACCTGCTGCACGTCCTTCCCATCTCTCTCTGTCTTGCCAACGTGTATACTGTAGATCAGTCTCTCCCTCCTTACTGTCCAACCAAGCATACAAGTCATCATAAGCCCCTTGTTTTGCCTTTGCAAACTACTTTCACCTTACGCTGCATCTCCCTGTACTCCTGTCTACTCTCCTCAGTCCTCTCCGTGTCCCACATCTTCTTAGCTAACCTCTTTCTCTGTATACACTCCTGTACCGCCTCATTCCACCACCAAGTGTCCTTATTTACTTTCCTTCCAGATGACACACCAAGTACTCTCCTACCTGTCTCCCTGATCACATTAGCTGTAGCTGTCCAGTCATCTGGAAGCACCTCCTGACCACCCAGAGCCTGTCTTAACTCCTTCCTAAAAGTCACGCAACACTCTTCCTTTTTCAGCTTAAATCATTTTGTCCTCTGCTCTGCCTTTGCCCTCTTCATCTTCCTCTCCACCAGAGTCATCCTACACACCACCATCCTATGATGTTTGGTTACACTTTCGCCTACCAATACTGTGCAGTCACTCATCTCTTTCAGATCACACCATCTACACAAGATGTAGTCTACCTATGTGCTCCTACCACCACTCTTACAGGTCACCCTATGTTCCTGCCTCTTCTGGAAGTAAGTATTCACTATAGCCGTTTCCTTCCTTTTTGCAAAGTCACCCACCATCTGTCCTTCTGCAATCCTCTTCTGGATACCAAACCTGCGCATCACTTCCTCATCACCTCCGTTTCCTGCACCAACATGTCCATTGAAGTCTATACCAATGACAATTCTTTCACTTCTAGGTATGCTCTAAATCACTTCATCAAAGTCCAACCAGAATTTCTCCTCCTCCAGCTCACATCCTACCTGTGTAGCATACCCACTAACATTGAACACCACACCTTTGATTTCCAGCTTCAGACTCATCACTCTATCTGACACTCTTTTTACCTCCAGGACATTCCTAACAAACTCCTCTTTCAAGACAAGTCTTACTCCATTTCTCTTCCTATCTACACCATGATAGCACAGCTTGAACCCTGCTCCTAGTCTTCTAACCTTGCTACCTTTCCACCTGGTCTCCTGGACACAGTATATCTATCTTCCTCTTCTGTGTCATGCAACCAACTCTCTAACTTTTCCTGTCATAGTTCCAACATTCTACGTCCCTACTCTCAGTCCTATACTCTTAGCGTTGCTCTTCTCTCTCTTCTAACGAACACACTTTCCTCCTTTCCTTCTTCGACCAACAGTAGTCCAATTCCACCAGCACCCTGTTGGTGAACAGCACCAATGACGGTCGTTGTTAACCCTGGCCTTGACCGATCTGCTATGGAAGTCAGAGATTTGATTTGCATGTTTGATTTGACTAAAGTTTTACATCAGATGTCCTTCCTGTCACAACCCTCTGTATTTATCCGGGCTTGGGACTGGTACAATAAGACACTGGCTTGTGCCCTTTTGCAGCTACATTAGACAAAGGCTAACATATACAGTATCACTATTATAAAAGGTCCCCTCAACGACTCCCAAAAATTCTACAACAACTTGCCATACTAAATTTCTTTGTTGCATATAATGTTTTGGATAAGTCCTTTCAAGAGAATGACCAACGCTCAAATTAACCTTTAAATCATTTTGACATGTAAAAGTACAAGTAAAAGAGCTGGATAAGTCCTTTGAAGAGAATGAGCAACCCTCAAATTAACCTTTAAATCATTTTGACATGTAAAAGTACAAGTAAAAGAGCTGGATACTACAATGTATCATTATACATCATGGATACTGTGTGTACAGTTGAAAATCCTGGCAGGGTTATTAATGTCACTGAAATGGCAACTTTAACATGAAAACATCATGGCAGGCTCAACACTGGACCGAAATTGCCTTCGGCGTGTCCCCCGCTTCTTGCCCGCAAAATCAGCCGGGATAGGCTCCAGCAACACCCATGGCCCACGAAAGCGGAAAAAGCAGTTAAGATGAATAAATGAATGAATGAATGAATGAACGATTGAACCAACATCATGGCAGGGATAAAAAACAAACTATTTCATCATCAATGTTTGCAATACAGGAGAGCAAAACTATCCTTGATCATTATAAACTATAAAATTAGATTCAAAATGTAACCAAAAGGTCTAGTCTGCTTCATATAAAAATTCAAATTCTTCCATTCAATGATCCTCGTTACTATAAATAGGTAAGATTAATGTCTCTCACTGTTACTTTGTTCAACTGTCACTCATGATCATGTTGTTAGGTAGCAAACAGTCATATTTTTATCTCCTTTCCTGATCTCAACCAGAACTGCATGTCTCTGTGATGACTAAACCACTAAACCAATGCTAAACTTTAACTAGTGTGATAGTTTATATATCTCCCCACCAATATATTTGAATAAGCTCACTTGAAAACCTCACGGTGTCACATTTTAACTCCACCCACTACCTGCCCAACCAACCACGGCGCATCTGCCAGAAGAAATCATGTGAATAATATGGTGTAAGCAGGGCTCGAAATTAACTTTTTTTCTTGGTAGCACTGGTGCTCCCAAATTTAGAAGTTAGTAGCACCAGCAAAGACTTTAGGAACACCTACCCAAAAGCAAGGCAGTGACGGGGCGATAGAGACCGCTCCGTCCATCTCCGTTCCGTGCGCCTCTCTCCCTCGCCCAGGAGAGCAGCCGCAGCTGCGCTCTCATTGTTTCCTGGCAGGACCGCGGTCCCGCTCAGACTGTTTCGCGCACATTCTCCGGCAGGTCCACACTCACGTGTCCGTATCTAACAAGCTGTCCCGGTAGTGCGTTCGAGGGTGCACACTCGGCGCCTACGCATTTTTCCCACATCCACACAAAACTGTATGAGGTACCGGGCTGTCAGGCCAGCCCGGTACCAGGGGGCGTCTCCCTGTGACGAAAACCGCTGTGATGTTAGTGTGTGTGTCTACATGTAAACACAGAATGGACGAAGTTAAAACAGGCTATTTTCTGACGTATAACAGCTCCACGTAGAAGATGCGTTGATAAACATGCTTGACAGTTGGATATTTGTTTGTCTGTGTCCAAAGACACCGACGCCAGTTCTAGGTCAGACTGGGACGCCCTGCCTGCTGGTGGGAGAACTCTGTGAAGGGTGCGCTTGTTTTATAAAACCAATACATTTGTTTTCATATGTTTGGTATGAAGTCTGATATTACTGTTTATCATGGAATTTGCCCGGGTTCCCGATAGTGTGTGTGTATGTGTATATATACTGTATATATACTATATATATACTATATATATATATATATATATATATATATATATATACTGTATATATACTATATACTATATATATATATATAATATATATAATATATATGAATACATATATATGTATGTATATATCTATATGTATATATATGTATATATATATACAGTATATATATATATACAGTATATATATATATATATATAATGTGTGTGTGTGTGTGTGTGTGTGTGTGTGTGTGTGTGTGTGTGTGTGTGTGTGTGTGTGTGTGTGTGTGCGCGCGTAATACAGAGTTAATTGTAGCTCAAGAAAGTAGTGCATCCCTGGGATGCGCTTCAAAAAAAATTTGTGCATCCCAACATGACGTTTACGCATCCCAAAAGTCTTCTTTTCCTTTCGGCTTTTCCCTTCAGGGGTCGCCACAGCGAATCAATTGCCTCCATCTAACCCTGTCCTTTGCATCCTCTTCTCTCACACCAACTAACTTCATGTCCTCTTTCACTACATCCATCCTATACTCTTGGCGCTCCTCTTCTCTTTCTTCGTGCGAACGCACTTTCCTCCTCTCTTTCTTCGACCAACAGTAATCCAATTTCCACCGGCGCCCTGTAGGTCAACAGCGCCGATGGCGGTCGTTGTTAACCCGGGCCTCGACCGATCCGGTATGGAAGTCATAGGTTTGATTCGCATCTTTGATTTGGCAAAAGTTTTACGCCGGATGCCCTTACTGACGCAACCTTCTCTATTTATCCGGGCTTGGGACCGGCACAATAAGACACTGGCTTGTGCCCTCTTGCGGCTACATTTTACGCATCCCAAAAGTAATACCAGAATATGCGGTAGAAAGAGTATACTCAAGGATTGAGTTTTGCCAATAGTACAATATAAAAACTAAACTATTAATTATAACGGTTTTATTGATGACGACTTCATAAATTTTACAGTATAAAGGACAAACAGGAAAATTATATATTATTTTTATCAAAATGTTACAGCCTGGTGGTCATTCTTAAAAGAACAATGTAAGATATAAAGAAAGATGTAATGCAGTTTTTTTCCCTTTTGATTTTCACTCAATATTTTTCTGTGCCTTTCATTCATATATCCTCCTTTGGACACTGCACCAACCTTCTTTCTCACACATTTTTGGTCAGCTGCATTTTGTCTCGGGTGCTGACATTTAGACATGCCTCAGCCATGGGAAAAATAGCGTCCATCGCGTTACAAATATTCGAATTTTTGCTGGTTTTCACTCGGCTTCTTCTGCATCTTCTTCTGAACTGTCCACAGTAATATCTGTCTCTTTCTTTTCATTAATTTTTGTGTTTTATTCAGGAAAGCACTCATTGTCACTTGGGTTTTCTCCAACTTTTGCATCTTTTTCGGAGGCATGGTGATAATGTGAGACTAACTCGTCGCTCTCTTACTGCAGCGTGTAAAATGAGCAGGCGTTGTGTTGCCGTTTGGTCGATTTTATTCAGTCAATCATTCATTCACTGTCACAACTGCTTCATCCGTCTATCCCAGCTTAGGGCTTGAGGTGGCGGAAACTCCAGGCGCGACGCCAGTGTACCGCGGAGCCACACAGAGACAGACAAACACGCACTCACACCTACAGTCAATTTGGGACCGGCCAGTTAATCTGAAGTGCATGGTTTTGGAGACAGTAGAAAGCTGGAGAACCCAGAGAGAACCCACACAGAGACGGGGAGAACATGCAAACTCCACACAGAGCGGGATGCAAACCTTACTGTGCAACAACAGTGCTACCCACTGCACCACCATGCCACGCACTCAATTTTTATTTTATGTTTAAATTAGAATACATACAGGAATAACTGGGAGCTTATGGGAAGTGTAACGCTGCTTTTTAACATTAAACTGAATTAAAAGAAGTAAATAGTGGAAACTGGTCACAAAGAGTCCCCATTCAGAAACAGTGTGTTTAAGCTTTGAATGTGTTTTAAGTTGTAGAACATTTGTCATCCATTCATTCCTTCCTGATGAATTTATACATGTGATCGAGGTGCAAACGGATGATTTTCACATTAAAATTCTTTAGAAAAGAATTGGATTAGACAAAAGTTTGGAATTACAAGAGCAGCAATGTGATCTTTCTGTGCTGCAGCAGCAAAAACTTTCATGCTGATTTCTGAAAATGTATCAGTCCATCCATCCATCATCTACCGCTTATCCGGGACTGGGTCGCGGGGGCAACAGTCTCAGCAGGGATGCCTATACTTCCCTCTCCCCAGACACCTCCTCCAGCTCATCCGGGGGGAGCCCGAGGCGTTCCCAGGCCAGCAGAGACATAAGCCCTACATCGTGTCCTAGGTCTTCCTTGAGGTCTCCTCCCGGTAGTACATGCCCAGAACACCTCCCCAGGGAGGGGTCCAGGAGACATCTGGAACAGATGCCCAAGCTACCTCAGCTGGCTCTGCTCAAGGCGGAGGAGCAGCGGCTCTACTCTGAGCTCCTCCCTGCTGACTGAGCTCCTCACCCTATCTCTAAGGGTGCGCCTAGCCACTCTACGGAGGAAACTCATTTCAGCCACTTGTATCCGGGATCTTGTTCTTTCGGTCATGACCCAAAGCTCATGACCATAGGTGAGAGTAGGAACATAGATTGACCGGTAAATCGAGAGCTTCACCTTGTGAGTCAGCACCTTCACCACGACAGACCTATACAGCAACTGTATCACTGCAGAAGCTGCACCGATCCGTCTGTCAATCTCACGTTCCATCCTTCCCTCACTTGTGAACAAGACCCCAAGGTATTTAAACTCCTCCACTTGGGGTAAGGACTATCCACCGACCTGAAGAGGGCACACCACCCTTTTCCGGTTGAGAACCATGGCCTCGGATTTAGAGGTGCTGATCCTCATCCCACTCACGTCACACTCAGCTGCAAACCATCCCACTGCATGCTGAAGGTCCACGCTTGATGAGGCCAACAGGACAACATCGTCTGCAAAAAGCAGAGATGGAATCCTTTGGTCCCCAAACCGAACTCCCTCCGGACTCTGGCTGCACCTAGAAATCCTGTCTATAAAGATTATGAACAGAACCGGTGATAGAGGGCAGCCCTGCTGGAGTCCAACATGCACCTGGAACAGGTCTGACTTACTGCCAGCAATGCGAACCAAGCTCTGGCTTCGCTCATACAGGGACCGGACAGCCCTCAGCAAAGGGCCCCAGACCCCATACTCCCGAAGCACTCCCCACAAGATACCACGAGGGCCACGATCGATTGTCTTGTCCAGATCCACGACACACATGTTAACTGGTTGGGCAAACTCCCATGAACCCTCGAGCACTCGATGGAGAGTGCTCGTCCCGGTCATGTTCCACGACCGGGACAAAAATTGCATTGTTCCTCCTGAATCTGCGGTTCGACTATAGGTCTAATCTTCTTCTCCAGTACCCTGGAATAGACTTTCCCTGGGAGGCTGAGGAGTGTAATCCCCCTATAGTTGGAACACACCCTCCGATTCCCCTTTTTGAAAAGAGGGACCACCGCCCCGGTCTGCCAATCCAGAGCTACTGTCCCCAACTGCCATGCGATGTTACAGAGACGTGTCAACCATGACAGTCTCCGCACATCCAGAGACTTGAGGTACTCAGGGCGAATCTCATCCACACCCATTGCTTTGCCACTGAGGCAACCACCTCGGTGTCTTCAGCTTGTGTGATGGATGAGTCCACCTCTGAGACCTCAGCCTGTGCTTCCTCTGTGCAAGACATGACAGCGGGATTGAGGAGATCCTCAAAGTATTCTTTCCACCGCCCGACAATATCCTCAGTCAAGGTCAGCAGCTCTCCGCCTCGACTGTAAACGGTGTTGGCTGTGCACCGCTTTCCCCTCCTGAGGTGCCGAATGGTTTGCCAGAATTTCTTCGAGGCTGACCGATAGTCTTCCTCCATGGCCTCCCCGAACTCTTCCCAGACCCAAATTTTTGCCTCCGTGACTACTCGAGCTGCAGTACGCCTAGCCTGCCTGTACCTGTCAGCTGCCTCCAGAGTCCTACAATTCAACAAGATTTGATAGGACTCTTTCTTGAGCTTGACGGCATCCCTTACTTCCGGTGTCCACCACCGGGTTCGTGGTTTACTGCCGCGACAGGCACCAGAGACCTTTCGACCACAGCTCTGAGCAGCCACTTCTACAGTGGAGGTGGAGAACATGGTCCACTCTGACTCAATGTCCCCAGCTTCCTGCGGGATCTGGGAGAAGCTCTCCCGGAGGTGGGAGTTGAAGACCTCACTGACAGAGGGTTCTGCCAGACATTCCCAGCAGACTCTCAAAACACGTTTGGGCCTGCCGAGTCTGTCTGGTCCCCTGCTCTGCCAGCGGCTCCAACTCAGGTGGTGATTGGTTGACAGCTCTGCCCCTCTGTTCCCCCAAGTGTCCAACACATGCGGTCGGAGGTCTGATGATATGACAACAAAGTCAATCATCAACCTCCGGCCTAGGGTGTCCTGGTGCCATGTGCACTTATGGACATCCCTGTGGTTGAACAAGGTGTTTGTTATGGACAAAGTGACTAGCACAGAAGTCCTATAACAGAACACCACTCGTGTTCAGATCGAGGAGGCCGTTCATCCCAATCACCTCTTTCCAGGTCTCACTGGCAATGTCCACGTGAGCGTTGAAGTCCCCAAGGAGAACAATGGAGTCCCCAGTCGCAGCATTATTCAGCACTCCTCCCAGGGACTCCAGGAAGGCCGGGTATTCCGCACTGCCATTTGGCCCACAGGCCGAAACTACAGTTCACCGGGGTGAACTCCAATATATGAGGGCTGAGCTGTGGGGCCAACAAGCAAGCCCACACCAGCCCGCCGCCTTTCACCTTGGACAACACCAGAAAAGTGGAGAATCCAGCACACTCCGGGCGCACCACGGAGCCACACAATGACGCAGACAAACACGCACGCAAGCAGTCCTACCTACAGTCCATTTGGGACCAGCCATATGACCTGAAGCGCATGTTTTTGTAGGTGGGATGCAGTAATAGTATCTTGAGTAGTATCTTGAGATGAGTTTAATTTGTTTTGTGACTGAGCTTGTAAGTCAAACAATTTGTGAGTCAAAGAAAAACAAATTTTCCCCATTTAAAATAACTAATAACTTTAATCTGTTCAAGGCTTGTAAAATATCTCCAAACCCCTTTAAAGTATTCAAAAAATACTTGTATGTCAAGCAGCTAGTATCTCACGATACTACTGTATATATTATGTATTTAAAACACATACTGTATACAGTACATATAAATACACACACACTTATGTGTGTGTGTGTGTGTGTGTGCATATAGATATACTGCATATGTGCATTTGTGTGCATGTGTGTGTGTGTGTGTGTGTGTGTGTATAAGTTTATTGACAGCTAACTTTGACAGCAACAAGATGCTGAGAAAGGACAAGGGGATACTGAAGTGTCTAACTGTGAAGAAACAAAAATGACATTACTTTGTGGGATTTGATTTGCTTTTAAAAGCTTGTAAACACAGCACAATAAATATTTGTGGTGAGACTTAGTGAATGGCAATGGGGAAGTGCGGCAGATGGAGGACAGGAAGGACATTTTATCAGACGTTCCAACAAATATGAAGGACTGCAGCACATTTTCCACATTATTTGCGCATCCTTTTCTGTCTCTGTGGGCAGAATCCTAATAGAAGTGCATGCGTGTTTCTTTTCACTGGCATGTGCTTGTCCACAATCGTCTGCTTGTTTGCGTTTGTGTGTGTGTGTGTGTGTGTGTGTGTGTGTGTGTGTGTGTGTGTGTGTGTGTGTGTGTGTGTGTGTGTGTGTGTGTATGTGTGTGCGACTGATATACATGCCTTCATTCGTTTCAGAGGATTATTCATTTCCTTTTGAAGTGAGGCAGCTCGCCCGGCAAGGAAGGTCTGAAAGGCGGCTGAGAGCAGGCTTTCATACTTCTCCAACAGAAGCTTGTCTTCTGGGGGGTAAATACGTCTGTAGGCCAGAGAGACACAGAGAAAACCAAGAAGAGTGAACAAGGATTGGAGAAAGGAGATGTGGAGTGAGAAGGGTAATCAATGCAGGGAGTAAGGAGATCACATGGGAAAGAGAGGAGGGAAAAGAAATGAAACTGAGATAATAAAATGGAATTTGGCATACAATGGAGATGGTTGGAGTGACTAGGTAGTGAGAAAAAGAAATATAGCATAAACAAAAAAAGAATAGAGAACAGTGAAAAAATAGCAGGAGGGACATGTTAACGGGGTTATGAAAGTTTGCCTTTTACACACATGTGCATTTAAATGTTTCATATATTATATACCTCTTTACATATTCCACATGTCTTGCTTACTTGTTTTAACAGTATATAGTGTGTTTTTTTAATTGAAATGATTATACATCTCTGTCCTCAAAATACATTATGTCATTGCTTTGGCCATCAAGTCAAAACATGAACAGTCTTTCAACAGAAATAAGAATCTGCAATTGTTGACTTTGAAAGCAGGCCAAATACTTTTGTGTCCTCACATGCAGATGTACATAATTTGGAAGGGGCCTGGAAAAAGAGATTAATTGAATGTATTTTTGTATTTTACGTTCTTGATTTCAGCATTGGGCAGCACGGTGGCGCAGTGGGTAGCGCTGTCGCCACACAACGCAGCGGGTCCGGGTTCGAGTCCCGCTCTGTGCGGAGTTTGCATGCTCTCCCCGTGTCTGCGTGGGTTTTCTCCGGGTTCTCCGGCTTCCTCCCACCTCCAAAAACATGCGCTTCAGGTTAATTTGCTGGTCCCAAATTGTCTGTAAAAGTGAGTGTATGTGTGCGTGGTTGTCTGTCTTTGTGTGTGGCTCCGCGGCGCATTGGCACCCCTATCCCAGCTGGCACCCTATGCCAGCTGGGATAGGCTCCAGCTCCCCGTGACCCGCTGCGTCGGATAAAGCAGAAGAAAATGGATAGATGGATGGATTTCAGCATTTTATCAATTCCACATTAACCATGGTAAAAGAGTGGGGCATGGTTCAATTTGAATATTTACCAGAAAAAGAAGTGGATCTTTGGGTCTTTTTTAATTTTCACCTTGAGGGACGCCGTTTTCAAAACAGATAACTCTTCTGCAAGAATCACTTTTTTCCAGGCCAATTGTGTAAATCCTAAAGATGAAAAAAAAACTTTGGGGGGGGCACAGAGGAATGTATGAATGTCTGTAAAGAAAATCTATTTTTTCCATGCTAATACAAGTGAATTGGTATGATCTACATTGAACAAAACAATTCTTTCTAGTCTTTCTGGACCTGTGTTTCGGTATGCATAGTACAGGAACTGAATTAAAAGCACCAGCCAGCCGAGCCACACCATGGATTGCGCAATGACTCGACTAGCTGTGCTGGTATGCTATACAGTGAGACTGTAATGCTATCTCTCTATATGTCGCTCTTAAAATATTCAAACAGTTTTGCTCTATGAACTAAATTTCCATAATTTAGCTAATGTATATAATGTACAGTGTTTTTTTGTCAACAACTGCATGAGTGTAATGTTTTTCCTGAGTTGACCGGTCCAGAAACCGCTGGGATAAGGCACTACATGAGGCAGGATGCTGTCATGCCTCATTGGTAGGGGGCGCTGGTGATCCCAGGGATTCGGCCGAGGATTCCTTCCTCAGCCGTAGAAGTGACAGCAAACTACAGCCATTCATTTGTTTTCCACTCACCTTTAAGGCAAGGAGCAGCGCATGGACTTCATTTATAAGTAAATGCAACGTATAAACAAACATGTAGGGAACAACAACATATTTTTTAATCAAATGTGCTTATGTGTGTGCTACAGTTTGTACGTGTAAATAATTCTGCTCCAAGACTTTAAAAATAACCCATTCACTGTTGATAATTAACTTGTGAATAAGAGACACTGTAGGTTCATATGTTTGTAAATCTGATAATGATGAGATTAGTGCCTCACCAGCCATGAACCTCACCGCATGTCACTGGACAAATATGTGCAACGTGAATTTACATGTACTGTATAACGGAACATGATGGGAGTCAGCGTTCTGCGTGATTTGCAATGTCAAGTGAGCAACTCTGGTCTCGCACTGGCAAAAATAAAGGAACACTTCCTTAAACTGCATGGAAAACAAAAGAAACGGACTTTGCTGTGAAAATGACATAAGAGTAGCACTTGCCAAGGTGAAGCCACGCATATCGGAACTGGTCTCAATAACAACAGTAGACGTCACACTGATTTGCAGGTAGGTAATTTCATGTGAGTTCATGCACTATCTTGGCTTTGTACTTTGAAAAAGGTGACATTAATGCACAATTCATTAAATACACCGGTAAAACATACTTACATCTGAAATTTGAAAAAAAAACTATTATATTTTTTTTACTAAAGAAGGGTCGGTGAGTGAGCATATGAAATGGGCAGGGTTCAGTACCTCCAACAAGGTTAAGAACCACTGCTCTTGAGGCATCACTTGGATGCTAAAAGACCTTTATTTAGGTGCTACAGACAGACCAAAACTGATTATCTACAGGTGGGCAAAGAGGAAGAAATATGAGACCACTTCATGCAGACAGAAACTGCCATTCAGTCAAGTGGTAAGCACAGGAGTATCTCACAAAAATATGGCATCCATGTGTGAAAAAATGTGACCAAAAGAGAGATTGAAGAACAAAACCCTGAAACTTGCATGATTGCACCAGTGTGTTGGGAATCCATGAACAGAATTAATGTGTAAAGTTACAATGGCAAATCGGAACTTGGGCTTCCTGAGTTTTGCTCTCAGTTGGGATGGGCTCCGTCTGTCAGGTGCCATCCCAAATGAATTCACTGGAAAAACAAATTATAAAATATAAAAATAAAATGACAGGCAGGCAACATATACATGCTAAATAATTTCTGACATCCAAAAAAGGCAAGCATCTGACAAGAGGACGACAAATGTGGACCTCTACATTCCTTGCCCACTGATTAATTTTTTGTATTGCATTTTTACATGTAATACATATATAATACCCATCATCAACACCTTTGGTGCACTTTTTTGGTCTCTTCATCTTGAATCACTATTTATTCTGAGACCTTGGGGCACTGCTGATAACCCTTATAAAGGTAAGCAGAGAGGGCTGGGATCCATTAAGTGGACTATCATAAAGGACCGCCCCTTGTATGCTTCTTCCGTACCTGTAGTTTCCCAAATGTTGCTTCTCATGTTCCTCCCTTGAGATCTGTTTGCGGACTTGTGCCAGGTGCTCTTTCTAGAAACAATAACAAAAAAACAGAACAAAAAGAATAATTCTCCTTGGTTAAAGTCACATTGTCCTCTGACTTATCTCTGCATTTATTTTTCAAAAAAAAATATGCAGAGATGAGTCCTTTTTTTAAAAAAAGTTTTTTTAAAAAGGAGGCATGTTTTGATTTTGTTTCTTTTTTAGTAGCTACATTTGATTATAAGCCATATGGTGGAATTATGGTGTTCAGATACTGAATTTGACACATAACACAGAAGATAATATGACTACTTAACTACCGGTAATACTCCAGCAACATCAAGCTGTGAGTGAGCCAATACACACAGTGAATAGAACTAAAGCTGGTCTGCCACTTAAGTACAGCAGAGCTTTAAGACAAGGCATTTCCAATTTTGAAATAGTGCTTCTGCACCATGTTACTTTTTCCTGTTGATTACTGCCATGGATGATCAAAAGACTAACAAGTCAGTCAGAGACTGCAACATCCCATCCCATGACACCCCTGAATTTAAGGGGTGTCATTACCCTTTTTGCACCCTTAAAGATACAAAAGTGGTAAGTTGACATCGACCTAGTTTTCCAAAGGTGACTCTGGCTTGTTGAAAATGTTACTTTTTGTGATTAAATCTCATCAGGTTTCAGAGCCGTGTACCTAAAAATGTACAAAAGTTACAATTTGACCTTGACCTATTTTTCTCAAGGTCAAAACCATCATCCCATTTTCATTCCCATTGCTGCCCGAGTAATGTGCTTTTTCTTTCATCTTTCTATCTTCAACTGTTGTGAAGACATTTGGTGGACGGACGGACAAACACAAACACTGACAATTACAATACATCACCGCTTTGCGAGATGTATCCTAATGTGATGTATTTAAGAAATGTTCCATGGTTTACTCCACAAAGGAGGTCAATTTTTTGCTGATGTTGGTTTTGTTGTCCCCTTCTCTAAACTAAAAATAATCAACAATTTTAGATAAAATTGGGGAATAGGACCCAAGGTAGAATCAATACAATATGTTGAACTAGACCACTACAGGCCCACAATGCACTGCTCTTGATTCACTGCCTGATCAAATTGTTCCTCAAGAAGTTGAGTCAAGAAGAGCTTCACTTGGAGCTCTCCACCACGAAAGGGCACTTGGCTACTATAGAAGTGAGCTCCATTACAGTTTTGTTCGGAAGGCACTCTTCGCGGAGGAAACTCCATGGGGAAACTGAGTTGCCTTGGTGGAGATTTGCACCCTGAATGCTGACAACTTGTCTAATTAGTGGATAACCCCTCTGCTAAGGCTGATAAGAAATCATATGACTAATGATTGGCTAGTATGATTATGAAAACATCATTTTAGTCACCTGGCTGCTTTTGAAAATCTGGTCAAGAAAATAACAGTTTCTTTTTCAGAGAGAATTATGGGTTTACGAAGCAGATCTCAAATTAGAATACATGAAACTGTACAAATTTCTGAAAAAAAACCCTCCTCATACTAAATACTAAGGCCTAACTAATTTGAATACTTTCATGATGTGTTTGTGCATACCAACTCTTCTCTCCTTCGCTCTAGTGTGTGTCTCTGTTTCTCCCAGTCCGAGGAAGCTGCAGAGAGTTTCTTCATAGAGCCATGTCCATAGAGCCGTCTCTGAGCCTCTGCCTTTTGCTGAGCCAGGTTGCGTTTCTTATCACTCGCTCTAAATCCACAATAAACAAGTTAATGGTCAAACTGTTGTACAGTTTCAGTACATGCAATATTAGTATATAAATAGTACAGTAATATTAGCAAGCATTTTCACAGTTTTCCTAACAAATTTAACTCTTGTGAAATCATTGCTGAAACTTTAAAACTGTTCTTTCCCATTTATGTCTATTTCCATACCATACACAATAATGGTTCTTTCAGAAAACAGAGGACTAAGTATTTCAGTACTTCGTGGTCTATTAAGACTGATAATATCAGTAAAAATAGGAAATGTGTTGTAATCTTTGATAAGGTTTGACAGCATAAAAAAGGGACCAGACAGCTTATTCTGTAGAAAGTGGGTCGCTTGGGTCTGTAGAAAGGGCAATTTATTTTGGTCAATCGCTGGCCTTTTAAATTGGATATTGAGTGCTGTTGGGTGGGCTGAGGTTTATCAATGTCCATGCCTTGCCGGGTCTGAATTGATCCCTCATTGATACACTTAGTGTTGGAAGCAGGTTTGAGAGCTGACCCTATCTCTGCACACCACTAGTCCTCCTCTTCTGGGAAGCAAAGCCATTACTATATAAGGAAAAAGTGAGTGAGGTAGAACAAAGCCCTCATTCACTCCAGCATGAACATATGCAGTTTGTCCAGTGGACACCCCACACACACACACACACACACACACACACACAAACTCATCCACTCCACCCACCCACCTTGAGGTCTCCACCAATTTATTTCCAATGAAATAATAAAATCTCCCCTGTTAAAAAACATCCATGAAACAAATCAACCTGATAAGAAATTTGTCCCTGCCACCTGAAACTCAGCAGGAGGATAGACTGATTTCTTTTATATAGAATGGCCGTACTTTTCTCCACACTTGGACAAAGTAGATCTATGGTGCTGCATGTCATTGATTCATTGCATATGTGCATGTGTGCGTGTGACTAGTAGATTCAAGACTATATTTAGAGCAGTAAGAGGAAGACGAGCACAGAAAGCAAGAGGAGGGGAGAGATCCAGAGGTCTGGTGCACGATGATCAATCAGTGGACAGACTTGCAGTAGCCAGGGGACTGAAAAGCATGTGAACAAACACAGAGCCTCGCACGTACTAATAATATATTTCACAACAAGAATGAAGAAATAGATGCACTGATGAAAACAAAATACAAAACCAAGACTAGAGAGAATTGTAGCAAACAGACTCTAGAATACAGATCGGAGAAGAATAAAAGTTACACTATCACACACGGTGTTTCTTACTAGAGAATGTACCCTTCAGCAGAGGTAAAGCTTTGAAAATTTCCTGCTCTGTTTTTTTGAACCCGCAGTAGCATCAACAAGAAAATTTAAGCACAGGATTCTTGGTTTTTGTCCAAAACTCAAACCTTGTGTTATTTTCACTTTCACTAATGTCACAACTGGCTCATCAGTTTGAAAACAAAACAAGAAGAAGACTGAATTTTGAAGGGAGTCAAAGTAATTGCAAAGTTTTCAGGGTTGCCAAGAATCGATTGAAATCCTTAGACATTCAAGAGGAATAAATAAATAATAAATAAGAAAATAAAGTTTGACAAAGGCTTTGTCTGTCTGTGCACATGAAACGTAATGGGCCCTTAAACTCAATTCATTTATGTCTATCTACAAGCACCAGTGTGAGTGTGTGCGTGTGTGTATGTGCGTGTGTGTGAGAAAGAGAGAGACTTGGGCAGGCAACAGTACCGAATGTTGAGGAGTTTGAGTGCATTGAGCAGCACCCCTTTCTTCACGTCGTAATCAATTTTCTGATCGGTCCCAAAGCTTGGAGCTCGATTGATCTGCCAGAAAGAAGAGGAGAGAAACATTCAAAGAACATTCTGTTTTTTCTTTCTACTTCACCTCAGTTTTTTTTTTTTCCTTCCCAGTTGGCTGACAGAAATGCAGTGCAATTACAGGAGTGGATTTAGGGCATCTTTGGAAAACATTCACCACAAGAAGGGAGGCTGGAGGGGAGACAGAGATGGAGGGGAGGGGGTATTTTCTCTTTCAAGGACACTTTGGAAGTTTGAGCCTTTGCCTTGGCATAAATCGTGTCCGACATTGACGTGCATGTGCATGGAGAATAAAAGTGTTTGTGTGCAAGAGTGCGTGTATATGAACAGACTGTGTAGGTTAAACTGTCACCAGATTGGTGACCGTAGCCTTTTCAGCAAACAGCAAGTGGTCCATGAAGCTGTAACCTAAATATCCATCGGCTGGGGTCCTGCTTCCTGTCTTCCTCCGTGCCGCCATACAGTCATCCAAGCAGCTGTAATTGTGCCTTGACTTTAGCAATGGGAAACATAACTTTAACCATATTGACACTGTCTCTATCTGGCCTATCTGCCACTCTCTCTCTGTCTCTCTTTCTCTTTCCCTGTTGTTATCTTCCTTTGATTTCTTTTCCACCCAACCGGTCAAGGTGGATGGCCACCCAAAAGAGTCTGGCTCCTGCCCAGAGTTTCTTCCTCATTGAGGGAGTTTTTCCCCGCCACTGTCGCTTATGCTTGCTCTGGAGGGTTCAGTTGGGTTTCTGTCTGTTAAAGCGCTTTGAAATGTCTGCTGCCATGCTTAAGCACTATATAAATAAAACTTGACTGATTGATTGAATATACCAGCACTGCTTCACCTTGTCATACTACAAGCAACTCTCAATAATCTCGACAAATTGCTGTCCAACAGCACAATGCTATCATATACAATCAGAAGACGCCCAGAAAGTCGGCTGAGTAAGAGCTGAATATGTCACCTGTGATTTGAAGTACAAAAGCCACTTTCACAAATAGAGAAATCTGAGAGCTGCCTACTTTTCTTAACAGTACAATTTCCAGCTCCAGTGCAAGGTATTCAGATATTACATCTGTTATTATGCCTCGCACAATAACTCTAAATTCTTCCCCTGCGCACTCTTATGTCCATCTCTGTCCCTCTTCTAAGGTGAGGAAGGGAGAGTGGTTGAACCAGTGACTGTGATTTGAATGCCATCCTCTCATGAAGTGAGTGCAAATGACAATGAAAGAATGATCACAGAAAAGGATGATTCAAGTTGATAACACGTTATATTTTGGGTCTCCTGACAGCATCAAAATTGTATTATCTCTTCTATTTTTGGCATAATTATACTCCATCTCCCCACCTATATATTTGAATAAGCTCACTTAAAAACCTCACGGTGTCACATTTTAACTCCACCCACTACCTGCCGAACCAATCACAGCACATCCAAAGGAATCATGTGAACAATATGGCGTAAGGCATCGGCCAGCGAGGCTTTTTGTCGCAGTTACGAATTTCGTCCACACAGCAACGCAGATATCCGGGAAGAAAACGTCAACCAAAGTGAAATTTTTTGAAAACACCGGGTCTGCGTTGTAACCAAAACTTTTTCTATCCGGGGGCCGTCTCCCTGCGACGAAAACCGCTGTGACGTTAGTGTGTGTGACCCGTGTCTACATGTACACACAGAAAGGACGGAGTTAAAACCGGCTACTTTCTGACGTATAACAACTCCACGTCAAAGACACATTGATAAGCATGCTTGACAGTTGAAGATTTGTTGGTCATCTGTTTCTTTCTTTATGAGTTATGAAGTTTATATATTTATTTATTCAGTCATTCCTCGCCAAAGACGCCAATGCCAGTTTTGGGTCAGACCGGGATGCGCTGCCTGCTGATGGGTGCCTCTATAATACCAACACATTTGTTTTCATATGTTTAGTATGAAGTCTGATTTTATTGTGGAATTTCCACAGGTTCCCGCTAGTATTATATATAGATAATACATTTATTATATACAAATATATACGTGTATATGTATGTGTGTGTGTGTATGTGTATAAATAAAATTAGGCCCACATACAAAATACCATATTCCAAAAAACTTGGAATGTGGCTTAAAACACAAATAAAAACAGAACGTGAAGTGTGAATGTGAAGTCTCCTTGAGCCCACATAGTTCAATTATATGACTATTTGTTTCAATAAAGTGGTGAAGCTGTAGTCAACTCACTCCTACAGAATGCAAAATCTTTGGAGTGTTCCAATAATATTTTTTTAGCAATTGTCGTATTTTGTTATGGCTGACGTTTAATTGGGAACTATTACAGCACTTGGAGTCCAGTCATTGAGAAAATACATCCAAAGTATATCTTGATTAGTGCTGCTCACATCTTTGCATTGAATATAGTCATAATCATCTGCCCACCACTGGCAGAAATTGGATCATTTTTTTCTGTTTTGTAGACCCCCACCAACATGGATATTCCACTGCTCCTCTCCAAGTCCCTGCATATATTTTTTCTTGCATTCCAAGCTTCCCAGATGTCTTCTTTATTATGTTCAGTATTGTATTGAATGTTTTCTTTAAGAATTTACTGAAATGTTTAGAAAGGCTGCTTTCAGGATTTTAAATATTTCCATATGTGCAAAGAACATCACTGCAGTAAATATCACATGATATTTAAGAATCAAAGCTAGCATCTGTATTTATAAAGTGAATGGGAGGAAAAGCTTAGAGAAGGCAGAATTTAACAGCCTATATAACCACATTTAATAAAACACACACATATATAATATATATATATATATATATATATATAAATTATTGTCATTTGTATACACATTTGGGTGTGAATAAAATAGCCAGTAGATCTTGACCAATCTGGCCAGCATCCTGATTTAATCATGAATTAAATTACGCTGCAGATCAACATGTGTGAAATTTCTTCACATCACACTATTTTTGTCCACCTGAAATCCATCAAATTTTAATCCGCTCTGCCTCATGCACAGATTCAGCACCAAAACTATATTTTGGTCATCATCAGCAACACCTCTCAACTATCACATATCATTGGTAACATGTCTCAGTAGAACCCCACCCCTAATTTGTCACATGTAAATTCTTCATATACTTTGAACAATTGTAACATGCATAATAGTTTCTAATCTTTCACAGGCTTGTAGGGTGTCAGATCAGACTGCAGGCTAAAAACACAGGGACCAACTTACATCACTGTGTAAAACTCTCTTCTCTGTCTGTGGTGTTACAGATATAAAAAGATCTGCACGTGTGTGTTCGTCTGAACTCACATGAAATCCAGTGATGTGGCACCTTCCTGCAGGGTAGTAGAGATGTGGGAATCATCTTGAGTCAATTCTAAAGTAAGATTTTCTTTTCCTCTTCTGCTCATGCTTCACCTTTCCACCAAATTCCGTGAAGATTTAACAGCACGGACAAATGATGCACACAAGCAAAATCAAAAAGACAACCTCATTGGCAGAGGTGATGTGTAGAGAGTTGAGTAGAACTCTACTCTGATAAGGTAAGTGCCAAATTATTTCTGTTTTACAACAATTCAACATGAAAATATTACCAGTATAAATAATGATGGTAGTATATAATCAACTTGTGAAATGTTAAAGCATTGGGTAAGACATTTGTTTCAGTTTTCATTATTAATCATTTACCACAACTGTCAAACAATGACCATACCAGTAGCTTTAATTTGCAGAGGGAGTATTTGAGTAAGAATGTTACCCAGGAGGGTGAGACCGTCGACAAAGAACAGTGAATGTCCAACAAGAATGTGTGGAACCTGGAAATTTAGGACCTTCAAGATCTCCGGCTGAAAATGTGCAAAAGCTTCTTTATAAACTCGTGTAAAACATTTCAAGGCTTGCAAGGGAGTGCTCAATAAACTACACTCCACCCCCCTTTCTCTTCACTCCTTAACTAGAAATACTTATCCAGACACAGAGGTGTTTACTGCTGTGAGGCATGTTTGGGATCAGTGTTATGAGACAATATTTACATCACAATCAGGATCCTAGGCAAGAGAACAAGAGTTGTGACTGTGTTGCCAAGCATGGGTTAAGCAGCCAAAAAAGAAGATGAGCAATGAAAGAAAGATTGTCTTTTTGGTCCATGAGCCACATTTAAATAATAAGAGCAGGTAGGTTTCCGTGAATTTATACAGGCTACCCCAACATTAATAGTACATTAATTATATAAGAAAGCTTCCATGCTGTAATGCATGTGGCTGTCTGGAGGCAGGCAACAGTGAATAGGAGCATTGGAGAATGAGGAAAAAATGTCCACATCTCTGAAGAAACTATTCTTCTCAGAGCTTATTCTGCCATAGGTGCCCCGGACTCCTCAATTAGTTCAGAGAATAGAGCAACAATTCCAAAAGTTAGCCACTAAATCACATGATGTGGGTTTGTACTGGCAAGCCATCGTTCGCATTTTTTCTACACAGAAAACATTTATCAGAAGGAGAGAGAGTAGGTGATGAATGTCTCCCGCTGTAAAAGAGGGAAAAAGAGAACCCTATCAGACTCTTTCAATCAATAGAATGAAGTGCACAATACATTCTTCTGTTTGCTGTGAGGGACAGAGCTCCACTTCAACCTGTAAAACCCTAAATAAGGGGAAAAAAACGAGGAAAGAGGTCTGTTTTCATTTAGAGCATTTCCCAACATGACAGAATGAAAAGAGTATGGTTCAGAGTGCCGTAGGTAAACACCAGACTGGCAGTGATCCTGGCAACGGTTGTCTTGTTACTTGTCTTCATTTCGTAGTTTGATTTGTGGCGTCAAGCTGTCACACAGTGGATTGGCATAGCGACACTCTTTTTTCTTTTTTACTTTTCCTTAGGTGTTCGCCTTTCTCCTTCTTGTCTTTACCTGTTACACATTTCATCTGGTTAGTTCCTCTTCCTGCTGTTTCTCAGTATCTCTGGAACTGTTCTCCGTGGTCACTTATTAACCCCTTTCACTCAATAGCTGTCTCTCTCTGGTTATTGTCTCTATGTTGCTGTGTTCTTCTCTTCCTCCCTGGTAGAAGAACGTGGACCGGACTGGTCTTAATGAACCCCTGCAGGCACCCAAAAGCCCCACTCTGACTTCCTTAAGTGATTCTGGCAGGATCTTAAAAGAGCCCTTAGTCTCTTCTAGATGCATTCAGTGAAAGCGTCACATGAAATCTTGGAAACTCCTTTTTTCTCGCTCTCTTTTAGTTATGCATCAAAATCAGATCAGTGCAGCCCAAATATCACTCAGCCCAGTAACAGAATAAAAGTGTTGGAAAATAAGTCAATTTTCACGGAACAGGTTTATCATCATCTGGAAAGGTGAAGAAGAAGAAGAAGAAGGTTTATCATCATCTGATCATTCAATCAAACAGACTGAGGTCAGGGGGTGAGCTGTAAATCAGAACACATTCTCTACAGGGTGTGTTTTTGTTATTGTTTTCTGCACCTGTTGGTGTGTGACTGACACACATATGTAATCTTCTGGTTATGAAAGCTTGTGGTAGGGAGGAATTTTTTTTTTTTTTTTCAAATATCCATGTGGCCTGAAATGCCTGTAAACAACAAACCTAAAAACTGATCTTTATTCCAGGTGTAACAGTTAAAATAAACCAATGACATGTAAATCTGCAACCATTAAGTACAATGGACAATATTTATTACAGCTGAATAACTTCTAAATGGTACGTATATTCTCTTAACCCGTATATAAAATATTGCACACATGAGTTTGTAAATGTAACTTTTGCTGTGTCGCAACAATACTTTTAAGATAATGACAATAGCTCAGCTGCCATTTTCCACTGCAAATTGCTTCCCTCCATTTACATCTATTCTTTTTTTCGAATATTCATCAAACAAGTGCAAGAGCTGCTCATGATTAATCAGTTTGAAAAAAAAAATACCCCTCTTATTATTCCTGGCAGAGTATAAACAGCCACTGCTTGACAAGCCCCACACACTCAAGGGTATCGACACAGTTCAACCGCTGTCAGAATGGAGTGTTTGTTGCTGCACAATGGTGGAATAAGAAAGGGAGGGAGAGAGGGAGAGCAAGAGTAGCAGAGCGACAGAAAGACAGACAGCTGGCCGCCATGTTAAGTCGTTCTCTTGTTTCAGCCGTCTTATCAATCACGGTTTTGTTCTGTTTCTGGCATTTTTAGTGGTCCTGCCGGGCACAGGGAAACTCTAGCTGAGCATGCGGATCTGCAGAAATGGTCCTGGGAGTGAATGGGCCAATGATTTGCTTTGCCACCAGTCAACCTGACCTGCATGACTGGCAGGGTGGAGAGAGTGTTGCTATTATTGTTTGTTTTGTGTTTCTTTTTTTTCTTTTTCTTTTTTAAATAAAGTGAAGCACAGCCACCACAGTGACAGGTGATCTGAAGGTGCACAAAAATTAGATGATGATTACCTAGTTTGGACATCAACACCTAAACCTAATTTCCACTTCGGTACTAACAAAAACATGCAAGAACATATCAATACACACGTTTGTAGTCATAAATATAGCATACTCAACAACACACACTACAATTTAACGACACCCATGTATATGAGATATACATCTTCACTCTCAATCACACACACACAACTCACAGAAACCAACGCTGTCATACTTGCTTCATGATAAATGACTAAATGTTGGGGTGTGTATTCAACTACCCCACATATGCGGCCTGTGCGCCCCTAATTTGATACTTATTCCATGAAATAGTCATGTTGGTGGAAAATGGATGTGGACAGAAACAGACAGTCCCATACATCATTCTAATTATTCTTTAATACACCTCTTATGAACGGCAAAGTGGCTCACGGGTAACTACTGCCACCTAGAGTTCAGAGGGAGAAAGACACCCCCTCAGAGCTCAGAATTAAATCCATGTGCATTTAAAATAAGATTGAATCCTACTGACTGACAAAGATTAATCAAAGGAAAAATAAGTCTGAAAGGTGGGAAAAGGGAAGAGAGACTCAGAGATAACTGACAAGATTAAATTGTATGTAATATCCTTGTTTATTTTTCACCCATGAGGACATGAAAGTTGTTAAGAAAGAACAGGTAGCAAGTAAATTCCTCCTCAGTCGCCCTGAAAACACAATATTGTTCAACCTAACTGCTGTAGGTCAGCAAAAGGCTTCTAAAATTTCCAAAAGAAGTATATGAAAGGTAGGTTATTCTCAGTCCTTAAACAGCTATACTTTAGATAAATGTTCACTATTTCCACTTTTATGAATATCTATGCAAATGTCATGCCATCCAGGGATCCACAGACAAAACGCTGTTTCAGTTCACAGTTTATTTAAGTACGAGGCAGTATTTATTCCCTACAGGAAATCAACAGTATTTCCAGCAGTCATGATTTCTTTGTATGTTTCACAGATGTGAGAGGAAAAATATCCCTGTGTTTGTTAGTGTATGTGTGTGTCATGGCATCTGTTTACATTTGTCAGCACAGATTACTTCCCACAAACACACACACACACACACACACACACACACACACACACACACACACACACACACACACTTGGACTCAAAAGAAAAGGAAGTCTGGATTATGTTGGCTCTGAGGAATGGACAGGCAACCCAAACTCATCTTGAAACAATCCAGAATGGAGGGCTGAAAGAAAGGAAAGTTTCAGAATGGAGGGAGGAGAGGGGTGAAGAATCACCGGCCTTAGGGGAGCAGTCCAGCTGCATTCCGTTGTCGTAATGCCCACTCACACACCCACACAAAATGAGACACAAACAAACCCATGCCACGGTTGACCTAAGCATGCCTGCCTCATTAGCTGCCAATCACTCTGCACAACACGTCCAGGAGGAGTAGAAAAAGGGAAAGAGGTGGATGAGGAGATGTAGTGAAGAGTGTGGAGCTGTTCCATCGCAACCTCATATTGAAGATTTACATTGAAACACAACAGAACTTGGCAAGCAAGACTCCCCTCATATTTATTAACTGTTTCTTACTGAACTGGTCTGCTTTTGTGTTACAAGCAGAATTTCTCCCTGCTGCTCTGAGCTAGTTTGGTAGGCAGATCAGAGTTGTAAACCCCACACACGCACGCGCACAACACACACTACAGAGGACTATTCCCGGAGGCACAAAGACCACACATCCAGATGCATTTACGCACGCACACAAACACACACACACACAGGAGAGAAGACACATTCACAAAAAACAGAAACACCCTCAGTTGCACCGGGTTTCACATCGCATATGTCAGCAAACACACATACACAATCTACTGCACACACCACACACATTTTCAAACCACAAATTAAATTTAGATGAACACACACGCACACACTAACGATCTTTTACGTGTGCCTCACACCAACTGTGGTTCTACCAAGCAGACTGACAGGTCTCTGAATGACCTGAAGCCAGACACTAGAGACAGATTAACACTGGGCAGGCAGGTCGGTGTTTTATCATTTCATTATATTTAGAGTTAACTGGAGATTTTTTCTTCTCTGCAAAAAATGTATTTAAGTGAGTCAGAGCTGGTAATGAGGCTGGGCTACAATCCACCAATCTGTGTGTCGGGGTCCGTTGACACCAGTCAGGACCTCATGACAACAATGAATTACACTTTTTGCTCAAATAGAAGGGTGTAAACAACTACTTTATATATTTTTCTTGTCCCTGCCCATCACCCTGTACACTCATTGAATAGTTTTTCTTCTGTTTTTTATTTTCCTCTGACTGAATTATTTGCCATGCTGGCTTGCAGTATATGAGCCTTGGATAAACAGGGATAAACATTTTTCCCTTGAATAAATGCAAGGACTCACATTATATTCATAGATGTCAGCTGTTCTCTTTGACCTGCACACCCTGATTTTAAGACACCATGATCTGCAAGATTTATGAGTGAAGCCCTCAATGCGTTAAATTGAATTTATGTGTATTTTTTCTGCATTGATTATATTTCCCTTTGCATATTTTTTACTTTCAAAGACAAAGAAAACACTCAGTAAAGTCCTTATAACCATAGCCTTGGCACTCACAATATAAACCACAGTCAAAGGCGTGTGTGTGTGTGTGTGTGTGTGTGTGTGTGTGTGTGTGTGTGTGTGTGTGTGTGTGTGTGTGTGTGTGTGTGTGTGTGTGTGTGTGTGTGTGTGTGTGTGTGTGTGTGTGTGTGTGTGTGTGTGTGTGTGTCAAGTGATCACGGCTCAATGAAACGCCTTCCTTATACGAGACACAGATGCTGTCTGGGCTGGTTTAATGAAAGTGCACGTCTCAGGTTCTGCCCTTCGAGCGTCTGTGTGGTGCTGATGTTTTGAATGTCAATAGGAGTTAAAACTTGTGTTGAATACCCTGCTGAATTAAGATAAGGATCAGACAAAAGAGTGTCTCTCTCTCTTTTCTACCTTCTCTTCTCCTGTCTCTGTACTTGCTTTGAGCACAATGAGCCTGTTTGGTGCCTGGCCTTGGTTTAAGAAGCATCACTCCTGCTTTCTCTGTTTTCACCCCAGTGACAAGCTATTTAGCAGGTGTACTCGAAAGATTGTGGGTCATTCGTCTGAGGTATCTAAATTTGTTACCGGTTCTTTTTTTTTTTCTTTTCTCTCCTTACAAACAACCAGTTTGTTGTATCTCACACAGAGCCTTTCTCACATTGGCACGACAGACACAAACATGTCCTCTAATCGAGTTTGGATTTGCATTATTTTGAATACTTGCTACAATAAAAAAAAAAAAAACTTTGGCTATTTTCTGAAGGTGTGACTGGTAGATGTTAGAGGCATTTGTGTTCCTTTTCCCTCCACAGCCTCCTACACACAGTCAGAAAACAGCAAAGAAAAAATAGAAATACAAAACACAGGACTAATGTTATTTGACAGTTTCTTACATATGATAGGTCTGCCATTCAGGTATCTGACTGGCTTTCATTTAATACAGATTTAACTTTAGTTTCATTAGTACTGAGTTTGCATGTTCAACAACTAACTTTGACATTTTAAAAAGTAAGACAGGAAGATGGTGTCAGAACAGCAGTCTGGGCAAAGCCCAAATGAGGCGTGGCATGTATAATTCACAGTGACACCAACAAGGAAACCTGAGAGGTAAAGTCCACAAATTCAAAACAAAAATGTAAGACCTAGATTGTGTTTCATTTCCTGACACATTTTTTATGATTCTGGGTCTCAGGCAGTAGACAAAAATAAAAATACCATTAAAAAATGTTGAAATGAGGTGAAAGAGATTCAGTTTGCCACAAACTTTGCTAAATGTGCTGCTGAAAATTTTAATTTGGACCTGAGGGCTTGCCATAAGGCACAGTTTGTAGCAGCCAGCGTATGGGCCTGGCTGTGTGTTGCATCCCTACTGAAAGGAACGGATGCAAGTGGTAATAAAGTTATTTTCAGGCTTGACAGCATATGCAGCGATCCTATGAAGGTCTCTGGTTACAACTATCCCCTGACTAATCAGCTGGATTTTGAAGATGAATGATTGTTGAAAATGTTGCCTGAAACTGAAGCAAGGATTTGTGTGTGCGTGTGTGTGTGCGTGCGTGCGTGCGTGCGTGTGTGTGTGTGTAATGTTAATTGATAAGCATTATAGAGAGCTGCGAGTAACACAGGGGGATCATTACTGCTGTAGTGGAACAACTGCATTCATGGCTGTTTGCCATGTCGGTGTTGGGTGTGCACAATTACACACACACACACTCACACACACACACACGCACACACGCACACACACACACACACACACACTCACTCACTCACTCACACTGTGTTGGTCTCACTAGGTTATCTTTTGTCACAAAGTAGAACTGCTCAGCCCCATAATTATGACACCAAAATTCCACAGTGACTCCTCTGTAAACACGAACCACCTATAAAATGTCATTTCTTTTCCCAATCAAACACTTTTTGTAAATCCTTAAAGTTATTTTAGTTTGACATGATGGGAAAAAATAAACAAACATTTATCCCAGAGGCATTTCCCATATTTGAGTTAATTTTTGGAAAAGGTGGGGGGATGAAGCCACTTTGGGTTAAAGGATTTAGGTCATGCTTTAAACGGCTGGCTGACATCAGAACAGTGAGACAGAAATCCTGGAATGGAGTCTGAACTTGAATCCACTTTCTGAATGACTGACATTTGAGCAGTTGACGCTGAGTGAGGAGAGGGGGAGGGAGGTGTTCTTCTAGTCAGCCTGCAGTTCCAGCATATATTATGCTTCATCAGGAAGAAGCATCTTTGTTGTGTCGATGTGTACGTGTGTGCATTATTCATATGCGTGGGTGAAAAAGAAAGCATACATGTCATCGTGTTCATGTTTGTGGTTGTGTATAGTCCCTTCATTGTACATTCAAATATGTCTCTCTCGTGTTTAGAGATACGTTAATGTATACTTGAGTCTATGTGGGTGTTAGTGTGTACATTTCTATGCTCCAGAGATGAGACTATGCAAGCAAAAAGTGTCAGTTTATGCTTTCAGTCCAATAGTGTCCCAGCTAGCGTCACATCACTTCTGTTTAACACCCGGTGTCACTTTAATACAGCTTTTCTCAAATAGTGGGGCGCGCCCCCCTTTGGGGCACGGTGCGATGCCAGGGGGGACGGGTGTGACCCTGGGGAACAAGCTTTTTTTGCCGTACTACAATAAAGTATAATTGCACATCCACTATAGTAGTTGACAGTGGCGCTCTCATTGTCAGGTGTGTGCAGGGAGTAGTAGCTCAAGAAACTATGAAGAAGCGTCTGTAGCGCTGGGCTTCACTGTGACTGCAGTGGGAGACGAGGAGAGACCAGTGTGTTTACTGAGTCTAAAAATGCTGGCAGCTGACAGCATGAAGCCTAATAAATTAAGGCGGAACTTAAAGACATTACATCCCAATCAGCTGATCAGCCGCTGGAGTTTTTTCAGTGAAAACGTGACGAATATTGCCAACAATTATCCCGCTTTGTGAATGCTACTTCAGTAAACCAGCAAGCTCCGTTAGCATCATATAAGGTGGAGTACCAAACTGTTCAGTGAAAAAAGCCCCACCATAGCAGAGGAACTGAAACATTGAGCAGGAGCTGAGAGTTCGGTACTGTATTATCCTCACTTCGAAAAGCTGTGCACTGCAGAACATGCTCATTGTAGCCATTAATCCTGACTTCCTCATTTTGATTAAAAAAAAGAAAAGAAATCAGCACAAATTGCTTTATTCATTTTTGTTTGGTAGGTTAAGGTTTTTTATATATTGTGCTCCTCAGTTAATGTTGCTGAACTGAATTTGATTTTTTTTATTAGTTATTGATTTCATTTAATTTTATTTTTCAGTATCAAATGGTGCAATAAGCTGGTCAAAAATGTTTACAGTTTAAACAAGGTTTTTGTTTAATTTCAGGAAAATTGATGCAGTTAAAACTTTTCTGTTATAGACTAAAAAATAATATTAATAAAATTATTCTTTATTACATTTCTTTTTTTTCTTTTTTGTTTTATTTGATGTTAATAAGGATACAATGTTATGCAATTGATATTATTTATAGTCGCGGCAGAGAGTGGAGGGGGGGCACCAATTGTTTTCTTCTTGCTAGGGGGGCGCAACAGAAAATAATTGAGAAGCACTGGTTTAATAGCAGAAAAGGCAGGTGACGCTCCACAGACCACTGCCCTCTTCTATGTAAATTGCAAACATATATACACACCCTCGAGCAAAATATCCAGAAATTACAGAGGTAAATGTCTATATAGTACTTTCACGATGTGTCTTTAAACAGTATTATGACATTACATACAAATTAAATTAAAATTAAAAATGAATGAGAAATACATTAGAATATAATTAATTATCTCAAATCAATAAATCAAATAAAACTTGCTCTAAATGAGGTGCAAAATTACTATTTTTTTATAGTCAAAATGTAGTTTAATTTTTAGCATTGGCAAAAGTGTAAATGACAAAATGGGAAAAAGTGTGAAACACACTATCATGAACACACACATGCAGAGCTGTACCTCCAGTAGCCAGGGTTTGAGCTTGCGGTCCAGGATAATGTCAAAGCCCAGGACTTCAAAGCAGACGCTGTCGCTCCCTGGTGGCTGGCCGGGGCGACACATTCGATAGGCATGCAGTACGTGGGGCTCAGCCACAATTAATGTCTTAACCACAAGCTCCTAGCAGGACACACAAACACAAAGGGAGAATCAACTCACACACAAAAAGACCTCAGCTCTTTCTTTTTTATCCCTTTTCCCTTAATCCTAGAGAAAAAACCACAGGATTAAACTTTACGGCAGGTGATTAAAGGTATTCTTTAATAGAAAATAGTGAAATTAATAGTCCCACTTTAATTGCATGCTACAATTGCAAAGTCAAAGGCTTGAACCTTAAGATTTAGGGCTAAACTCTGAAAATAACGTAATCAAGACACACACCTGACCAACAGACCTGTTTTCAAGAGGCAGCATTACGATCTAGATCGATTCTCACATCCCCTGCAGCCTAAGACAACTCAAAAACCAAGCAGAAACAAATGGTGAAACTGGCACGGACCCTTTAGAATGTTACTCACAAACAGATTTATGCTGGTGGTGGTCCATCTGTGTGGAAAGTGGCTACTAACCTTTGTTAGTGTGGTTTGTGTGTTTGCAAGTGTGTTTGCTGGCTGCTACCTGCCTGCCTACTCCCACTGTGCAACTCAGGTAAACATGCTCACTCTGACAGACACACACAAACACAAACACACATCACTTTGCAAAAAGCTTTCCCTCACCAATCGAGCCCCATGCAGTGCTTCTGGCTTGCCATTTGCTCAGGCCAGTCTGACTGCTGCGTGTAGCAGGGGGGCAAAATGGTCTGGTCCTGGCCTGATAAGGTTGCAGCCCCTCTCCCTATTCTATCTGTCTGTCATCAGACACCTTCATCCCTCTGTCCACTCATCTGACCCACAGGCTGCCCAGCACAAACACCTGCTCCTGCTACCACCGATTTTGCCCCAGGTCCCCATTGCTGGCAGGTGTGTGTCTTTGTCCCTGCACCCATCACCTCCCTCCTTATCCTGAGCCCTCAGCATTGGCTACTACCAAACCCTGTGTGTGTGTGTGTGTGTGTGTGTGTGTGTGTGTGTGTGTGCGTGCGTGCGTGCGTGCATGCGTGTGTGCGTAGGGTTGCATGCATGCACGTGTGTGTGTATCTGTGTTTTGCTACGTCGAAATGGTTTCATAAGCTTCTTTGATCTCTTTTTATTATAGTTTTTACTCTCAATAGTGTCAATGTGAAGGTTGTTTTAGATATTTTACATTAGGAACTATGCTTAATTTGTTTGAACTTGTTTCCTCAATTGCCACTTCTCTTTTTATTCCAGTGTCAAAGAGACAGCAGGATGTTATGGTGTTTTGTGAGATTTTCACTTCTTGAGGACAGACAATAAAGCTGAACACATTTTTCAAGAGTCAAATTTCAGGTCACAGTGGACTGTTAGGAAACTGATCAAATTTATGTCGTTAATTAAAGCAAAGCATTATTATGTCAATACAAACTTGTGACATTATTGACTAGATGTACAAGTTATTAAAATATGTCAGCCTCTAAAATGACTAAAACTAAATGCAAATGATCAATTACAATTTAATTGTCTGTCAATAATAATGAAAGACAACACAAATTGGGATCTTGGGATTTATCGTTTTCATGTCATCATCGATTCACCTAAAAGTAAAAACAACATGAGATTCTTAACAGCAATTGTTTGACAAAATTTTCTGCCTCTGACTGTGACCGACAGCAGAAGATTTACAGAAGCCTGTTAAGTTTTTAAGAAAAAAAAAAGTTACAAAAACAATTAAATAAAACAGTGTGTGAATGTTAACAGAACAAGTGAGACTATGACACTGAGGGACGAGTAAGACAAAAGGAAAAAATATGTGAAGAAAAAGAATAAATCACTAGATATTGACACATAACATTCATGGAAAGGTTACATAAGACAGGTGTGAGAAAAACAAAAGTAGACATCACATTCAATTTAAGCAAACAGGAAATAAAAAACTGCCTTGACGAGTATAAAATAATGAATGAGATTTTGAGTTTAAGGTTGAATGTTGGTATCATGGGAACAGAAAGTTAAACAAAGCAGAGTCACACAGGGATCATCCAACCCAAATAAGCTCAGACAGAGGGACAAAAAGGCATGGTAAACAATGAAGTAGATAAAAAGAAAAAACATATATAAAATTAGCAGAATCAAAATTAAAATAACCATTTAGGGAAAATTAGTAAAAGATAGACAGGGATGAAAAGAATAAAAAAAAGTCACATCAATGTTCCAAAAGTACTTGATGAGAAAAACTCAGCAATGTGTGGATGGGTAAAGAGAGGCGCTACAAACAGAAATTCCCATCCACTCAGAATCATTTCACAGAGATCTTCCTGGAGGTAAACATGGCTCTGAAGCACACAAAATCACTGTCGTAACAAATCATATCAAACTGTTGTGTTTTCTGTGCAACATGCATTGGTTGGTAGAAAGAGTATTTGTATTTACAGCTGTAGCCTTGCATACTACTAGTATAATTGTGGATGAATGCTTGCGATGTTTGCTTTCGTGGTGTGTTTTGTTATCATACCATACATCAGTGTTTTCCTGAAAGTACATATCCACTACAACTCGAGTGTTTGGAAGTGAGTGTGTGTCAGTTTGGGTGGTCTACCCACGTACAGAGACGTCTCCCCAGAACTTCACCACATCGTAGTCATTTGTGCGTAGAAACTCGGTGAACCAGCTGATGGACCTCTTGCTGCCTTTGTCCACTGTTTCATCTCGCTCAAAGTTCTCATTGTGTTTGTTGACCGAGTAGTTGGTCAGATGCATATAGAGCTGACTCTGTCAAAAACAAAGAGGAGTACATCAACTCAAATGTTCAGGTGCTGGAAGACATTAGAAAAAAGATTCGCATGGCAGTTTTAATGTCGCCCTTAAGTCCAGGCAGGAAGAAAGGAAATGTATTCACACCAGGTGCCGTGTTGTGGATGTTGCTGTATAAAAACACTTGTCTTCTTCTTTTCTCTTATTTCTCTTATTTTCTGAGCGGAAGGGTGAATTAAGCTATTTTCCCTCCCAGTTCGATACATTCATAACTCAGATGTCAATACCACACAATCTTCAAAGGCTGAAACAGAGGTTGACATCCTGTTCATCAGATTCAATCTTGTAACCTTGTTTAATAAGAATCTGAACACATAATGGATACAAATAAAACAATTGTGAAATGAAATGTTATTTTAATATGTGGTGTACTTACTGAATATTGTGTGCAAACAGCTATGGTACCTGTGATGACAGTCTTTAGTGTAATTACACCTTTGTCAGATACCATAATCATCACACCAAGGAATATACTCAAGGGTATTCACACTTAATGCACACTTTTAATGTAAAACATTTTCCCAAAAAGTAATATGGGCAGACAATAATAAAAAAAAAAAACTAGTCCCCTGGCAACAGCTAAAGGTTCAGGAAATTGTGCAGCAAGAGAAACTCATTGTACTTTATGAGAATTCCCTAAGAGTTCTTCCTATACCTAAAGGTGGCGGAGATATTCTTATGGGATTGACTGATATTGAGGGAAACAGCGGTGCAAGCTTACAATCAAAGAACATCAGAACCTTTTGTATTCAAGGGTAAGGGTATGACCATACTCCATTGTTCCCACATCACATGACTAAACAGCATCCTTCAGCAGCAGCCTGTAACTCACCATTGTGTAACCTTTGCTGTAACCCACTCTTTAAACACCGTCTCTCACAGTATAAGACAATACATCCTTGTCCTTAACCTACACAGTAATAAGGCTGTGGCTGATGGCCACTCCAGCCCCCGATGGCCGCCTGAGCTGCCTGGGAGCCTCTCCCTATGGGATTGAACATCCATCTCCATGACATAGCTCACTCCATCATGTGTCAGAGTCTGGATAAGACAATGCACACTTGTGTCCCGGGAGGTGTAAACCACATCTGTGTGTGTTGTTTGTGTGTTCATGCTGGTGATAAGCATCTAGCTTTATGTGAAGCTGTGTACATCTGTACATTACAACCCATCATCAGCACCAGACTGTGTGCTTCAGCAGGTGCAGAACCTCAAGGCAAATATGAGCTGCTTGATATTACAGGAGACATCTGGCATGTGGACATTTATGCTCAGCTGTGTTCATACTGTGTGTGTGTGTGTGTGTGTGTGTGTGTGTGTGTGTGTGTGTGTGTGTGTGTGTGTGTGTGTGTGTGTGTGTGTGTGTGTGTGTGTGTGTGTGTGTGTGTGTGTGTGTGTGCGCGTATGTTCGTTTAAGAAAAAGCAACAGCTACGCAGTTGTCTACACTTCAGCCCTACAGTAGACCTCTCAACCTTGGGAAAAAATTTGGAACATTATGTGTTAGTGGAACAGTAAGACTACATTTACATGCTCTCACAATTTGTCACACAGCCCTTTACCAACTCACTGCTACATCAAGTTATTCTACATAAAAACAGCTCGAGAGAAAACAATACAATCATACACTCTGGACAAGAAGTCTTACTGAAAAGGGATGTTAACATTTAGAAGCAGACCATTTGTGGGTGTGTGAATCATCTAATGTGACTTCACTGCAGGTTGAACGTTCCATAACTGTTCCTAAAATACCTCGCACAGCTCAGGACAATATTAGAATATAAAATGTAAGCCAAAAATTTCAGTTCATGAACTTTTTTATTTCATGATTAGCATTTCTGAGTGTGCTCACACAAACTGACAGCAAAAAACAAAAATGAATTGAAATATTTAGTAAAACATTTTAATCGCTGTATTTATTTTTAGTGCTGTTATTTCATGCTGAGTATTTCCATGTTTCTTATTAATTAAAAAATGTAATCAGTTTGTATAAATACACATCATGCATGCCTCATTAAGCAAATTCAATGGGCAAGATTAAGAAACATTGTTACTAGAGCTTTAGCTACAAATTTAACTGAATTTAATAAATGTTAACATCAAAAAATGTGAACAATAGCTGGCCTTTATGAAGTGCAAAGACAAGGTTAATGCTCCAGACTAGTTATGAGGAACGTTGGGCAGAGAAAAGTTCATTTCTATTAGGTCTGCTGCTCTCTCCTCCTAACAATGTCCTCCTCATCTTATACCATGCTTTATGTCAGTGCACATGGTAAAACACAAGGAACATGCACTAATTTTCCAAATCACATTTTCAATTATCCTCATTAAAACCAATCTGCCTTTGCCAAGGAATTCAAGGCACAAAACCCCTCTAAGAAACAGTAAACAAACGAGTAGGGGTTAGAGACAACTGAATTTGTGCTGCTATTGATCTGTTGAAATGATTGATATTTTGCATTTGTAACTGATAGCCACTTTTTTTGCTGTTCAACAGGCTAAACACGGCTGCCTCTTGTATTGAAACTAAAACACTACATTAACAAAAAAGGCAGGTCTGTTGTTGACTGTGCAAATGAGTGTTTTTTTGATCATATGAAGATCATACTGTTTCCTAAGCTCTGTCCTCTATGTGTTTGTGTCTTTGTGTGTTTAGTTCCAAAAGCCCAAGGCTCCAGTTTGAGTGAATGCATGGTAAACAGATTGTTAGCTTCTACTTTTATCGTCTGTTGTACATTTTTGATCAAATGATGGGCCACACACTAGTTACTGTGTATAGTCTATGATGTAAATCCAGCAGTTGTGTGTACCTCTACAACTCATCAAAAGAGCCTCGTGCACAGATGGTGCACAGATAAAAACATGTGTACTACTAGTAGTTTTACAATAATGTGTCTACCACAATATTATGTGCTTTCATGTGCATAAGTAGCTTCTGTCGCGCATCTCCTAACTTTGTTTTTGACAATTCTACGCAAATAAAATCTTTAGTTGTAAGCATTATAGTTTATACAGTATGACTCACCAGGTTGGCATCACTTGGTGCGTGGTATTTCTCTGTGCCCATGCGAACCAGGCCATCATTGTAGAGAAAAATGCGAAGTGGGTCACAGGAAGTGACAAGGATATAGATGCGGAGGTCAAACTTGTAACCCTCCATCAGGAAGGGCTTGTCCAGGTACTCCTGAACAATAAAGTGCTCCTGGGCTGGCAGTTTCTCACAGTTGCGGATAAGTGAGATCCTGGAGAGACAGAAACTTTATTAATCCTTGGGGGGAAATTGGGTTGTCGTCACCACCCTAATAAAATATGGCATAGTAAAGACAAAAAAGCTAATTACAAAATGATAGATGGGAGCATAACAGGGACAGAGAACATGACTGATGGCATTGGCACCATCCTCCGTGGTAAAGCAAAAAAAAATTGAGCCAAACAGTATACAAATTTTATGGGATTCAACTTAATATAATATTTCATTCCAAAGTCAGTGGATAAGGTTGAGGACATGCAGTATTTTGGGGGAGCTACATCTGTATCTTGTTTTGATGCTTCCAATCACCACTTTAACAATGTTTATCTTTCTCAAATCAATGGATAATTCTGTATGTATACTGTCCTGGATGAGGAAAGTATGTAATCATCGGCAGAAGATGGGCGTCAAATGACTTTTCAATTTACAACGGAGACCTTTAGCCTTTCAAAGTGAAGCTCAGCCACGGCGCTCTGATGGTATTTGTATGACCTTCAGCTGTTATGAAGCTTCCCTGAAATCGTATGTAAATGAGTGTACTCAGGAAGACTCGTTTTGAGTTAAAGGAGGACAAGCTGTTTGGCTCTGTGGGGCATGAAACATTCCAAATTTTTTTCTGTTCATTACCTGGTAATCTAAATAAAACACTATGAAAAATAAATAAAAAACAGACGGATGCAAAACAAAACTGGCTTGTCTGAGTAAAAATAGAAACATCTGGAGGAATTTTCATGAAGTCCCACTTCTCTGACTGAATGGCAAAGTACATCAAATTCTCTGTGGCGGATGGCAGTTTAATACGAGCTGACATTGTTCTGCATTTCAACCTCTCCTGTAATTCATGTGCTTTGGTCTCACATCACTGCCACTCAGAACTTATAATATGCAGGCCACTGCAAATAGACTAAAGAAGTTGTGTTGTGTTACTTTGGGTGCATTTGTGCCGTACTGGCGAGGGTGAGGGGCAGCATTTTCAAAACTGTCTGAATGTTTGAGTGTCTATATGTGTTACTTTGTGTACAGGCATACGCGTGTGTGTCCTCGGAGGTTGAGAGTTGGATGTTAAATAGTCTCCCACTATGTATAAGAATCGCTACTGACTATCACTATCGATTAAAGCTGAGGCAGACTTGGCTTAACAATGCACAAAGGTCGGAAGGTTTTATTATACACATGCAGAAAGGCTCTGCACACACACAAATAATATTTGGCTAGATGTAAAGACTTGATTGTTGAGGAAGTCCCGCATGAGTTACTAACATGTTACAGTATTAAGCAACCAGAGGGCACACATGGTTTGTTCTGTGGCTTATGTAATCACAATAACAACATAAAATATCCTGGGAACTGTGCAGTCTATTGTTCTATTAAAACCAAATAATGCACCTGCTGAGTTAGCTCTAATGAAGCAATCACAGTGGTACATTGTTGATAACCTCATAAGTGTGAATCTAGACAAGGATCTATTTATTGCCTGGCACACAACTACGAAAAATTCTAAATTCAACAGTCCTCCCTTCAAAAGTTTGATAAAACCTTCGTAGGATGGAGATGTGTCCTCATTGCCACACGCATAAATCCCTTTTTTTATAATCAGTCTCTTTGTCCTGCTTATTGCAGCAGTTGAATAGAAGAGAGCATGTTGATGGGAGCCTGACTGACAATGTGAGGGACCTTCCTAACCGTCAGACAGCAAACTGACTGACGAAGACGAGGTTAACAGCTTAGTGAGTTGAGGAGGAGTAGCTGAGGAGATGACATGATTGATGAGTTGTGGTGTCAGATAATCACGATCCACTCTCTCCCACCTATTTAATTTGGTACTGAAAGGGATCTTGCCTTTCTAAGCCCTGCACGCCCTATTGTTTTGTTTGCTTTATAACAAGCAGACACCAACAATAACAACATTTAGCTGGCCAAAGAAAAAATAAATTACACAGTGACGATATAACTTAATTTCCTGCAGCATGACACTATACACAAAAAATAGAGAAATATCTAATCGTATGATCCAACGGCCTCTAAGTGGATGAGCTAAACTTGTCATTTTTCATATTCTTAATGTACTGCAATAATTCAGCCTTTGCAGCCTTTTTTTTCCTAATAAATAAAGGCTTAGTGCACCACAGAGTTATAAGTAATGCTCCCATTATACTAGAAAGGACAAATTCCTCAGGAAATAGAGGGAGAAGTGAAGTGAAGCTGAGAGAGGTATTTGTATTTCAATATCCCCATCTGCTGGTGCCGGGGATGAATGCACTGAATGATTTCTCTATTACACTTCAGGGACCACATTTTCAAAGAATAAGAAGGCAATAGCTATGATAATGAATGCTTGGTAATCACTCTATATATTCTGAACTGCTGAAGAGATCCACATACAAACAAATTATTTTCAACAGACCTTGTATTTTATTTGAATTATCACAGTTGGGTCTGTGTTATAGTTTTATTTTATCTTGTTGGCAAAACCCAACCACAAGTAAATCATTAAACTTTAAAACAACTTATCTTAATCACTTTGTTTTAATATTTCTGGCAGGTCATAGCCAGCTGTAAATGCCAAATGAGTTGGTCCAATGCTTGAATGTCCTAGGCTTCCTAATCTTCATTAACTCCTCCCGCTAAAGGAGTCACAGGTAGAGAACCTGGAACAACTTCTAAAGCTGGAGAGCTTTCCAATTAGATGGCCAAATCAGCTCAACAGGCTGTTCACAAAAGAGCTTTAAAAACCAATATCTTCACCATGCACACCCAAGGTTATATTGCTCACTTTATTTCTGAAACTGCATTAGAGGAGAGCCAGAGAGTCTGTACAATTTTGTTTTACTCTGTTTTGTCCAAACCCTGCACACATAAAAACACAGAACATTAGTGACTTTTAGAACAACAGTACAGTGCCCACTACAGGCTGAATATTACACTTCTGTGAAGCCTTACCCAAGGTGTACTTATTGCCTGATTATTATATTTGTTTACTTTAAAAAGTACAGGGATACACAATTAACATAACCCCTTGCTTGCAGCTAAACAAAAAGCAGGGTTTCTCTAATCTAAATAATAAATGATTGAAAACCTTTAGTGACAGCATACTACAAAAATGTGACACCACAACCCAAGTTACACTTTCACCAATGGGAATGCAAGTATGGAATATGTATTCAGGTACCACAGCCTGCCCTTCGTTTGATAAAGAGATACTATTGAGAGAAAGTCCCCCTGCAGCAGCCATCTTTGGTCCATTTTTTACTGGTCTCTGCTGATGGTGCCTCATAAATGAATCCAATAATCACATGCAGAGACCTTCAGGGAAGGAACTACACTATCTGCCACAGACTGTCTGTGTGTGTGTGTGTGTGTGTGTGTGTGTGTGTGTGTGTGTGTGTGTGTGTGTGTGTGTGTGTGTGTGTGTGTGTGTGTGTGTGTGTGTGTGTGTGTGTGTGTGTGTGTGTGTGTGTGTGTGTGTGTGTGTGTGTGTGTGTGTGTGTGTGTGTGTCCTCCACTGGCAGCGATAACCTCTGATTTATGGAGAGTGTGACCATTGAGGACAATGAAGCCAACAATAACATTCACCACACCTCTCAGATTCAAACACTCAGTTTTGTTCCAGCAGTTATGCCTTTTCCATGGAAACCCTCATCAGGGTCTTATTGCTTTGTTTTGCTGTGCTTGTCTTCTGCTCTACTGTTAATTTTCTCGCTATCCCATTTTATTCTACACTTCAGTTACTCTCTTCTACTCATTCCTACTGGCTTTAAGTTAGGTATATTGTTCTGGGGCTCACACTAGCCTCAGACTTACCCGTGACCCATGGCTCCATTGGCAGGTTTTACAATAAAGGTCTTCTGCTTGCGTTTCCTACGTAGTTCCTTGACGTAGTTTTGGAACTGAGTGTATTCGGCGGGGAAAATCCATGTTTTGGGTATGAAGCTGTAATCTTGAGGTTGGCACTTGATCATTCTGCAGAAAAAAAGACAGTGTATGAAGTGATAACATTTTGCCTGAAAATCATGTGGAGTTTTGCACCTTTTCAAATTGTCATTTTCAGTACATTAAAAAGAATGTCGTGCTTTTTCTTGCAGTGACCTATGCATTTAATTTTGTCTTAAAGTATGTTGAACTCAATATGAACGCTCATGAAACCACAACTAAAACTTAGAATTAGAATTACTATTTCTATAAATTTCTTCAACTAATAATAGAGCATTGCAAATGCCGGCTCACTGGACAAAATTTTAAAATGCTCTTCTTTTTTTATGCATATCTGCAACTCAAACGCAGTGATTTCATCAAGATGGACAGAAAACTTACTTGGACATGTTTCTTGCTAGACAGTCTTTCCGGCAGATTTCGCCCATGCCAGGGAAATGGTTAATTCTCTGCACAGGGACAAGCAGACATAATAATGTTGTTAAGGCCATTACGCCAATCAATTCCACCTCCACCCCTTCATGAAAATGAGCACATTAAAGGCAGAAACCTAAGTGAGCTTACAATGTTCTGACATTTATGCCCAATTACGGACTCAAAACAAAAAGGTGAAGCTGAGACCTTTCTCAACCCTTATTTAGTTTACCCTGGTTGGTTATACTATTTAAAGGTTTGAGAAAGAAGAAGCAAGAGGAAAAAAACAATCAATCTCAACGCTGAGGGGCTGAGGTAATTGGTTCTGCATCGCAAGCTCCTGCAGTGACAGTTGAATGAATTGCTCTGAATGTGCCTGAAGAGGGGTGGGGGGTAGAAGAAAAAACTCTAGGTTTTCTGTAGTCTCTGACCAAATGAGCCTGAACAGAGACCTTAATTGGGCTTGTATGAACTGAAATTTGACAACAAATTCTCACAGTACATCACTTAACAAAAAAAGGGAAAAAATAAAAAGGGAGAAAGACAGAGAATAGTGTGCAAAAGATACTACAACTATAATCCAAATGAGACGGACGTAATTACGGATGGTGAAGAGTTTTCACAATTACGCCAAAGTCGTGAAACAACGTGGCTTGTGATTGGGGTGCTGAGGGACTTTTCTACAGAGAAATTATCCCATGAAATACCATAGTAGCATGACTGAACATGTAAAAAGCAGTTTCATTAAAGCATTAGTCCCTTTACTGTAAGCTAACCTGTTAGAGGATTTGTAGTAACATCTACTGAAGTGAACGATTGCAGCCCCTATCTGAAATGTCTTACTCTTTCTAGCTTGAGTTATAACTAATAATTAGTGCCTTGTCTAAACAAATAATTGAGGAGGAAGGGTGTTGAGGCTTAGAGCAGCAGCAGTTCACTCAGCAGGAAGCAGCGGTCAGACAGAGGTCAGATCGCTTTCAGACACAAACACAGAAGTCAGATATCTGGGTGTTTAAAACTGTCTTGTCAGCATCACCAGTGACATTTGACCTCTGGTCACCAGACTACTCATTAGTTATCAGTGTAACTTCTCTGTTGTTTCCTCTCAATCTGTTCATGCCTCTCTCCTATTTACCATCACTGTCCTACCTCCAAAGGTTTGGGAAAAACAGATGGAGAATCTTCTCTTCATAACTTATTTTCTCTTCTTTTTTATTGTGATGTTTACTAAATTAAATATTGATAGGATGCACATTGTTCTTCAAATTACATCTGTACTAAATTCCTTTTTAAACCACCCCATTTATTCTACCCACTATTCCACTTCCCATAGAAATAGGTAGAAAATTATGCATCCAAAAATATGAACACAATACTTTGTTGTTGTTTTCTAACCAATTTGTCATGTTAACTGAAATAAAAGATGCTTCACAAAATTTGTGAACAAAAAAAATTGTTCACAAATTTTCAAAAATGACATTATCAGGTGCTGCAATATTGATCCCACAGGAGTACAGCAGGTACAGATGGAGCTTGCTTTTGAGTCGGAAAAAAAGTGTTTGCCAATATTTTGCATTTTAGGTCAGAGCAGGTGTGGTGGAGAAGTTGGAGTCAGATACAGTACAACATAGAAACTAATTTTTGATTCAGGGTGAGAAACCATTCACTTTTTCTCATTGCATTCAGATATAATACATTCTGCACACCGATAAAACTGAGAGGAATGTACAAGTAACTACATAAAATTGAAATGTTTAATAATCTTGATGCATGAAGAACCCCTTTGTGGTCACTGCTGAGATTAGATAGCAAAATTTTAGATGCGTCAATGAATTAATTTAAATTGTAATGGATTTTGTTCCAATGTAACCGTTACAATTCATATTTAATCAGGTTACATCACTAAATAATTAAAGTTTTGGGAGAAGGCCTCACTGCATCTCAATGGTTTGGTTCTACAAGAGCACACATAATGGATAAATATATGATTTTGTTTGGAATAAGTTCAAGGAATCTCCAGAAAATCTTGTGATGTTTACCTAAATAGGAAAGTACCAAAAGGAAATCATTTAAATTTCTCCACAAGAAAATTTGGATAAACAATTTCCAAGCACAGTGGTAATTTTCCCTTTCTTCGTACACAGTCCAATCTTCTGTTGTACTGCACTGTTTCTCTGCACCTCTCACATTTTCTATAGTAACTGGAAAAATCTGGCCTCTATTTACCTTACCTGAACTATTGATCAATGTAATCAAAGGCAGGCTATCGTAGTTTTGAAATTTGTTGTAACATAATGCTTCACATTATGATCTTTTCCAAATCTCCTTTTAAGACTTCACAATTCTAATGACCTCCATCCAGTGGTGGTTTATCTGTATCCTGATCTTTGGCTGCTGGCTGCTATGCAATTTTAGTAGAGACCGCTGTGAAGGTTCAAACTGGGATTCATGTTCAGAACACAGAGTGGATCCGACATCCTTATTCTTAAATCGTCTTCTCCCACTTCTTGTCTACTTTACAGTCAATATGCAATGTACCTGATAATTCCTGAGCTCAGCAATTTTCTCGTGTTGCACAGCCGAGTCATTCCAGATGAGGTTGGCAGTCTCATCTTCATCCCTGGTCTTTATGAAGTCCATCTCTCTGATGGCTATACGAACTGGGGGACAGGTTAATAATAGATTGTAGATAAGAAAAAAAGAGGTTGCGCATCAACTATGTGTTTTTACTATAGAGTGCTAGACCAAATGATTATCAAAAATCGGGATAAATTTCCAAAAGGTAGCACATCTAAAAAATTAATAAAGGGAGGACAAAGTACTCACATTTCCACTTCTTTTATTTTGGTACACACCAAAAAATGAACCCTTACGCGTTTCGGCTATGAGCCTTCATCAGAGCATTCAAATCACATACATTCAACTCACTTTATAGGGTAGGGATAGGGAGGTAACCAACAGCTGAGACAATCAACAAGCTCCAATTAGATTCCGGACTATTTGAGGCATAGATTAACAAGATGCTTACAATACATAGTGCCAGAATATTATAGACAGTTTTAACCCAAAAAACATTTTAAGCTATAATCATCATTTAGTCCATTTGGTGTCTGAGTATTGAGTCTATATATCCACTGCATTTCTTTTTGTGCCAGTATTTTTAGAATATCTCCCCCTCTGGTGGACATTTCAATTTCCTCAATCCCTGTGAATTTTAATGACGAAGGTTATTAATTTTTTAGATGTGCTACCTTTTGGGAATTTATCCCGATTTTTGATAACAATAGATTGTATTTTATAATTACATGTCACTAGATGTCATTTAAAGAACTTGGTGACAAAAGAACATCTAGATGTAAAGTGTGACTTAAACTCAAAAATCAAATATTTCTCCTCTGCAGATCAATACTTAATTCACATTTACTAGGTTTCAAGTCCATATTTGCATACATTAAAAGTGAGTTCTGAGGATTATAGATCAAAAAGCTCAAAGCAACATTTACCATTCAAGGACTGGCTGGAGTGCAGCCAGTCGTAATGCATCTTGTCAACAAGATAAATTGTCTGTGATGCATGTAAATCTCAGTGGAAACCCTGTAGTATGGGAGATAGGTGGCAAGCCCATTTGGACATTAATGCGACAACTATTTATTATTTAGTGAGTAATGAAAAATTCATATGCCCTAACGAAACAAGGTATTACAGTAATTAATTTCTTGCTAGCCAACAAACCTAGAGAGGGCTTGCTCAATGTTGCATGATGGCACTTGAAAATGGAAAAATGTGTTTACAATGTTGTTCATTCATCTCTTAACGCTGGTGAAGAGTAGCTGAAACATGGATGATTTAAATTAAGTTACCTGCAGAGTTGTGGAGCACAAGCTATGATCAATCATTCCTTACACACCTCACCAAACAGACATCCTTAGGACTGAAGTTTATGTTCCCTTGACCTTTAATCCTTATCTGTAATGCTGTCAATTTTAAATTAAAAAAAAGACAGCTGCAAAAAAAAAGTAGCAGCAAATAGGTACCATACATCTGGCCCTTATTGTTAATTTTCCTTCAAAACAGCTCTGCACTACCCTCAGAATGGCCACTGTGAGGGTCTCGTCACAGCTAGCATACTGACTCACAGCTAGACTCCCATCTACCTGCAGGATCCCGTCGGCACCAGACTTGTACTTGCTGCTGCTGACTCTTTAGTTTCATAGGTTGTAGTTCACCCCTGAGAGCTGTGCTGCCACACAATGTGAAGAGTGCTTACTCTGCGCTTTTAGCCCTTCTGAAGAAAAAACCTCCCTGCCAAGTTAAATTACCTCAATAAAGATTTATGTATGTATATAAGGCCAGACTGCCTCGGTGTGAACTATTCGACTGAAACTCTATTAAGTTTAATTTAAGACATTAAATAACAACAGCCTCCTTCCAACAATCCACCACAGCAAATTAGATTTTATTGTTGAAGCAACACTGTGATTGGATTTGTGGTGTTTTGAGGGACAGACTGAGCCACACTGAGTGCTGTTTCCAAAATTAATACGCTCTGTCACAGTGCATTACCTGCAGGACCACCCGAAATGTAGGACTTGCTCACTCATGAAATTTTCATGAAGAAAATCAAAGCAAAAATTCAGAGGCTTGATATATTAAGCTTTTGGTTTACTGTATTTACAATGTGGCGACATCTGACAACAAATTAGCTTACCCTCACCAAAGCAGATCATTTATAATGTACTGTATATTTATCAACGTGAACAATGCTACCAATGTTGTATACATGTTAGTAATACTTAAAAAATACATATATATAAAATTATTCAAACACAGCAACTGAAAATACCACTGCTAAAGGCTTATTTACACTTTTTTTAAAAAGACCCCAAACATGGACGGAGCCTTTCGTGTTTTCTTATGGATATGTATGAAATGGAGCAGTGCCACTGCAAGTTGTTTGGGCAGTGTATCCATAATTCAAGCAAGACAAAGAAAAAATGGTGTAGTAATAAAAGTTAAAAAATCACCAGAGTACACTTCAGTTAGCTCAGCTCTTCCTTGGTACTGTATATTAATACAATTTCCCCAACTTCGCCATTTTCTTGGTTGTTAAAACTTCTGATTCTACTGATATATGGTGGACCTATTGATGTCAGAGTAAAGGATTACAGTAGGGTGTGGGTATTAACAGGAACACTGTTTTACACTGGTGTCTTTATTGTTGTAGACAACTTGAAGTATGAATAAGAATTTAATGAACCATTTCAGGCACATTTTCCAAAATGTAAGATACACAGTAATAATGTCCATCAATTAAATGATGTCATCAGCCATTCCAAAGAAAGACTTTTTTAATCCTGAACTAACTACCCTAAAAATGTGGCACCTGGAAATTTTTGTCAGGCAAACTTTAATTCCTTTTCAGCTCCTTTGAAAGATGTTTTTTTTAAAGTTCATTTAACATTAGGGATGCTTTTGTCGTGTTATTTCAGTGGCATTATCATTACTATTATGTTTCCATACCAATCTCATACTTGGTGCCAGCAACATTGGCAGTGATAGTGCCTTTCTTCTTTTTGTTGTGCATCTTCCTCTTCCCACTGCTCCGGTAGGAACCCACAGATGGCACATTCACGGGGGACGCCCCTTGGTCCCCTGGGGGGAAAAACAACATACAGCGGAACTAGATGGAGTCACAGCTTGAGCTCCAGATGAGGACGGACCAGGAGCATTCTCATACATGCCTCACCTCGCTACATGGGAAATGCATGGAGCTATACGTACGGTCAATGAATAGGTGAATGAAAAAAAAGAAAGATAAATAAAATACACTAAAAGCATGCATTATTTGTGTATGTAAGTGGCTCTAGAGCAGCCACAAAGGCTCTCACTGTGCAGGAGACAGGTGGTCGTGTATGTGTGTATGTGTGTATGTGTGTATGTGTGCATGTGCGTGTGCATGTGTGTGTGTGCTTTATGAACAACAACAGAATGACCCTGACAGTCCAGAGACATGTATACCTCTTACTCACCTCCTTCATTGGGAGGGGAGGGCATCTTAGGGGCTGCAGGACGGAAGGGACAAGCCAAGCTTTCTGCCAGGCTTGGCGGGGGGGCAGGCCTCACAGGACCCTCGCAGTACCCTCTGAGGGCTCACACACTGACACAGTAGTTAGTCTTTCCTGTCTTGGATGGTGTAGACGATGTGGTTCAGGATAGGCCGATGGATCATCTGGGCATTTCTCTGTTGCCTTCCAGCAACATTAAGAGCAGCAGCAGAATCTAAGTGGTCAGGAAAGTTAGAAAGGGGGACCTGCGGTGGGAGAGAGTGGAAGGGGGAGGGCCTCTCAAAGGTCTACACAGTCCCAGCCCCAGCTTATTTACAACCCCAAGAGTAGCCAGGGAGGGAGGGGATGGACAGAGGGATGGATAGGAATGCCTGTAGAGAAGAAGAAAATATCTTAGAGCTGCAGAATGGGTTGTAGCTGATTGCTCAGAGTGTGTATACAATGCACACTGTGGATCCGAGTGCGTTTTCTCTCTGGACTTGAGTGCACCAGACATGTCATTGATGTAAAGCAACAGCCACAGTAGCACAGGACTATCACACACTGCATCAGTCAATCTCACACAGAATAAGGATTTCACTGAGAACTCTGTGTAGCTCTGACACAGCAGGACTACTAATGAAATAATCTAAAGCTGTGAGTTGTCCACTGAACTAATTAGCATTCAATGCAACCATTGTTAAATATTAAAGTGGTTGTCAAGTGAAGGGATTGCAGAATCTCATTGTGTCTCATTTTATGCCAGCTGGGTTTCAGTGCATGGCTGAGAGGTCACTTAATTCAAACAGATGGCATCTTTCTAGTGGTTTGTTAAAATGATGCTTGAGGATATGAACAGTCTGTGGAATTAACACCAGTCACCAGCTAAATCCTGTTATTGTTTGGTTGTGGTATGAGAGTGTATTCACACCACTTTTGGATGAAATACAACATTGTTAAGATGTCCTGTCACATAATTTTTTTGTTGTCGGGAGATGTGTAGTTTGTCAGTGACTATTACTGTTGCCTCACAGCAAGGCAGGACTACTTTATTCTATTTCTTTCTTGTGAGGGGTTGTTCTCACACCTTCGTCCCAGAGGCCATCCGGGTACAATAGATACCATGTGCTTCCAAGCAGAAAGGAGACTACAAATTGCCGGCAGGTCTTGATTTGTGTGACTACATCCAGTCACGAGCTGTTGAAAGTCACAACAGTTCTGTCCATTCACGATCCTCACAATTTAAATAGTGCATGTAGACGCTTGATTGTGAGCTGATAGTGATCCATAGATGGACTGAGCAACCGGTTCTGGACTGACATTAATCTGAAATGTTGTGAGATGATTACCAGGAATTAGATATTTTTGCAATAAAATTTCAGTTTTTGCGTTGGGTCAGTCCGAGTGTACTTTTTCATTTACTGAATCATTTTATCACAAATTACCTCTCTGTGATTGACTTAGTGATGCATGTCATGTCCATCAGTCTGTAATCTTTATCTTTAGGATTCCACTGATCTAAACTGGTTTATGTCCCAGCTCCACCTCTGCATGGAGCCTCACTCACAATCATGTATTAATATCAACCAGCTAAAACTACCATAATTCAATGAGCCGGTGCACATACACTAGCCACAGAGGAGATGGCATTTCAGACTCACAAACACTGTCAGCGCTTCACAATTTCATTCAGATGTTTTTGCTATAGAACCTCTGCCGGGGGTAGATGAAATCTGGCCTGAGTACCTCAAGTCTCTGGACGTGCAGGGATTGTCTTGGTTGGCACGTCTCTGTGACATTGCATGGCTGTCGGGGACAGTACCTCTGGATTGGATGACCAGGGTGGTGGTCCCTCTTTTCAAAAAGGGGGACCAAAGAGTGAGAACACACTCACTCTCCGGTCTATAGTTAGTACCTGGATCACACTACTCAGCCTCTTTGATAACGTCTATCCCAGGGTCCTGGAGAGGAGGATCAGATTGATATTCGAACCTGGGATTCAAGAAGAACATTGTGGTTTTTGTCCTGGTCGTGGAACACTGGACCAGTTTTACACTCTCCATCGAACGCTCGACAGTTCGTGGGAGTTTGCATGTTGGACTTCAGCAGGGCTGCCCTTTATCACCAGTTCTGTTCATAACATTTATGGACAGAATTTCTAGGCACAGCCAGGATCCAAAGGGAACTTGGTTTGAAGACCAAAGGATTTCATCTCTGCTTTTTGCAGACAAAGTTGTCCTATTGGCCTTATCAAACATGGAACTTCAGTGTGCACTGGGGCGTTTGCAGCTGAGTGTGACACCAGTGGGATGAGGATCAGCACCTCTAAATCTGAGGCCATGGTTCTCGACCGGAAAAAGGAGTTCTGCCCTCTCCAGGTGGTGAGTCTTTGCCTCAAGTGGAGCAGTTTAAGTATCTTGGGGTTTTGTTTACTATTAATGGAAAGACAGAACGTGAGATTGACACAGATTGGTGCAGCTTCCGCAGAGATGGAGTCGTTGTGTAGCTCTGTTGTGGTGGAGAAGGAGCTGAGTCGTGATACGAAGCTTTCAATTTACCGATCAATCAGTGTGTATAGGAAGGACGGAACATTCTCATTATCACGACTGCTCCACCACTCCAAACTGTACTTCCTCTGGTTCCCAGCAAGTCATGTGCAGGTTTGAAGCAGTTCAAATGAACAACTCCTGCAGTGGGTGAATAACAAACTGACAGATGTCACACATTACTGTCAGGTATAATTATGCAGAAGAAAAAAATAATCACGAAAAAGTGGATATAAAAGATCCAGGGTATCATGCCAGCATATTCTATTAACCACATAAAATGTATATAGTTAATATACACTAGCTGCAATACAGCCATAATATGGTGGCTTATGGTACTGTCTGCATTTCATAAAGAGAGTAACAGCAGCCTCTAGTGGTCCAAACATAATGAAATAACTTTTTCACAATCTACATACACACACACACACAAGCAGAGACAGACTTGTAAAAGTAAGACTTTAGAGGACACCCTATCGATTCAGTCACTATCAATGGACAAATTACAATGGGAAAACATTCCAATCGCATTACTTGATCACTCAGTAGTCTTCAGTGTATGCCCCTTGGTCTTCCTGTGGTAACCAGAAAATATTGATCTTAGGGAAGACGGAGACTGGAATGAGATCAGCATAGGAGTCAAAGTGATGAAGTCAAAGTGATAAATTGAGACGACTGATGCTGATGACAACCTGCCTCCACTTCCCATAGTTTTACTGCTTCTCTGCACAGAAGACAGGAAAGTCAATGTGTAGAGCAGCATTGATGTGAACCTTCGGAAACCAGAAGAATCTGAAAATGATACAACTTAACACCTACAAACACTCGAAAAGAATACAAATTTTGTATTTCATGAAAGCTTTAACCATCAACATAAATCTCCCCACCTATATATTTGAATAAGCTCACTTGAAAACCTAATACTGTCCCGCTTTTACCTCCACCCACTACCTGTCAATCAAGCGCCAAACCAATCACGGCGCATCTGCCTGAAGGAATCACGTGAACAAGAGCTCCTGAGAGCATTTATTCATTTTCTGCTGCTGTATGCGCCGCAGCAGGTCATGGGGAGCTGGAACCTATCCCAGCTGGCATGGGGCGTGAGGCGGGGGACACACAAAGACAAACAACCTGAAGCGAATGCTTTTGGAAGTGGGAGAAAGCCGAGGAACCCGGAGGGAGGGTTCTCCCCGTGTGGGGAAAGCATGCGAGCTCCGCACAGAGCGGGACTCGAACCCAGACCCGCCGTGTTGTGAGGCGACAGTGCTTCCCACTGCGCCACCGTGCCGCCACTCTTCAGTGGAGTTAAATAAACAGCTCTCACCACAAAAAAAGCCAGCTGAGGTGGCTTGGGCATCTGTTCCGGATGCCTCCTGGATGCCTCCCTGGGGAGGTGTTCCGGGCATGTCCTACCGGGAGGAGACCTCGAGGAAGACCTAGGATGCGCTGGAGGGATTATGTCTCTCGGCTGGCCTGGGAACGCCTCGGGCTCCCCCCGGAGGAGCTGGAGGAGGTGTCTGGGGCGAGGAAAGTATGGGCATCCCTGCTGAGACAGTTGACCCCGCGACCCGGCCCCGGATAAGCGGTTGATGATGGATGGATGGATGGATGGATGGATGGATGGATGGATGGATGGATGGATGGATGGATGGATGGATGGATGGATGGATGGATGGATGGATGGATGGATGGATGGATGGATGGATGGATGGATGGATGGATGGATGGATGGATGGATGGATGGATGGATAAACTAAGACCTAAATCTGTCATGCTCCCATGATATTTAATTCTTTCTTTTTATTCCTCACTAATGATAGTACAGCATTCAACGCAGAAATGCTAAACTAGGTCAAAACCTTATATGGTCAATGTGGAACAATATTTGCCACAGGGTTCAGGGTTAACGTGTAAATTGTGAATGTGAGTGTAACCCCATTCTCTGCTAATTTTGTGGCAGAAACAAATATTCTTTTTTGTTAATGAGTACTAAAATAGCAGATCAAACAGCATGTTTATGATCTCCTTCCATGAATCTTTTGATCATTTGTTATCTCATCTGTTTGACTTTATTGGAAAATATTACATTGTGATTTTAATTTTTCATATATTCCCAAAAATGCCTCTTGATTTAGTAACAGTAACACTGTAGTAAATGTCTGCTGACATCATATTCCCACCAGAATTCTTCCCCTGCAGCTCATTGACAACGAGGCTCTGTGGTGACTTGCTCAGTTGTCTTAGTGGTACAGATGGTTATCAACTACATTATCAACCATTTTTACATTCACAGACTAGAGATACAATTTCAATGCAAGCAGATGCCACAAAAGTGACTGTTATCATTGATGGACAAAGACACAGGAGTAGGGCATCCTGCTGTGGAAATTTTTTTATTTGAGCTCAGTGACCACTGTCATATGCCATAGCCTTCCTGTTGCTTAAACACAAGCACTTCCTGTCTTCTGACAGTATATACTCACTACGAACAGTCAATAATGAACCCAAGGTTAATAACATATGGCATTATACCAAAGCATCCATGAGCGGATGTCCTCTTTCCATTTTCTATTAATCTTCTGGACAGTTTAATAATGCGTTCTTAATTTCCCTTCGGGGATTATAACAATGTATAAAAATAATAATAATAATACTTTAAGAATTTTAATTGTACAACAAAAGAATATCCACAATAAATAAGGTGTCTTTGCAATCATTACTTGGCAGTATAGTTGTTATAAACATAATTCACCCTCTTGCAAAAGACTGCACATCATCTTAACTCTATCCCCTTTGTTGAGCAGGGTACAGTATCTACCATGAACCCAATGAAGCAGTGCAACCTATTCCCCAACAGAGAGCGCCAGAGGAGAGCAGAGCGAAGCAGCCACCTCTCGAAACTGAGCTCATGCTATTGACCTTTGCCACACACAAGACAAATAGGTTTCTTTGTAGACAATCTGCTCTTCATGCTGCCCAACTGCACCACTCCCTGTACCACTGGCACTAAATGCATAACATCTGCATTGTCCTAATTTTAATTAACACATGTTGCCAATGACTCACATAACTGCACGTCATGCTTCTCTGAACTGAACACAAATATATCCCAAACATTAACTGAAATGCCATTGGCTAATAACATAGTCTACGTACAAATCTCTACCAAGAAATTGAAGTTCACTCAGATCTGATCTCACTTTCATTTAACAATGTCACTTCAAATAAACAGCATCCTCATTATATAGAGAAATCGACAGCATAAATAGCTTTACAAGAAGAAGAAGAAGAAGTACACTTTATTAATCCCACAAGGGGAAATTACAATGTTACTCAGGTAGTATATACAATCTGTGTTAGTCTCAACAGTATATACAGGCCAGTATATATAGAGCTGTGATAAAGCACAAGCTGAACCAAAGCAGTATAGTGTTCATGACAAGCAGTGTCACAACTATTATACAAGACCCTTCAGCAAACATCATTGTGTTTCTGAGGAGTTATTTTATGTTCTCCCTGTTTCGCATGAAACAAAACCTTCAATGCTGTCTTGAAATACAAAATCAATAGAGAGGCTTGGGGACTCACTACTTAATCTCATATGTGCACAAGATCTGCCGACACAAATTCTTTTCCGTTTCAGCATTGTCTAGACCTCAGAGTATGTGTAACTTCTTTAAAGACAGAAAAATTGGCAAGGATTAGAGACATGGTTTACATCCTTGTTTCTATTTTAAAAAAATCGGTATCCTCTTTTCATTACATTTTGTTTTTTGCTTGTCAATATGTGACTACACAATAAAATATATGCGTATGCATATTAGATTTGGGGGGGTATAAATACAAATAAAACAATTTCATTTTGATTTCTACTGTTGCATATGTGTAAAGGGTCCATTTTAAGCTAATCAACTAGTCAGATTAGTTGACTTATACTGTGTCCAAGACCTGAACATGGTGATAAACTCTATTCATAGCTGTGTTCCTTGTTTATGGTCACATTGTTGCCTGAAGAGAAGATGTTCCTTCTAATTAAATTTTTCATAAAACTGCAGAAATTAAAATCACCGTGAAGTAACTGGTTAGTTTTGACTTGTGTATTGAGGCTCCAAAATACTGTATTGTAAGGCAGGAGAAAAATTTAACCCTGAATGCATTTTCACCACTGGGAAACCTGGAAGAGGTGGAATTATGGCGTGCTTTATGCAATGGGAGTTGGTCAGCTGGTGGAATGCAAAATATTCATATGAGGGAGAGTTTATTGTTGTTGTTGAGTGTTGCTTCTATGCCTGAACAAATTGTGTGAAGGAAATGAAAGAGGCAATTTTTCAACAACGTGATGATTCTGCACACATGAGTAACTAGAATAGTGACTAAGCAGGTCCTGAGAGGGAATACATGGGTGCATAACAAAATCCAACTGCTTGACAAGAACTTTGGGAGTCTGGCCGATCGTGGGAAGCAGTCAGAATTGAACAGAGCGCCATTAATTCTACATGCTGAAAAAGATCTTGAAAGACTGACCAAACAGACACATTTTCTGGTGATAAGTGAAAATCTATCCACAACTAAAACACATCACGCACACATGCAAAGTTTATAATATTATGTAACACTGTCACATATTTCACTTGAATTTGATTAAAAAAAAAGTCACTTTAAAAAAATATGATAAACTACTTCCTCTTATGCTCGTCTTTTGTTTTCTATCCTTTTTGTGTGATTGTTTGTTTGTTTGTTTGTTTTTCCCAGAATTGCAACACTGAAATCTCTCAAATACAAAGAAGATGCTAAACTCATGTCCAAAGCTGAGTTTGGAAACAACTCTCACAGAGAAGTAGTTCATTTAGAATTGCAAGAATGTCTAAAATTAGCTGGAACCAGTGACCCAACTCTGCCTTCTTCCAGATATGAGGAGGAACAAGTGTGGGAGCTAACAGCCCACAGGGTACAGAGATGCAATATATGAACAAATGTGTTTGTTCAAAAGCACTGCACCCTTGTAATTAAGCAACTACTCTCAAAGCTGCTTTTACAAATACAGAATGTAATTTAAAAACCTTTGGGTACAGTATATATATAATTGCAAAAAGTAAACAATGAACGCAGATGACTTGTCTTTGGAAAGAATGGACAAAATCAAAGCTTCATATATTCAAGTTATCTTTAAGACATTATAGTTGCAAAACGTCAACAAATGCACACTGGATTCTAATGCACAGGGATGATAACTGTTGGCTTTAAAACTATGATTATAGATAACACGTTCACTTTTAAGCCATATCTCTGGGATGTGTTCAGATGGCAACATGCCAGAACTCATATGCCATGCTGATATTATTATGTAATCCATCTGTGTTGTTCAGATCACCAAGGAGCTCTGTAATCATTTGGTCTTTAAGGGGTGTAAAGGACTACAGTACTGACCAAAATAAATCACATCACCTCATGTAACCAACATGGCTCCGAGGATCCAAAGATAAATATCAGTGACTGACAGTCTTGCACGTCATCAGAAGATTTGGGACTTGCAAAACTACACTGAGCTTAGACATTATGCTTCTGGACGCGAACGGATGACACAGGTTAGCTGCCAGATGGTGTACTCCAAATCACCGGGAGGATAGCAGGCCATCCCCCCTTGCAATTACTTTACTTGCTTATGCTGACATTTTCAAGAAGTCCATGCATATTTTGGATATGGGGCTATTTCAGAAAATTAGTTGCAGTAATAAAATATGTCACAAAGCCTCAGCAGGTGTTTTTTTGCCTACGTCTCAGTTGCTAGCAGGCAGCAGCTAACACCAGATTGCTAGTTACATGTACAGGAGAGGAGGGATGTTCAGAAGGGGAAACAATGTTTCTATTCACTGAGTCGCTATTATCAAATGTGGCGTTACAGCAACGTCTTGCGTCAACATTCCTCCACCGAGGTACTTGTTTCAAAATGAAATAAAGGCTTGAAAAATATTCTAATAGTTACCGGGAACACAATAACCCTGAGCTACAGTACTCTACAGTTAGGGTTAGCTTAGCCGCAGTACCTAGCAAATGATGGAGAGGCGAGAGTGAAGTGGCCAGATAACGTTACCTTATTTATTCCTGGCACTGGCTGTGCGGCTCTGTATCTGGTCTCAACCGAAACATATAGTCGCCGTTATCAATGGAGGCAATGGGTTCGCTAAAGAAACTGTCCAGTCCTGGGAATACTGTAAAGACCATATTAGTGGTCATGGTGTGTAACGCGCGTTACTACTGGAGGTTGGTTGCCAGATATTAATAAATCAGTTCACTTTAAACCTCTTGTGTGCAATGAGTACTAGAGTCAGTCGGCGGACGAAACCATTCGTTGTGTGCGAGGGGGAACCCGAGGAACGTGTTTGAGTTAGCATTTTTAGCCTGGTACCAGAGTGACGTTTGCCATGCTGCAGTGTGTGGACGATGTGGCACCAGGTGTATTTATCCTTTAATTGGCTATGAATGAAAATAGAGGTCATACCACGGTTGCGAGTTGTATTTTTTCCGCCGAATGGTTTCGGTGCTTCTCGTTCTCCCGGCCTCGCGGATACAAACACAAGGAAGCTACCTAGCAACTGTGTCGCTGACCATGGTGCTAAAATACAACCCTGCCCATTATGGGCGCGACCCGCTCAGAGGTCATAAAAGTGACATTTACTTAAATCCATTTTATGCGTAAGAAATAGTCACCAGAACTCCTGAACAGAATCTTGTTTTTGTACTCATAGATTGCATATATTTATATAATGTTTTCAGCAGTTTGCCTAGATATATTTATTTTATGATTTATTTAATTCAGCCTTTCCTCAATAAACTGATTATTTCAAACCGTTGCAGACGTTTGAAGTCTTTACGGTTTTTAATTCGGTGTCATTCATACTCTGGTGTGCATGCCAGCACTAGTATTGTTAAATTCCTGCAAAGTCAACCACAAAGTTAAGCATAGAACATTGTGTGCCTCAATCTCCTTATTCACTATGTAATATTCTCTTGTTACTCCTTCACAATCCTGTTCACATTGCTGTTTTATTCAATTACTATCTATCTATCTATCTATCTATCTATCTATCTATCTGTCTGTCTGTCTGTCTGTCTGTCTGTCTGTCTGTCTGTCTGTCTGTCTGTCTGTCTGTCTGTCTGTCTGTCTGTCTGTCTGTCTGTCTATCCTACTATTTATCTTTATTGACTGATATATTTTTCAATAATATACAATTTATTTGATGAAATTTCTCATTTCTGAATGAAAATTATTCACATGTGACTGCCGGGCAGTGTGATTTCCCGCATTCCTTTACTAGTAAACTAATGTTTTGCCCAGTTTAGGTTTTCTTGTGAGTATTCAGTATTGTTTGGTCAACTCGTAACTAGAATAACAATACCGGGATTTTTAAACAATGGTTATTCAAAGTCCAAATAGTTTAAGGTTAGTAACAAACAAATATAATTTGATCGTGATTAATACATTGCTTAATAAATCAAGTAAACGTGACGCATGAGTTTGCGATTTCCCACTGTTCCTGAATGACACACTTCGACCATCGAGTCCTTTTGCGGGTATTCCCATATGATTTGAACGCAACACAAAACGACAGCAGGCAGAGGTGAAAAGTCTGGATCATGTTTTCATTTCAGCGGAGGCATACTTGAACGGCATTGGACATTGTAAATAAAGATCAACCGGATTGTTAGTATAGCACGACGAGGTTCTGTCCACACAGAGAAGACATCGATGTTGTTATTAGCCAACCAGCTGGCACAAGCTGAAATTTGCTAGCTAGTTAACGGAGGACCCTGTTAGCTTACAACCACCACCATCACTCCTAGCCAGCTGTGCATCGCCCTGTCTTCCGACGATGGGAAACGCAGCAACTGCTAAGAAAGGCAATGAGCAAGAAAGCGGTGAGAACCTGAAAACCATCCAGCTAGCCTGTTAGCCTTATGGCGTTTAACGATTGTGCAGTTCGCTTATGATGGAGTCAATGAAGAGCAGCCTGTTACAGTGTAGTCCAGTGTTGGCAGACAGGGCATGATTGTAAGCTGCAGAGAAGAACCATCTTTGGTAACGGTTACAGGATATGTTGCCTCCCTCGTTATTTCTCTGGTTGCTTATCGCACATGGAAACCGTGTCGCAGATGATGCAGTTAGCTAATTACTGAAAGCGACATAAGAGCGAATGTCAGTGGTTCTTACATTCTTGTCAACTGCTCCACAATTAAAAGAATTCGCAATGCATTTGAGCCAGCTGCACAAAAGCTTCACATTTAAATATGTAACTGTAATCATTCACGTTACATGTTCAATTTCTAGACAACTAAAATGAGCTGCGTGAACCAGATAATGTCAGCAAACATTGGTTTCCACTTAAACTGCAGTAAAAGGCCCCGTCACTACTGACAACAGGTACCTGATGACGACACCAGAATGCAGTTCGACGTCATTACACCAGGCTACTTGTTATAAATATGTGTTTTTAGTTTTGCTGTAACGTTAGATGTGCTCTGTGAAACAAGGCCTACTAGCGACAGTCTCTGTCCCGCTGAACACTGGTATGTCAGCTGGCAAAATGTTTACTGTAAAGACTTGATGACCACTTTTCCAGCCCTCTTTGTTGACATTTTTAACATCAAGAGAAGGTGCCCCATCCCCCCTCCTCCCCTCCGTTAGTCACATTGCACCTGTTGAATTATAATTTAGCAGTTCTATGTGTTCCATCAAGCCTTGGAAAACAGTTACCAGAGGCCAGTCTGTTGAGTTGAGGGTGCATTTGTCAGTAATGACTGAGGTAATCCACTAAACTGTACTAAATGCCTAGTAGTCTGTCTGGATAGCACAGATCTTGACCTGCTTTCTGATTGGCAGTCGTCCATCGTGTCAAGCCACCTATTGTGTCTGCAGGGAGGGGGCTGAGAGTTGTGTGTCGTAAAAACAGTAAGGTGCAAAAATGTATTGTTAATACATCACTTTTGTCATTGATATTTGGAATTTTTGTTTACTTATTTATATTTGTATGTAAAGCGTAGCCCAACAAAATAAGCACACATTTTTAGATGGAGCTGGAGTTAGTAAAAAGACAACACATAGAGTGGACTGCATTGCTCTTTGCACAGTATGCTGGACTGTGCATACTAAAGTACATTTAATGGTCAGGGGGTTTTTTTCTTTACCTAAAGTTTTTGTAGATATTTTGTTTTTATTCTGATTATACCTTTGTTTCCCTTTTTAACTATATATTTTTGTTGCTATTTCTGCTAGGGTTAGACATCTTTTAAACATGTGTCTTTAAGGGTGACTTACTCCCCAAGTTTTCCCCAGGATGAGTACAGTTCATGCATTTATCTCCATATATATCAATCTCTATTGTGTGTTCAGAGGGTAAAGAAGCTGCACACGCAGAAGCTTATTGGCCTACTACATTGCTAAACTTTACCACCAGAGAGCATGATAACCAGGAGATAACTTCTCTTGAAGCCAGTCAGTGGGTGTTACAGGCGTAGTTGCCTTATCAGCACGATGAATGCACCCCAGCTGTGCAGTGTTATTGACATAATGTTGTGAGGCTGGCCTATATGTGTGCTTTGCTTACTCTGTACACCTTTGATAAAACAATGCCATCATTTGCATGGAAAAGCGGTGGGTGTTTTCAAATGACAAGCAGAAAGTCGACATGTAGCTAAAACTGCCACAGAGCACTTGAACAGGAAGCTTAACTTTGTGTGGTTAGCCAAGCATTGCAGTGCTCTGCGTACAGGAAGCTAGAACCACTCATTGGTCTTCAGTCTGATGACACGTACGACACGCCTGTGAGCCTCTACAATCAGACATCAAGAAACTCATCTGAAAATGGCCCAGGGTTCTTTCGCCAGCCGCATTTTCCACAAATATTGTAAAAATAGCCAAGAGCAAAAAGGACAAGTGACTGAGGGGCCGCATATCTCTGAATTCACTATCATGTGGGATAAATTGAGTAAGTGTGATGTTTTGTTTTTACACTTAATTTCTGTCAGTCTCAGGTGGACCACCCAGATTTCATCTTTAGGTGGCATGAAGCTATTTTGGCAGAGCTTTATAAGTTAAGTTTTTTTGCCTTATGTCCAACTAGTCTTGCTAAATGGAAATAACAGATATTCTATAGAAGGCTACAGGCCCGTCTGCTTTATTATCCCCCGTTTTCTGAAATATTTTCAGTGTAGTAGTATCTTGCTATTGACCTACAACAGTGTTGGTTTATAACAAGGCCCTCATGCCTGTTTATCGGTCTAGTCATGTGGAAATGAAACAGAGTATTCTATTTGTCATGTTTATTATTTGCTGTGGATCATTGAAACCAACGCCCCCGTTCTTTTTAATACTGGTACTTTAATTCTATTGAAGAAAATAACATTTTTCTGGGTTTATAGTGGAGTTAATACAGTACATTCTTTTAAGATGATTTCAAGGAGAAAAAAAAATTGACTGCTTCATGACATAGATTGCCACATGAAACATGTAACATGCTAGTCAATTCATGAACTCACCTCCATACAGACAATATATATGATTTCATTGCAGTATAGTGATTTAGGATTGGTCAGGTGTGCGAGTGGGCAGGTCCAGGCCTGTCAGGGTCACTCAGCACTGAGCCTGGACGGCTGCCTTTGGCAGCTTTTGAGTGCTGAGTTTCAGTTTGCATTTGTTGTTTGTTGTTAGCAGGAGAACTGATTACATTAAGATAAGGCAAAAAAAAAAAAAAAAGGTGTCACACCTTTAAGTTTATATGTCTTTGAAATGAGTTTCTTGATTTTGAGTTTGATAGTTTTTTTTTCGTGTGCTTTATTTTCAGTGTGGCCTCTTAAACCTTCAACTAAATGGTTCACTGCCTTTATTGTTTATAGTTTCTTCTTCCTCATCAGGTTCAGTTGTTGCAGTTTCACAGTATTGATCCACAAAAGACCTCAGTACATGCAGCAAGGGTCTTACACTTTGGAGATCAGGCCATTTGTGGTCCTTCAGTCACGTATCCCATCTGAATATGTCTGTCATTTGTATTTATACTGTTTCAACTATGAAATATATTGTTGTGTGTACTTTTTGTAATGTGTTTTCAATCACTGTCACTATTATGCTTTGTGGTATACATGTCTGTAATTTAATATTGTTTTTTCAGTATAGGATAGTTTCAGACCTTTCAAATTATGGTAAGAAAGAAAAACAGTTGCTCAGTAAGTTGGTATAAATACTATCTGTAATACATAATTAGACCATTATGAATAGAAATATCCAATTATTACAACAATTGAAATTAAGTTTAATGAAGATACATGATAAGATACACTAGCTGTATTTAAATGGCGCTGACAATCTGTTGGCTTGTTTTCAGAGATGGATGATAGGGGGGGAAAATTCTCAAACCAATGCAAAATTGCTGTTTAAGTTTAGTATAATTATATTATGTTGAATTCATGCCAGGCCTTAAGAAGTCCCTATATCTTCTTCGTCAGGGTCATTTTGTTGTGTGTTGCATTTAATCCACTGAATCTCAAATGTTCTTGTTTTAAGCACTTCATAAATGTTTCTTCCTCTCTTTCTCTTCTCCATCATTTCCATCCATGTGGGTCAATGTTCCTGCAAACCCTTGGTGAACTGTAGAGACTTTTGGTATGCTGACATTTTCCATGAGCATTTCTAAGTCACAGAGAGCACGTTTGTATTTATTCTGCTGTACATGCCAGGCCTGTGTTATGCTATATACAGTATAAAGGTTATTGAGAATGAAGTGAATTAAGGTAGTCTGTTAACACACAGCTTCTACATAGCCCCAGGCTTGCGTTAAAATCAGCAAGCATATAACAAGCACACCAGCAACAGATACTTGCCCAACTCTGTGACTTTGGACATCTCATGCCTGCTGTGACTTTCACGATGCACTGTCTTTCTCATGCCTGCACTGTAGCCTCAGCTGTGTTCTGCTTTTTTTTCCTCTGTCCATTATCACTGCATCCTACTTTTACTCCCATCAACTCCTGACAGGGATGCAGAATAGTTTATGTTTGAATTTGCCAAAATCTTTACAATCTAAAAAAAGCTTTTTGCAACACTTAAGTATTGGGAGTTTCCTGCTTAAACATGTGGTTTTGATTTTCTTTAGGAAGTCTTTTCTGCTATTTTGTCAAGTGTAGTCCTGCATCCCCAGTACTTGACATTTGCCTGACCTTTACCACATTTACCTGAACACCCAAGCTGCCTTTGTTTATTTTCTGAACACACTTAACCACCCCAGTTTATTATTTCCCTCAACATGTTTACCCAACCTTGTGAGAGCACTGAAATACTGACTGTGAACTCACATTTTTTTCTTTGTTTTATAGTGAAGGAGTTCTTAGCTAAAGCCAAAGAAGATTTTTTAAGAAAATGGGAGTGTCCATCACAGGTAACTATTTCCCAATTCATACTTAAATGTCTGTACTCTGGATTGAACTGTCTTTTGTTACTACAAAATTATACACATATTTCATATGGGCCCTGCTGCTGCTTGATGATTTTGTTGAGTTAATGTTAAGTGATTGTGTAATTTTACTAAGTTGGAAAGAAGTATTTGGAATAAAAACGTCTACAATCAGCCCATGTGTTACGGAAAGACAAAATGTTCTACTGGTACTATCTACAGGAGCTGCAATGGCACAATATTCACAAGCATAAATGAAGCATTTTCACAAGGTTGTTCTGTCTCATGTTTTCCTCAGAGCACAACCGGCTTGGACGACTTTGATAGGTTCAAGACTCTGGGAACTGGCTCCTTTGGTCGTGTTATGCTAGTCAAACACAAAGAATCAAACCAGTTCTATGCCATGAAGATCTTGGACAAGCAAAAAGTAGGCATTTGAAGTTTGCACATAAGATCTAGAGTTATAGGTTTGGCTAGTCAGAAAAGCAAAGTCCTGCATGTTTTAGGAGAGCTATAATTACATAAATGCTGCACGTCTTAGGAAAGGAAATGTGAAGTTTCCTCTCATGCACCGCCAGCATGTTATCTTTGAAAATTTAGAGATGCCTCAAGCAGTTTTTATCTGTTAACACTGAAATGAGATTCGTAGCAGGACGCTTATGCATCCTGAGTCGGTTGCTTATGTATCAGTGCTATGTTCATTTGAATTTCCTGCCTTGTACATCTGAAACATTTTCCTTTTTGACAGTTTACAGTTGCTGACTTGGATTAATTTTTTTTTGTCCTTTAAAAAATATTTATGCTGAACTTTTGTTAGTCTGTTAGTGAGATCCTATTTTTAATCTACCTGTATTTTTATTTTTGTAATTGTTGTTACCTCTTGGAAATTGGAACAACATGTACATTCCAAGAGAGAATACGTTTTTTTTCTATGTCGATGTGTCAAAGAGATGTCATCTTTCATTTTAAGATGATTTTTTTTCAATTAGCTTCATGGCGTTCTCAAAAATTATTAAAGGCTTGTGTTCATGTCAATTTTCTTTAACTTTGCTTTACTGTGAAAATTAATAAACCCTTAAATATATCACTAATATTTACGCTGCATGTTTTTTTGTGTTGCTGTTGTTGCTGTTTTTCAGGTGGTGAAGTTAAAGCAAATAGAGCACACCCTAAACGAAAAAAGAATATTACAGGCTGTCTCCTTCCCCTTCCTCGTCAGACTGGAGTACGCTTTCAAGGTATATGTTAGGAAGCGTCTATAATAAACAACTTTATGGTTATCACATGATCTTTTTTTTTTTTGTATGACCCTGTTTTTCAAAAGATGGGGAAACGTAAATAAAAACGCAATGCCAAACGACAATATGATTTCACACCATTTTCAAATCACGCAAAACACCAGTTGCAAGCTGACGCTAGTAGCAAGCTAACATAAGAAGGCTGTTGCACAGGAAAACATGGTAACCATCTGTCTGGTGAGAAATTTTGAGTTAGTCAATCTATCGACCTTCATTGTTGTACAGCAGAGGTATTGAATGCTTTTGTTTTTTGCCTCAATCAAAGTTGTTACAGCCAAAGACCAAACCAATCAGCCCAGCACCTACAGGTTTGCTCACCACGGTGGTGTTGTCACAGCTTCGGCCTTGATCCGCCAGATGACAAATAATAATAGACAGGGAAAAGACATTGGGCTAATGCTTTTCAGGCATTTTCTGTGCATTAATGTATTAATGCTCATAATGTGGGATCATTTAATCTCATTAGAATGCTTAATTCACCAAATTGACACAAGATGATTTCAAGTATAGTCTGCCGTTATTCCCTTGTTTAAAGGTTTCTTTGCTTAACAGGACAACTCAAACCTCTACATGGTGATGGAGTACGTACCTGGAGGAGAGATGTTCTCACACCTCAGACGTATAGGAAGGTTCAGGTATAGTGTAAACAGATTTTTTTCAGTCTTTTTTAATTATAGTGCTGTGATAGCATGTAATGTGAGACTAGATATACCACAGTGTTTAACTTTCCATTGTGTTTTGGATGAAATACCAGAGACAGGCACAATTTTAAAGTGGCTATAAAAGACATAGTGTTGATATTTTGAGCCAATGTTTGACTGCCCGCCACATTTTCTTTCAGTGAAAACCATGCAAGATTTTATGCAGCTCAGATAATACTCACCTTTGAGTACCTCCACTCCTTGGACCTCATCTACAGAGACCTGAAGCCTGAAAACTTGCTCATAGATCAGCATGGGTATATCCAGGTACACAGTCAATGCACATTTTTAGACCAAAGAGTGTGTTAAGGTGGTGGACAGGTATCCCCAACATGATAACCTTTTTGATAAACAGACGTAGGGATTCTGATAGTGGTTCTGAAGTATGGGTCTTATCTACCTCACCCTTGCAGACATACTTCTTACTTCTTATCACAATTTTATTGTTTTTTCCTTCAGGTCACAGACTTTGGCTTTGCCAAAAGAGTAAAAGGCCGGACCTGGACATTGTGTGGAACTCCTGAGTACTTGGCTCCAGAGATCATCCTCAGCAAGGTCAGCACTGTGTAGTAGCTCTGGTGCATGAGAGTACAGTACAGATAATTACGCTGACCTTCCAAACAAATTTTGGTTGTTTCATACTGTCATTAAATGGCCAGAATAGTCACCTAAGCTCACTTCAAGGGAATCTGTGCTTCATCATCATACCAAGAACTGGCAAGAGGCCTCCGAAGGAAACAGGAATTTAATTTGAGATTTAGATTTACTTTTGAGCAAAACTGCCTACCTACAGCTTTTGGAGAGTAATCGATTTCTGTCTTCTCCCAGGGCTACAACAAAGCTGTGGACTGGTGGGCACTTGGAGTTCTTATCTATGAAATGGCGGCTGGATACCCTCCATTTTTTGCTGATCAGCCAATCCAAATCTATGAAAAGATTGTTTCTGGCAAGGTAGGAAAAATCTGAATCAAGTTTAATAATTCATTCTTGGTTATATACTCAAGTGATCCGTAAGTCTCTCAGGCATATTTAAAATCATTGAGTATAAAAATGCATCTTTGTGTTGGACATGCTCGATAATCCATTTTCCCTTTGTTTACTCTTGTAGGTACGATTCCCCTCTCACTTTAGCTCTGACCTGAAGGATCTGCTGAGAAATCTGCTCCAGGTGGACCTGACAAAGAGATTTGGCAACCTGAAGAATGGTGTGAATGACATAAAGAATCACAAGTGGTTCTCTTCCACAGACTGGATTGCCATATACCAGAGAAAGGTTGGCAAATGTATTGTGTCCTACCTTGTTTATCAATCCAGAAAAGTGTTATTGCACACACGCTACTGTCCTTACATTGGCTGCTATTCCAAACAAACAGACGCTCACACTCACACCTACAGACAAATTGTTGTAGACCAATTCACCTAAGCTGCATGTTTTTGGATGGGGGAGGAAGCCGCAGAACTCACATAGGCACAGGGAGATAAAAAAAAACTCAATACAGAAAGGAATCAAACCCAGAACCTTCTTGTTTGTATCTGTGCTTCTAGTAAGGACAAAATTCCCTTTTCTTCAGATACTAATAAATCCCCTCTTTATAAAAATTATAATTATTGAAATATAAAAATTATAAAAACAACAGGGTAGTGGTTTATAGGCAATGAAAGAAATTTTCATTCTCACATTCAGTATCATTTATGATTAAATAGTCTGCCAGCTGCCTATTGAAAGCAGTGGAGTCAAGACAGACAAGCAACTTAGTATGGTGAATCACAATATTCAGATCTTTAGTACAAAAGTACAGTACAAAAGAGAGACAGTATAAAATTTGGAAGACAAAATAATACATTTGTTAAGAAAATCAAACAATGGCAGTCTGCCACCCATTTATCTACCGTATGAGAACATTACTCTAATGAGTACAAAACTAAAAGACCCACAACTTGTCATACTTCAAAAGTAATGACAGCCATTGCCGAGCATAATGAAATCAATAATAAGGGGAAAATCCCTCTCATCTTCTCTGCTCTTAGGTTGAAGCCCCCTTCTTGCCAAAGTGCAGAGGACCTGGAGACACAAGCAACTTTGACGACTATGAAGAGGAGGACATCCATGTCTCGCAAACAGAAAAGTGTGCAAAAGAATTTGCTGACTTCTAATGTGAGGGAAAGAGTCCCATCAGGGCTCACGCATTTTTGGATATTTGCACTCTCCTGAGGTTTATGTTTGGAACAGTGGCCATCACATGTTAAAAACAAAGGCCTCATTTCTTCATTCTGAATGAGGTCCATCTTGCCCTGATCCTGCGTGCAGTTCGCACTAACCTATACACAGGCACATTATACAGACACCCCTTGTGCTGCAACACAAAAATATATGACCACGTTCTTATATTTAGTTTTTTTTTAAATTTCCCACCTTGCTTATCCTTATTTAAACTTACATCATTATTTGAACAGCAGTTATTATGCCCTGTTTCAAGTGGCGTAAAGAGGGATTGATTGTATTAGCTGGCATTGCACATGTTGTGAAATATACAATTATATAAAACAGAAGGGAATTTTTTTTTTTGGCTTGTTTGAATTTTTTACGTTGATTTTTGTCAGCTTTCTGTCTGTTACATGTCAAAGTATTTGTTTTGGTTTTTAAGAACATAGTTGATTATAAATTAATCATGAACACTCAAACATTAGACATTATTCATGATTCTGGTGTCCATAACACCATGTATGTGTACTGAAGTATAAAAATAAAAATGGGAGACATACATTTTGCGTTAAAGCATGACCAAAATTGAAGCAGACTCTGGTGTTTAGTAAAGGAAAATCAACACTGATGTCTTTTTCATGTTTCTGAGATTAACACTGGGGCATTTGATAATTGGGATTAACAAATTTTTTATTAAACTTGTTGGTGCTGCATTAGCAGGTTGTTTCACAAATTTCATTCATATCTGTTTAGAAGACTTTTTTTTACCTCATAGTAGTTGTGGTATTAAATGAATGGAATGAGATGATAACTCTTTTTCACAAGAAACAAAACTGAAGGGACATTATTATGTTACTATAGACAACAGGGAGTCTATTTAGTATGTCCAGAAATGTATCATTTGCATTAATGTTACATTTTTCAACTGCAGAAAGGTTAGTTTAATAGACTTTCTTGAGCATGTAGTTCTGGATGCAAAGCAGTGTTGATGACATGGACAGTTTGCTCATCCATTTGTTTTTTTAGGCTTATGCTGCATCAGAAAGCACGTGAAAGTCATTTTGTAATTGTTTTTGTTTGTTTTTGGGTTTGTTTTTTTGTTTGTCACTTTTGCATGTTACATATGTACAGCAGGGTCACAACAAGCTTATAGGTCTTTGAAAGTGTTCCTATATTTCTTCCTTTGTTGTTTTGTTTCGTTAGCCGTAGGTTGTTTCATGACCCGAGACATATGTTCTGTCTCTGCGAAATCCCATGAGATCAAAATTAAATAATTAATCGTGACACATTAACAGAAGACTGAAATATCATAACCTTAGAGTATTCAATTGTCACTACTTGGTTGCAGTATGTATTTACTTCTGCTATAGCTTGCTGTCTCTTTGCATCACTTTTTAAACAATTTGTACACTGTGACTGAGCATTAGTTGCTCATTCTTCCTCACAAAATTGCTCAGGCTGAGTCAGTTAGAGAATGTTAAGGACAAAAACATCAACAGATATTGAAAAGGACTAAGGCCGAAAGTCGGACTTAAAGAAATATTTTTTCCACTACTGTTACGTTATTGTCCATATATGTTTATTACATATTTTATCCTCTTGAGAGAAACAGTCAATCTGACAGGTTGCCTGTCCCTTTTGCTGAAATGTAGTCCCTGCCTCAACAGATTCCTCACTCGTGTGACAGGTTAGCATATGTATTTAATAGTTTAACATAGAATATGTGTGTCCAAGATTTAATACCTACAAGGCCAAGTTGTCCTCTTATTGAACTTCTAGATGTCAGCCCTTATTCCTCAATCACAGATGCAGAGGGAAAATCTGAGGACATTTTTGCACTCAGAGTTGTATGGAAAACACAATGCTACTGTTCACGTCATAGTTAAAACAGTGCATTTGTTGACAGTTTTTCAGTTGACGACCCCAAGCCATCTGAAGTTTTGATCACTACTTGACATGGTGTAAAAAATTGCAATATAATCAAGTTCAACAATCTTAGACAGCCAACATGAAAAATTTTGAGAACTAAATGGTTTGTTTTTTCAGGCATCGATGTACTGATATTGACATTGGCTATGTCTGAATTTAACCTTTTTCATATATTTAGCACATGAGGTAAAAGTTTATTTAGCCCTAATTACATTTCAAAAGGCACAATTGTTCCTTATACTATTTTATTTATATTAGATATGTCTAATATATGTACATTTATAGTTAAATGAACACAGTTGTCAGTATATATGTGACACAGTGTTACAAACAATTACATGTTTTTGATTTATTTACTCCCATTTTTCATTAGCCCCTGTCAAAAATAAACCACTTGTAGAAATAATTATCTTACAAGTTGATTTCTCCCGAGGCCTTTCATGCATTTTTAAAACTGAGGCATTTAATCAACTTAAATATTTTTTTTGTTCATGTTCATTTTATGTAATTGCTTAGGAATTTTGCCAAATGAAGGGTAATCAAATAGAATGTAATCGCAGAATCAACAACCTTTGAAATTTAGCACCGGGGACTCCAGTCTGTGTGTAAATCTTCCTAGAATTCATAGCTGTTCTATTTTGTCTTTTATTGGTCATGTGTGTGATAATGTTTGTCATATTTGATGTAAATGATGGCACTTTTACCAGGCCAACTCACTCTCTTGAATTAAACAAATCAGTATATTGGTTCTTCATAGTTAGTCGCACATGTCAGTATGGAATATATTTACTTTGTGTGATATTTTGCACATCATTTACAAGGCTAACACGTTTTTTTCCACCCATATTTAATTGAATTTGCAAGGGGAATATACTTTGCTGTAGCAGATTTTATGTAACAAAGGATATGCCACTATAATAAATTCTTTTTATTAAAAGCTGTAACTGTTTGTATTCAATGTGACGAGAGATTCTGCGTTTCATGCTGCACGCTGACGTTCAGCAGGTGGCTGTTGATGCAGAACTACAAGTGGTGTTGACAAAAACTTCACTTCCCAGGATCCTCTGCTGTCACATGGGCGAAAAAAAGCTAAATCGATGAAGACGAGCTACTTGGCTTTACTTGATTAAATCTTGATTATATCAAATTAATGTCGCCTTTCTTGTTTTTAACAATATTCCAGCGATTAGGCAGCGTTCTGTTATTCAAAATACGTTTAAACTTTTGACGTATTGTTGTCAAGCAGGAATCATTTGTAATAAGGTAACTGTTAAATTTTGTATTAGCGAATCCAGCTAACTGTCACAATTCACGTTAGCTTAATACGAAAGACGAGGATGTTACGATTAACTATTTGCTGTCGTCGTACGGTTTAGCGATAATATCACTATGTTGCTGTTCTGAAACGCTATCTTTTACGTTAAAACTGTATTGATCAGTTAAAATAATTTAATCTTTTGTGTAACGCTATCTGTTATTTTTAATCTAGCCAACAAACAACGTGAGTTTTAGGTCATTTTCGCAGATTGCAGCTTCATGTTATGGACACAGTACTAGCCTTAGCTTTGCTACGTAGCTACGCGCCGGCTATGAATGTTTGTTTCACTGTTTTATCTCCTTTCTTTTGCTGTGGTGAAGGCATCCAGTAAAAAGCTGTGAAAGAAAAACCATGACTGTGTATGAGCTGCCAACACACTGAGTTTTCCTGGAGAAGATATCGGATGCAAACTTGCTGAAACGTTATTGATCGTAAGATTGTCATTTTAATTAATAGCTGACTTAATGCTACTTAAATGACATGAAATGAGAAGCTGTTAAACTGGAAGTCTCGGATTGAAAGTGACCACAGCGCTTTTGTCAAAAAGACATGAATTTGCCTGTCAATTGTTGTATAAATGCTCAAACCTCTCATACAGTTATTTATTTGCCGAAGTATATTTGTGCTTTAAATTGGCTTACCGGTACTTAAGGGTAAAATGCACAACACAGTTAATACAGACATCCTAAATGTGATATGTTAAACTGTTTTACAAAAAATAGAGCTAATCATCAACAGATTTGTTGTAGGATTTCAAACATGCATTTCTTTTGTTGTAGCAATAAAATATTCAAAGAAGAAGAAAAAATAGTGCTATTACAAGTCTATATGTTTGTTTGTGTGGGTGTGTGTGTGTGTGTGTGTGTGAGAGAGAGAGAGAGAGAATAAAGAGTGCTTTATTTTCGAGTAGAGCACTGTTGTAAAATAGACTGAATGGAATTTGTTCACGGTATTCACACTATAAGTACATTTTATTTTTAGTGTTATATCAGTGTAAAGCTATTTACGTTTTTCATCTGCGGCGTACTGGCGTAGTGCCCGGAGTTTCTCACGCCCTAAGCCAGCTGGGATAGGCTCCAGCTCCCTGTGACCCGCAACAGTGGATAAAGCGGTGAAAGAAAATGGATGGATGGATGTTTAACACCAGTAAATGTAGGATGAATGACAGTATACAAAATGATGTACTAACAACAACTGAAACTTGCTAGTAGTACTGTTATGATCTGTCTGTTCTAATGTGATGATCATAATTGTTTTTATTTTATTTTCTTACAGGCAGCATGGAAGACAAGGCAAATGGCTCAGTTGATGCGAAAAGGTATCTTATCCAATTAATGTGCAACACTATTTGCTTTAGTTTTACATTCAGATGAATCCATACCCTCTGTCCCTGCAGTCCAGTGGAGAATGGTCAGCTATCAGACCCTGCCAACTGGGGGGTTGCTGATGTCGTCAATTACTTTAAGGCAACAGGATTTGAGGAGCAAGCCACAGCTTTTCAGGATCAGGTCGGAAAGCTGCTCGAAATTCTTGTCACTTGATGAAAACAATCTAGGACGTCAGTCAAATGTTTCTCTCTCTCCACCCGACAGGAAATCGATGGCAAGTCCCTACTTCTGATGACACGTAATGACGTGTTGACGGGGCTGTCGATAAAGCTCGGCCCTGCACTGAAAATCTATGAGTATCATGTGAAGCCACTGCAGACTCAACACCTGAAGACCAATGCCTCATAGCATCAAAGGGCATCAATGAACCCACCTCAGTGACAATCACGATGTCAGAAGACCCCAGGTTAACTGCTGCTTCACAAAGACTCGTCTGGCAACAGTGGCACCTTAAATGTGATTTGAATGATGTATGTTTTTATAAGTGCGGACCCCAAAAAAGGGTTGCACATAGAGTCCACTCAGCTGTTTACCCTTTCAGCCATTCTTATTTCTGCTGCTTTAGATACGTACTTCTGTGTTTTATTTAAAAAATAGAAAAGAAAATCTGGTGTGAATGTGATGTGTGTTTGTGCTTGTGTGCAAAATGAATTAACCCATGTTTGTTTAAAGAAAAGCATTTGAACATAAGATATGTATAGCTGAAAACTATATGTTTTGTCAAACCTAAACTCTTTAATACATTCAGAAAATTTTCTCCATTTTCTTTTGCCTGGAAATCATTTTTATGCTTGAAATTTGTGCAGATGAGTCCTCCTTAGTCACAGCATGTAACAATGACCCATTTTATTTTCCCAGACACAAGGAGCCAATCAAAGCCTATGTTCCTGCACACCTACAGGCTCAAGGCTGTTGATAAAAATTTGTGTATACTGTATATATTATGTTTCTTACCTGTGGTGCTTTCATTGTCGCAATGACAATTGAAGTGTGTATGACCAATGTACAGTATACTGTATGTGCAACAAAACACTGGAGAGTTGATATCTTTCAAAGATTTGCAATAAATGGTGCTCTTTTCTCACCAAAGAACAATACTTGATTATTGATTTATTTTAAATTTTACTTCCAGACTCATAGTTGCATAATGTTTGGCAAAGTTTGACGAGCAGTTATGATTTAGACTGAGTATTTTCTCAAACTTATTTTGACGTGGCAGAGGAGTAGGAATTTCTTCACAACTTGGCTTTCTGTTTTCTACGCAATGTTCCTGTGATATTGCCTGATGGGTTATCCAATGGAAGAAGAACCTGGGAAAAAAATACAAGTCGTAACCCAATAAGCTTATGACTTTGCATAAAAGATGAGTTCTGTTCACATAACTTACCTCATCTTTGTTCGTGAGACCCAGCTTTGTCATGTCTATAGTGAAATAATGCTGGTTGGGCATGACTATCTCTATATCCTCCACCTGGAAAAGAAAATTAACTTTCTTCATGAACTTTTCTAATAAATGTATCTACATTTAACTTAATATTGTTCTCTTAGATGTTAAATTAATTAAATATTAAGTACGCTAATGTACTTCATGACATTTTCTGCGTACTATGGGTTCTGCACCACATTTTTTCAAATTTAAGTGTACACTTTATTTCCCTGCTTCACTTCACCTCCACTTGGATGTCCCCAAGAGGGTTTTTGATCACTTTATATTTTCAAGAAGAAGATTGTCCAACAGATATTTTTTAATTCTATTTACACTTATAATTTTTACATCTTCAGTACTGTATGTGTTGTACTAATGTCATGCTATGATAGATTTTTTTAATACAATAAATCCATAGTGCTAACTTACCTCAGGAAGCTTGTCCAGCACCAGAACCTGCGTTTCATAAAGGGTTTTCTGCACAGATGGTGAGTACTCTCCAAAATCGTAGGGCCCAGCAAATTTATCAATAATCATCTCCTTCACACGATTCCTGTAGGATTTGAAAATTTTGCTTTTCAGAATTTGGCTCTCATTACTTTGAAATTAGTGATATTTTTTGGTTTTGTATGAATAATCCACTGGCTACCTCTCATACATATTTAAAAGTAAAGATGAAGTCACAACTTTACAACTTAAAACATTAATTACCATGTAGCATCAAAGTCTACATCTTGGATCTTGTTGTAGCGCCACTTTGCATACACAGAGGTGCAGAAACACCGGTCTTTGGCCTCCTGCAGAGTAGTGAAGCGGTCTCGAAGGAAACCTTCAAAACCAGACTGGGTGGTCTTCAGCACCTTCATGTCCTTCACCCCACTGTGAACCGTGGGGATGGCTGCATGTGTCAAACAAATCATCAAGAAACATCTATTTGCATCACCATGAAAAAAAATATTTTTACAGCTTTTTTTATGATGAACAATCTGAGCTTCATCAAACCAGGATTTTGATGAATGAAGTCACAAAAATGCATTTTAAACCAGGTTAATGTAAAAGACTGTCTGTTTCCTTGTTGTTGGGCTTACCACTTAGATTCTGTTCAACATCACAGAACCGAACAGCTTCTGGACTGTGGATGAAAGCATGTGCATGTTGTATTCCATTCTGAGTAGAAAGGAAGGATAAAATATTTGAAAAACCTTACTTTTAATGTTCATATTTGTGTTGTATTTAACTGGAGGAGTGAAAGTAGGATTTTCTTTTATTGAACATCAAAAAGTGCCTTTAAAAAGTTAATTTTACCTTCATTAGCCTTCTCCATGGAACCTCCTCCATATGAACACTGGCCCTCAGCACATGGTTGAAAGAGGTCAGGAAGTGATGACAAATATCCAGGGAAAACTGTTCGATGGTCTTTACCTGAACAGACACATGATATACACAGCAACAGATTGTAAGGTGATCCATCTCAAATGACACCAGAACATGGGTCAGAAATTTAACAGATGTGTGGGAACACAAAATAAGTGCAGACTTAAAAAAAAGAAAAGTCAACAGGTCAATTGCATTTGATCGATTTGCATCTTTGCAGTGAAATGAGGCTAAAGAATTATGTTAGGAGTCTCCTAAGTGACTCAAATTAACTTTTTAGAATTTTTTTTAACAAGAAAAGATCCCTTTAAAATTAAAATCATGTTCATAAGCTCTATTCAGTTCACCTAAATTAAACTGAAGAAGAACAATGAGGAAAAATAGTTTGTTTCCAGAAAACTGCTGATTCTGTCTGGCTTCTGCGTAGCTGCATCACATTTATTGAAAAGCTGGATGACCACTTCATCCTCCTAGATTTAAATAATTCAAAATCGTACAGACAGACATGGCTGTCGAAGGACTGATAGCAAAGTTGTGCAAGTTCAATAATTTGTATGTCCTCTACTTACCCCCTTGAGCTTGGCCAGGGCATGAACAGTGTTTTTGATGGTATCGGTGGGAATGATATCTGAATTGTCTCCGTTCAGATAATCCTTGCGTGTTCTGAGCGTGAGCTCCACGTCAGCTTTCAGCTCAATGATGTAATGGCATCTCCCCTGTCTCCTGATGACCAGGACCTTCACGGAGTTTTTTCCGTAGCCAGTTCTCACAAACTCCACATTCTGTGTACAACAGGAACACATGTTATTGCAATTATTGAAGTGATGTAAACAGGTACTTTATTCTACAACAATAAATTTTGCTTTTTTGTTAGTAGTAATAGTAATCACATCTGTGCATGAGCTATTTTGTAACATATTTACAGTAAATAAAGTTCCAAGATGCGCATCTGTTACTTTTTGTCTGGGTGTGTTTTGAAATTCTTAAATTTCATTCAAATTTAAATTAAATTAGAGAGACCAGACAAATTAACAGCTCCATCATAGATTAACAGGATGCCTGATGTGATGTGACACAGTTTCCAATGTAGCGTTCCAATCTCACAGTTACTGTCACAATTCTTTCAGTCCCCTTATCAATGTATTCACAACATCTCACATCCACTGAACTGCAAGTCCAGATCTCAGACTTCATCCCAGATGTAACCTAGAGCAGACTCATATTTACAGTACATTCTTACTAGGAACAACAAGGTGTGTCCATTTTACAGATGGTCAAAACAAATTAAACTTGTCAGTGTTCTAACAGTGTCTAGACAAGAATATTATGATCATACTAACCTACCTCAGCAGTACACACACGGACACACACATGCACACGCACACGCACACACACACACACACACACACACACACACACACACACACACACACACACACACACACACACACACACACACACACACACACACACACACACACACACACACACACACACACACACACACTTTTTTTCTCCCAAGAATCATAGGGGCAAATTCAAGATAGTTTCCCAAGAATCACCTTGCTGCTTGTGATTCTCACTCCATCTTTGATCCCATAATGCTCCATCTTCCTCTCACCATCTATCATTCTCAGTCTCATTCCCCTCCTCAGTATCAACACTTTCCTCAGCCACCACCACCATGACGTAGATTTTATAGACTCAATGATCACACACCATGTGTTACAATAAGGAATTTTTTCTACTTCAGTCAATTTTATCACTAAAGTTAAATATTTTAAATCATTTGTGGGAGTTCTCATGAATGTTATGCCAGGATTCATGCATAACTGGTTATCTTTTGCTTTACAGTAATTATTGTCTACAAACTATGAATCATTCATTAAACAAACAGTTGACTGTAGTCTTTATTAAATTGTCTGAAAATGGTAATGGTTCACATTTCACTGTACATTTTTATTGTATTCTTATCAATTTTATTCTTATTAACTTTAGTTTTATGTCTATTGAACTGCTGTTATGTCGGAATTTCTCATCTCTCTCCGTCCATCTGTCTACCTACCTACCTACCTACCTACCTATCTACCTACCTACCTACCTATCTATCTATCTATCTATCTATCTATCTATCTATCTATCTATCTATCTATCTATCTATCTATCTATCTATCTATCTATCTATCTATCTATCTATCTATCTATCTATCTATCTATCTATCTATCTATCTATCAATGATCTAGCACAAATAACAGGAACTTTGATTAGGGTTTGATTAAAAAAATGAAAGTTACAACATGTCTCTTCAAATGGTTGCATTTCTGACAAAAAAGAAATATGAAACCGAAAAATCCATCTCTGGTGATATTTTATTATTAGATTACAGCATTAATTAAACAATACCTGATTTAGTCATAGATATTTATTCTTATGAAACAGAGAACTATGGTCAGTAGGCTAATGCTGGCCCCATGGTCATTCACCCCAAAAAGAACTAAAGTCCTGTGTTAAATCATTAAATATAGTCTTCAAAAAGTTTTGCTCATGGCATAACAAACAATTACCTGATTTGAAGCAGTCATGGTATCTTCTGTCTTTCAGGTGCTGTCTGACAGTCCTCAGTCTCTACACTGTCTTCAGCACACAGTGACAGGTGGAGGATTTTGTGGAGAAACTGTGTACCTTTGAACTTTTGTTGCAAAATATCAAGGTCTGTGGTGTTCAGCCTGTTTTTCCTGTACTGAGTGCAGTTACATCAATTTAGATATGATTACCTGTACTTGTTCACAAACTCAAATGCTGCAGGCTCCCAGACTCCCAAAATCGGAATTAGCTGTTGTGTTGTTTTCAACCTGTGATGTGCAAACTTCATTCAGTCTTTTAATCCTCTACAATTACATGGCTCGCCATGAGAAGGAATGAATTTATTGTGGGTTCATCAAGGACAGTGCTTAATACAAGGCCTGTTAAACAAATATACAACATAATATACTTACTGCCAGTTAATGAAATTTAAATTCCAATCTGAAAATTGTCCTTACTAGTGCCTTACACTTTATCCATTGGATATGACAAAGTTGCATTCAACAAAAATCACAACTGCATTTTTATAGTCAATTTTTGCAGGCAGTTTTAGTCTATGATGGTCCATGATGAGCTTGAATTGTATTTCCAGACAAACAGTGTTATTCATGATCATCAGGAAATCGGATGTTGTTTTGGCAGGTCCATGATCCTTGATAAACCTTATAGTCGCAAATAAAATTGAAATGTATTTGCACATTCAGTTTTATTCCAAATTATCTTTCTATTTTATTTCCTCTGTTCATCAGAGGAGATGCGTCTTCTTTTATGGATCAAACATTAAGTTTGGCTAGATTATTTTTACAGTATAAGAAAAAGATCCAAGTTCTCCTTTTTGTTATTTTGTGTCACTTTTTTTCCTTTTTTGCATTGTGCTAATAGTGTAGCATAAATATTGGCAGATAGTAAATCTTCTTTTCCTTTCGGCTTTTCCCTTCAGGGGTCACCACAGCAAATCAGTTGCCTCCATCTAACCCTGTCTTCTGCATCCTCTTCTCTCACACCAACTACCTTCATGTCCTCTTTCACTACATCCATAAACCTCCTCTTTGGTCTTCCTCTAGGCCTCCTGCCTGGCAGTTCAAAACTCAGCATCCTTCTACCAATATATTCACTATCTCTCCTCTGGACATGTCCAAACCATCTCAGTCTGACCTCTCTGACTTTATGTCCAAAACCTCTAACATGTGCTGTCCCTCTGATGTACTCATTCCTGATCCTATCCTTCCTGGTCACTCCCAAAGAGAACCTGTTCGGCTTTAATCCTCCTGTCTTCAAGAATGCATGAATGAAGTCTGAATATCTACATGTGTGGTTTTTCAGTGTGTCACATCACAGCTGTTCAACTATAACTGCTTTATGATGCAGATGAAATCATACACGACTGTCTGATTTGCTTTGATGGATGGCTGTTGAAGTTTCACATAAGTGGCTTCTACATTCTCTCAAGCCATCAGTCTTCCTTGATCAAGAGTAGCACTTTGCTATCTTCAGATGAATGGCCCTTGTTCTCCAGTTGAGGATGGAGTCCTGAGTCCAGACCTGAAGGTCTGTCTGCATGTGGAGGGATTTTTATGTTGTTGTTTTTTTGTCTCCTCAATGTATAAGTCTGACCATTCATCACTGCACTGAACTGTATATATTAGTCCACTCAGGTAATGCCTGAGTGTCTCGAAACCTATTACTGGATTTAAATGGTTTTAATTATGATTTAATGATCTTTACAACTCCCATCAGGTTAAATATCTGAAAGGCCCTGCAAGCCTTTCAGAATTGAAGTAACTTCTTCGATGAGATAAATATACAGCGTTACCATTAACAAGTATTACTACAGCTGTCTGAATGAAGAAACATTAGTAGAAAACATCAAACCACAACACTTAATCTTAGTTTATGATGTGACTGCAAATGAACCAGTGTAACAATGATAATCTTTAATTTCAGAGGATCAAGTGCATATGTGCTTCTTGCCCAGTCACTGGCCCAAGTTTTGCAATTGCAGTGTGTTTTACTGGAGTGCAGGTTGTTAACAGGAATTTGCTACAAATAATCAGACACAAGTTGGCTGTTCATCGGTAGTTTGACTAAAATAGCTTAATCATATTCTGGTTGCAGCCTAAATTTATTTGTTAAATATGAAACTTATATAATCTTTGTCATAAAACTCTCACTGAACATCATGCACCTTTGATGCTAACATATAAATCTCGCTCTCTTTTTGGAAAGTTTAAATTCCAGAAAGACCTCTTATTTCTTGGCAGTTTTTTCGAGACTATTCTTTCTTTCTTTTTTGCAATGATATGAATCTACAAAAAATAGAAAAATCAATAAGCTTTTGGTGTAAGGGTTGGGGGCAAAGAACATCTGAAATCTGCTATTTACTCTGGATTGTTAAACAAACTAGCACAATTTTGTTAACAATGCTTTAGTAGTTAGTAGAGTTGAAATATTGCATTACTTTCACTCATCATTCCACACTTCCCTCAGCACTTGTAAGAGGCTAGTTTACTTGTCTTCAAACAAAGCTAGCCTTGGTGTATAACAAGTTCAGGGACTGGTTAAGGTAACACTCATGAGGTAACAGAAACTGATATCTGTGTTTACACACCAGACTTACAAAAGAATCTATTTGCTGAGAGAAAAAAATCATTTACTTAGTAGTTTGGCCTCATCAAAGGACAGCAGTACCTTCCATAAAACACTTTGACTCCATAAATGCAGTTGACTTCAATTTCACGTACACACACACACACACACACACACACACATTTATATATATATATATATATATATATATATATATATATATATATATATATATATATATATATATATATATATATATATATATATATATATATATATATATATATATATATATATATATATATATATATATATATATATATAATTTAAACTCTGCTCCTAAACTTCTAACCTTGCTACCTTTCCACCTGGTCTCCTGGACACACAGTATGTCTACCTTCCTCCTCTGCATCATGTCAACCAACTCTCTACCTTTTCCTGTCATAGTTCCAACATTCTACGTCCCTACTCTCAGTCCTATAAGCTTAGCGTTGCTCTTCTCTCTCTTCCTACGAACGCACTTTCCTCCTCTCCTTCTTCGACCAACAGTAGTCCAATTTCCAAAGGTAGGTGAACAGCACCGATGGCGGTCATTGTTAACCCGGGTCTCGACCGATGCGGTATGGAAGTCATATATTTGATTCGCATGTTTGATTTGGCATAAATTTAATGTCGTATGCCCTTCCTGTCACAACCCTCTGTATTTATCCAGGCTTGGGGCCGGCACAATAAGACATTGGCTTGTGCCCTCTTGCGGCTACATTTCCTGACTTACTTGCTAAAAAATGTAATTCTAATATGTATAGTTTTACGGCTAGTTATTTATGCTTTCAATCACAACAAATACTGACAGCATTAAAACAAGAAATACTATCACCTTAGGCTTTACTTCATTTCAGTAGCCATGTGAATATATTTACATTTCAACGTACTTTTTTATTGCTCATTTCAAGCAATGGAGCTGAATTAATTCCTTTCCTGGCATTCATTCCAACAGAATAGATCTACAGGGTTGGCATGGCTTGGAATTTGGGTGAAGACGTCTTCTTCCTGGGATTCTGGCAGTGTTGAAGTCACAAACAGGGCCTCAGACTGTGCCAAGCCTGAACCCATGACGAACACAAAACGTATGTGGTCTGCCTGATCAGCTTATTCTTGTCCCACTTTTGCCTTTGGGTTTACAAGGCCCTAAAGAAGATGTTTGGTTTCCACTTAAGATTGGTCATAAAAATGTATATCACAATAAATTCTGTTCTCTTCAGTTCGGTATCTGCAGTACCACTCAGGACAGGTAAGAGCTGCAAAGAAGATCCAAGTTCCTCACCAAGTCTGTGCAAACATACACTGCCCGGCCCAAAAAAAAGTCCCCGTTTGGATTTCAATAAGCAAATTGCAGTGTTATGATCAGAAGTTGCTTCGGTTGGTCAAGTCTAGGCTCAGCAATAGTATTCAGCCAAAAAATTAAGTCAGCTGAGTATCTGAATTTACTGAATGACCAGGCAATCCCATAAATGGATATTTTCTCCCGGATGGCACGATCATATTCCAGGACAACAATGCCAAAATTTATCTGACTCTAATCGTGACAGAGTGGTCCAGGGAGCGTGAGGAATCATTTTGACACATCAATTGGCCCCCACAGTACTGAGCTTAACCCCATTCAAAGTCTATGGGATGTGCTGGAGAAGACCTTGCAGAGTGGTTTGACTCCTATCGTCAATACAAGAACTCGGCCAAAAATTAATGCAATTCTGGACAGAAATAAATGCTGTGACGTTGTACGAGGTTGTCGAAACAATGCCGCGGCAAATGCGCACCGCAATCAAAGCTACAGGCAGTCACATAAAATATTAGAGTGTGTGACTTTTTTTTTGGTCAGGCAGTGTAAATTCAAATTCAAAAAACTCTATTTGTCCCCAAGGGACTATTGAAGGTCATGGATGTGAGATGTCTAAGTCACTAATAAACTGAGATAAATGATCGGTAATGTAAATATGGACGAGGTAGCCTAATAGCATTTGGAAGTCATTTGCAGTCCAGGGCAACATAGTTCAAATTCTGTCCATCTCAATTCCAACAGAGTAATCCTGCATTTACGTTTACACTTGAGTAATAATAATTCAATTATATAAAATAAAATAGTTTAGCAATATCAGGTGAACATTTCCGGTACGTAATACTTGATACTGCCTGGTAACCAGTTACATAGTAGTCAGAGTAATAGAGTTTTCTGTAGACAGTGCCACATAGTGGTCCAACTGGCTAATACATATATACAGTTTATGCATACCAGATCAGTATTTTTTCTGTGTATCATTATAAAGTGACATTCCTACACTGCCTGTAACGATATTCAGTGATCTACATCATGGTAGATCTGCGTGTTAAATAAAGCTGACGAGACTGGTGTGTGGGTAAAATGCTTTGTTCTCTGTGAAATCTTTTTGTTGCTTGTAAAACCATATATTAACCATTGTGTTATCTTGGTGTATTCCTCATGGCTAGTTGAGACACTTTACAATGTCCTGTAATTCATTTATTCCATCTAAATTAGATATCCTATATACTTGTCATTAATGATTTGCTATTGGATTATCTGTAATCTATCAGATGTTTAACAGTTTTTTCCTGGATAGCAAATTATTTGACTAAATTGGGTTCAGATGGTGTTCAAGCTCATAAAATTTGCATAGGTGTTAGAGATGCCACAACTGTAAGGATACAGACTTGATACTCTTCATTCGCTTCTCGCAACCAGCCAGCTGTTTGTGTGAACTAATTTTCAAAACTGAATCTTAGTTTTCTAAGTCTTTATTCTCGCTTCAGTATTAGTGATTGCCTCCTTTTTTTAGTTGAAAGAATTTTTTCCATGACATTGGTAAAAAAGGTTTGTTTTTTCTGTCATCCAATAAATGTAATCAAGATTTTGTTACAAATCCAGTTGACCTCAATCCACACAAAGACATTCTTACACTGTTCTTTTCAATTGCACCCTCATTACATTCTAAAATCCTCATGGTTATCCTCATCTTTCTCAATTTTTGTTTTGTTTTGCCTAGTTAATGTTAATACATTGTTTTCCCTTGTAGTAACGCTCTGCTGTTGAAAAACTTAATGTTCACCTCGTGTTTTTGACATTTTAGTTAGATTTTTATTTCTGTTCATTCTTACTGCGTTTAGAATTTATTATTAATCTTAGTCCCTGGTCATTGCTCGTAAAGTTCACAGATAATAGCATTCTTTTTCATTATTCTGTCAGTGTGATCGCGTCAGTTTACTCCAGGAATAGAGGCTTTGCAGTTTGCTGCAAACACCACACGAAGGTCACGCTGCAGAACGTGGCGGTTTGTCTCCGCTATTTCTCCTCCTCACCACCAGGTGTCGCTACTCTTCCATCAACACCATAAAACACTCGCAACCCACCCGGAAGTAAAGGCACGGTTTCCTTGTTTGGTGCACGTGAGAAGGTAAAATAAGAGTGACAGAAAATGGATATCAAAGCAGTTCCTGTCAGTCAAGAAAGCAAAGGAAAGAAAAAGAAAAACAAGAAGCCAAAGAAGAGGAGCGACAGCCAGGAAGGGAATGAAGGAGGTAACGGGGACGAAAAAGAGGAGAAGATGGAGAAGCTCGAACCAGCAGCAGCTGCCTTTCCTCCCAGCTTTAGTGTGTCTGAAATCAAAAACAAACAGCGAAGGCACCTCATGTTCATGAAACTCAAGCAGGAAAAAAGAAAGGTAAAGACGGACGAGTTAAGAAAAAAATGATGGCAACAGCGATATGAATTACAGCGGCATCAAAACCATCGTGATCCTTTAGGCGTCACAAGTGGATTACACGGTTTGGTTTGGTTTGGTTTGGTTGGTGCTCATTGAAAATCATTCCAGAGTTGGGACATCATTGTCCAACAGAAACTGGGCATATTCGTGAGCATTAAGGATGATCTGACGGTGTAGCACCAGTTTAAGATCCCATACAAGCCTTTTGGTGGTGTTCCATAATTCGTGTTTTTTGGATGAATGAGTTGTTCTCACAAGGTAGTGATTGTTTTGGATTGATCATGGATATTTCTCTTTAAGTTGTGTTTCCAAAAATCAGTCAAGTGTGACCTGCGCTGCCCAGAGTATTCACAATGGGAACAATGGAAAGGTTTTCTCAAATTGTGTAGAAGTAATCTTCACATTAATAGATGGGATACTGAATATGTCTCCATATTTCAGCAAAAGATGCAGCTGAAGAAAAAGAAGAAAAAAGAAAGGGATGCTTTAGGGGACAAGGTGAGTTTTATTTCTTTATTCTCTCTGTTGTCATAGACAGTTTATGTAATGAATAAAATCGTTGTATTTTCTTCATGGCAATCCATCATTTAAATTTATCATGCGACTACTGAAGGCACCACCAAAAGAGGTCCCAAAGACTATAGAAAACCAGAGGGTGTACGATGAGACAACAGTTGACCCAGAAGATGAAGAGGTAGGAACCCCTTTTGGTTACAGTTGTTTACACTATTTGATTTTTATTTGTATTGGCTTTGCTGTAAAGTGTGTGTTTCTATCAAACAGGTTGCATTTGATGAGGGAACCGATGAGTTTTCTGCATATTTCAACGGACTGACAAACCCTAAAGTGCTCATCACAACATCAGACAGACCCAGAGGCGTGAGTGGCTTCTGCTTGTCTTATTTGCTTTATTTCTGTTGTTTTCCCATGTCACGAGTGGATGAGGAAGCAAGGGAGCCGGACATGGTCTTTGTAGAGTAACCTCTCCAGTCTGATTGTATTATGTATTATTTGGTCCCTGCACCAAAAATCTTGTCATTTACCTATTAGTATTAACTGGAATTTACAGGATTTCTCCTTCATTATTATTCATCATTATTCCTTCATTATTATTCATCCTGTTTAACTCATTGGTTGGTCTCTGATTTATTTATTCCAGAGGACAGTTAAGTTCTGTGAGCAGCTGGCCACAGTGATTCCAAACGCCTACGTGTACTACAGAAGAGGTTTGGCCCTGAAGAGGGTCATTCCCCAGTGTGTTGCCAGGAACTTCACCTACCTCATGGTCATCAATGAGGATCGCAAAGTGCCCAGTATCCTCAGAGACGTCTGTGTTACCCAGTATGGATGACCCTGTATTTGATTTGGATATGAAATTAGTCATACTTGATTAAATCTCTGCAGTTTTGAATTTTTTTTACAGAAAACAAAGTTTATCAAATGAAAATACATTAACATGAAAGTCAAATTTACTTAACTTGTGCAACGGTGAAACACTGAATATGTGATGTTGAGGTTGAATGTGCATTCCTTAACCCGGGCATTAAGATGGTATGGTTCTCTGTCATCTGCCCCATGGGCCGACAGCACACTTTAAGGTCAGCAGCGTTCGACTGCGCAAGGAGATGAAGGCAAGTGTTTTATTTATTTTTACATATTCATTTTTTGATTAATTTTACACAAAAAAGGACAAATTTAATCCATTAGATGTACATAACATACAGTATTTCTTAATTTTCCAGTGTAGATAAAACAAAGCAAAACACTTTGTCATTCACCATTCATTCATACTGGGCAAGTGATGGGTTGTCATACTGGACAAGTGAGACATCAGTGATGGGTGGTCAGCCTTCAAAGAACAGCGTCACTGAAGCCTGAAGGAAGGCCAGGTTTCCAAGAAGACTTTGTCATCTGTAGAAACAACAACCTTCCTCATAAAACCTGGGCCCTTCAGGCATTGAGGAACAACCGAGGCCTAAAATGAGGTCAAGATAGTGGGACAAATTGATTTTTGCAGATATGTACTGTTTCAATGGGAAATGTGTAAATTGTGTTATTATAGCCATTTTAATAAGTATGTAGTGTGTCTTTCTGACATTAACATTTCAAAGAAACAAATTGGAAAAAATGTCAGAACTGTTTTCAGGAAACTTTATAGCTCCTGCTTCATGCGTTCCATCAGGCTCTAACTTAAAAAGTGTGAAATTTTAGCTGTGATGTTCGTATTTAAAACAAATCAGATGGTGTTCTGCAGTGTCTGATCCCATCATAACTGTAGTAATTCTTCATTGCAGAGACGAGGCAAAGATCCGACTGAACACTCTCCAGAGGTGATCCTCAATAACTTCTCCACTCGTCTGGGCCACAGCATCGGCCGGCTGTTCGCTGCTCTCTTCCCACAAGACCCGCAGTTTGTTGGTCGACAGGTCGCCACCTTCCACAACCAGAGAGACTTCATCTTTTTCAGGTTCCACAGGTGAGGGTTTTCACCGTAACCTGAGGCTTTTGTGATTCAATGTAATATAATCCACCCCTCCTCAAAAGTGTTAAGTAAGGTTAGTCTTTACATGAATAATTTATTTTATCAAGGTACATCTTCAAAAATGAGAAGAAAGTTGGTATTCAAGAGCTGGGACCCCGCTTCACCCTCAAACTCCGCTCTCTACAGAAAGGCACCTTTGACTCAAAATTTGGAGAGTACGAGTGGGTCTTGAAGGTGAGTCTTTAAGCACTTCAATTTCTTGGTGACGTCACTGCTTCATACTTTACACATTTAACTGATCCCACATGTCACATTAGCTTTTGCAAACAGAACTCAACAGAGAAGTTTAAGAAACTTTGCACACAACAGTCATATGGAAATGCCTGTTTCAATTAAGAGCTTTATTTTTCAATGGTTCCATTTTGACCATAAGTTCATTCATGTTGTGGCATTTGTCTCAGTCCTGTTGGAATCAAGAACTGTTGAAGGTTTTATAAGAAAACTATCTACATATCTCCCTAACTATGGAGTAGGGTCTTTTTTTTCCATAATACAATATGTAAAAAAGGACAGTATTGCTGAATGCTTGTACATGTCTGTTATTGCCTTGTTATGACTCAGTCATAGGTTTTTGTCTTTTCCATTCCATGTAAAAGTTGCCAGTTTCCTGCAATGCAAATAATACCGTTTCTTTTCTAGCGCCACGAGATGGATGCCTGCAGAAGAAAGTTCCAGCTTTGAAATAAACTGCTTCTGTGGACAGAGATTGTCTGGGTTTCTACCCAATCACTGACTATTTTGTACAGATGGACTTCAAGCTGTATCTTCAGGTTCTTTATGGACAATGGCAGCACTTGTACCACGCCTCACAGACCAAAGCCTGGAACTCAACAGACTTCTGCTCCGTTAGTCGTGAGACAAGTTGGCGCAATAACTTGAAAAATCTGATCTGTGTCTGCATGCAAAAGTTGCATTAACACAAATGCTGTTCCTAAGAAATCTGTATCCATATACTTTATGAATTAAGAAAACAGCCAGTGTCTGGAAATGTGTAACACTTCAAACAATGTCTACAGTGCAGCTGATTTTAATGTACAGTATATTTGTCACAAGACATTTAGAATAATTAAGGACAACTCACCAAACATGTTGCTTTTCTGAGTGGGTACATATTTGTTTTAATAAAACATGTCGCTGCAAGCATGAAACATAGAAAGTCTTTATTCAGGCAAGAAAAACATACATTTCAAAAGGCACATGTGTGTTGATATGGATTAGCTATTTCTAAGCAGGAAGGTTAAGACAATAACTGTGCCACATTAGCACCTGGAAAAATTTCTGTGTGACATTTTGCAAAGGCAAAAGTAGAATACTGTTAAGTCAGTTGTTTATCCACAAAATCCTTAACACTCCTGAGACGATTCTAGTCCACAGAGCAGGTCCTGCAGCCCAGTTCCAATAGATAGAATGTCCATAGCCTGCGCAAATGTTACACTGATTAATTAGAGCTAAAGGCAATTGAATTCATCAGAGATCCAACAAGCTTATCCCATCCCCAGCCACACCTAACGTTATTGTTCAGACCCCACTTGGGGTGTGTAATCAGCTGATTTAGTTATTACCTGGGGTTCTTTGAAAATTGTGTACGAGGTACAAGAATCGCATCAAAAACGCTTATGAAGACAGACTTGCTGTACTCACAGGCAGCGGGCCGTCCTCGGGCTATAGGAAGGAGCAGACCTTCTGCGGTCTGAACGGGTTGTTGCTGGACGACATGCCGGTGAGCAGAGGGTCTTGCTGGGCGTTCTGAAGGCAGAACTTCTGCAGGTCTGCGGCGGCCTGGGACACCTGTTGGAAAACAAAAGAGTCTTACAAAGTTAATCACTGCTATATATTTAAAAAATTCTGTAAAGTAAGTTCAGACTTACTTTACAGAATGTCCGTTTGGTGACACTATTAAATGAAATGGCAACAAGTGAAACGCCATTAATTACATGTTAGCTTAGGGATCTTCAACACTACGCTACCTTCACTCTGTTTATGCCAGCTTCAAGGCGTAGCTGTTGGACGATTTTCTTCATCGCTATGATGCTGGAAGATCCCGACATGCCTAAGAGTTTGTAAACTAGCCAGACTAAACTTTCAGTGATAAAGAATTCGTCGTCGGTAGCTGTCCTGCTAACTATTTCTTCATCGTCGTTCGATTTTCCGGTTTTCTTTAAGGAGTGTCGCATTTGCTGCGTTCAGGGGATATTGGTAACTGGAAAAATAAAGTACTGTAACGTGACGTTTAAATGGATTTTACAACAAAAGAACATGCGTACAACTTAAGAACGTAGTACAAGTGACCATTATATTTATTATTTTAATTAAAATTCAGCCCACGAAATCCATGTTTTTTTTTTCCTTTCATTTGTAGTTTGGTTGATTTCTATGAAATTGTCCGTTATTTCATCGATGATGTTTATGTTTTTTTTTTAATGTTGTTAACATTCTATTAAAATTTTGGCTGGGCTTTACTTCATTAAAAGGAAAGACTTCTTGTTAAGTTTAATAATTTCGACATGTCCCGATTCTTTGAACGTAACAGCGCATGACCCATACAAATTGCGGCCTCTAGGGGCAATAATATGTAAACGCACAGCTCAAATTCAAACGTACTAACTGGATAACATTGCGTCAGATTCGCAATTGGAAAATAGGCTGTAAACATGGGGGCAATTGCAGTACAGTTAACAATTTGACATTAAATTGAATAAAATAAATACAATTGATTAAAAGGCACATAAGAAGTACTGTATTGTAACAGAATATGAACAATGGATTAAACCTGCAGGCAATGACTGATAACCAAAGATACCTCTTCTCGGAGCAATTATCATCAGCACCAGAGCAACCACTGCCGGCACTCTCATAAAGAAACCCGGCTGAATGACGAGCTGTGTTTGATGACACCAGACTGTTTCTTTACAGTCCACGCCTCTACGGCACAAAAAGGCTCCCTGCACATAAGCCAGAAAGAGACCTAGCCTCTGTCCATTTGCTGCTTCTAAGGCTGGGGACGAATGATGATGGAGCTGTCCTGTGAGTCAGTCAGATACCCTGAGGACAGAAGACCGGCCAGTTGCAAGGTACTATGTGGGGCTAAAAAGCTAAAGGGAAAAAAGAAAAAAAAAAATTCTGACTATTTTCACACATATTTTATTTCTGTTTTTGTTTTGTTTGCTTGTGTGTTTGTTTGTTTTTGTTGTTGTTGTTCTGTGGGGTTAGTTTGTGGAGCTACATGTGCTGTATGTGCCAGATGACCAGTGGGACGTGAAGCTCAATAAAATCCCTGCTGACACAATTGAGAGCTTCATATCTGCTGGCTTCATCAGGTAAACCCACTTTAAATCTTTCAGTTGTTTTGAGACAATAAAATCTATGGAGGATGCATGATCTATATTATATAGAGAAGCAAAGAATATATGTTTAGGCTGTCAAAAGATATTGACCTTTTAGCATTGAGGTTTTATCATCATGTAGTTAAGTAGTATAGCATTCAATTTGACTATTTGTGAGAGAAAAAAAAACAATTACTGTATTTTAAAACATTTTGTATCATAAACAACATATTTAAATAGAAATATAACAATAACAATACCACAATACATTCAAAGTGATGTTATTGTTGTAACATGTAAGTAGAGTAATTTAGTACTTACTATCAATAGGTGTCAAGTTACTTTAAATACACTAGAGTATATAAATGTGTTATCAGCATTGTATTACCAGTGACATCAGCTTAGAGCCTGATGCATTAAATTAATTGAAGCTCCTCAGGGAATAACTTAGACTGTGACAGGAAACTAAAACCCACTGAAACCTAGACTAGAAACTGTTTCACCATCTTTCTTCTGCATTATCTCCTATTAAAACTTGTAATGAGATCTTTGTTACTTTTGTTACAGTGCAGTTAACTTACAATCTCATATTCATTACTGTGATGCCAGGGTATATCCTGATATCACCTTGAAAACCCTGAGGAGCAATCTGGGACATCTTCTTGGTTCTGAGAGGAGTATCGACAAATTCTCCTTCCTGAAATGTGTCGGCCGTAGTTTGGCACTGGTGAGTGCGGTCGGCTGTTTACCATGGCTTTCTTTGCTGGTTGAGTGCCACCAAGCAGTCAATACAAAAATGCAGATTGATCAACAAGTTTACTGTTCAAGCCACTACACTAAAAAATGTAAAGCACGGGTGTGTGTGAAAATTGGTGCACAGCTTTGACTATGACTCCTCTTGTAATAACCAAGTCCTTTTTTTTAATTACAGGTCAAGAGCAAACAGGAGAGGGATCTGAAAGTGAAAACATTTGCCCCACCATATGTATGTAGAATTCATGTTTCATATTAACATTCAACAATTTCCTGCTTGAAGTTGACAACTTGTTCTTAGGCACAGTTTCACTCCAAGAAAATATTAAATTTTCGAGTTTAGCTGCATTTTTTTGTTTGATCTTGTAAATAATACTACTGTCTACCTGTGACTGTTGTCATGCCAATGTGTAAATGTTTTGTTGTTTTACCTTGTCTACTTTGTCTCTTAGTCTTGAAATGCTGTATTATACTGCATTTCCATGTCAATGTTGTGTCACTACGAACAAATAAACCTCCATTCATGCCCTATTGTCACCTGTCTCCAGGCCCCACAACCAGAGCTTTACCTGCTGCCCACTGTGGAGAACAGCAGCAGTGTTGGCTCCCAGTCCTTCACTCCAAACACCAGCAGCAGCTCCTCAGACCATCGGCCCTATTATCACACTCCTCAGACTTGCAACCAGCCAGCAGGAACAAAGGGGCCCATTAAATTCCCCCTCATCCCTAAATGTTCCCATCAGCCACCTCCTACACAGAGCCTGGAAGAGGGAGAGGAGGAGGAGGAGGAGGAGGAGGAGGAGGATGAAGAGCAATGCTTTAGTACCTCAGAGGCAGAGGGAGAAAATGAAGAAGAGGATCTGTCTGCTAAAAAGTTAGAATGGGCAGATCAGGAATGTTGTCCAGAGCGGCTTCACCACCAAAGGCCACCACAGTCTGTGACACAAAATAAAGGAAAAAGTAAAGGTGCAACATGTAGCTTTTGTTCTGCAACAAAAAAGTGTTATCTATCTCATATATAAATGTTTTTGTGCAGGTTTCTATCTGAACTGAAAGCCTGATAATATTAACCATGTTTAAAAAGATTTTGTCACTCATGTTCCCAATTTTTACTGACTAGATGTCATTTTGTGAAGCAAATCTTCACAAAACATCCCAAATTAGTTTTTAACTTGTTTTCACACGCATGAATATTTTAGCCATAAAAATGCTAGCTTTCTATTTCATAATATTGTTTGCCACCTGACCTTTTTTTTTTTGCATTATTGAAAAAGTTTGTGTCCTTTTTATCTTCCTGGCTCTCACACTTTGGCTGTGGGTTTCTCTATATCTACAGCAGTACAACAACATAAATCTTCTTCAGGTCAGGTGAAGGACTTTCAAGAAAGAGAAGAAGCATGGAGAAAGAAAAAGCACCACCACAGAGAGAACAGAGCGGTCAGAGAGCCAGGAGTAGTCCCATCCCTGGAGGAAAGAGATCCAGACCTCTGCCTTACAGACAGGTCTGTGCACCAAACTGACCCATTGAAGAATGCAGTATTTGAACTCGGTAGTGACGCTAGTACTGCTGCTGATTGGTGTCCTAATTGTATGTTTGTTTGCAGAATTGGGAATTCAAAAGATCCACCAAAGATCGATGGTAACCCAACAAGTGAAGTAATTCAGCATCACATGCATATATAACAGTATATCCTTTTGTCCAAATTCTACTCTGGAAGTGATTCTAGTGCAGTATGGAGGTGTTGAAGTGGAGCTGAAATACAGATGAAGTTTATTCAAAGTGACATGAAGATTTATGGTCTTGTATTTATTGCTTATTTTCAGCTGACAGAAAACCCACTGTCCCTGTCGCTGTCTGTACAATGCACCTCTCCACGTGGAGATCTACCCTCAGATGCAGTAACACAAAAAGCATCCGCCTTTCATGTTCTACACACAAACAGTAAGCAAGCCACATGTGGAAGATTATTGATCACTGGTATTGCCTTAGTTTTTATTTACAACTGAAAAGGACTGTTTGCTTTAGGAGAAGAACTGATTGAGGAAATCAAGCTGGTGAGGGATCAGAGAAAACAGCTGGAGTGGATGAGGCAGGAGCTGCTGAGAAAAGGAAAAGATTTGTTGTCTCAAAACAGACACCGCAGGAACCAAGGTGAGACAAAAAAAATCCCTTGGTGGTACATGGAACTCATTTAAAATCTTGTAAATTTTCTGTACTTCTGAACAGCACGAGACAGTTGGAAAAAGAAATATTTTGAAACTAAGAAGGCTACAATACCCTTGGAGGAAAGTCTGCGAACAGTGCGGGAGGAGTTAGAAACATTTTATAACAAACTGCTGCACCAGCTCCAGGCTAGAGACAACAGAGGGAAGTCAAGAAGACAAGGAAGGTCTTCTCTAAAGGTAAAATTTAAGTCTTTTTTTTTCTTTTTTGCTGCATTAACTGTTTTTAATATTTGTTAAAAGAATAAGAAAAGTTTGAATTCATATTCTTTTGGCAGATTAAGTTTTGAGTTTTCAAGACCATGGATACTGATATTTACTAAATATCAGTATCAGTATTTCTAAATATTATTTAGAAGTGGCAGTAGATCTTTTTCACAACTTAAATTTTTACCCAACAAAACAATTGTAATTAAGATCATGGCTAAAGTTTAATCTTACTATTGGCAAGTGAGCCACAAAAGCACAGTAGAAAGAATCAGAATAGTTTTCTACCCTCGAGAGGCTCCTTTGAAATATATCTAGGCTTAAAGCGACACCACTGTCAATCCAGAAATATATCTCGGCCTTTTTTCAAACATCAAATTCAAAAAAATGACTGACGTAGAGATTGTGAATTTCAGAACGAGCTCATCATTCAGATTATGACAGAAAGCTATGAGATTGACAACTTAAAGAGGAAGATAGAGGATGCCAAGATGAAGCTGGTAACAGAAATAAAGGTAACCCTGCATCTCTGTGATTATACGCTGTCTTAATTTTGGTATATTATCTGGTGTGTCATTTTCTAATGTGTGCTTTGTGTAGTTGAGAAAACAGGCCGCCACAGAGCTGAGGGACCTGAAGGCAGAGCTGGCCCAGAAGAAGAGCCAGTTGTGTCAAGATGGTGCCACACGAGAGAGAACACAACTCCAAGGTGCTGCCATCTGACACAGAGAACAGGCAGGGGTGTGGAGTCAACTCTGTAAAACTCTATAAGGATAGTCTGTGTTACACACTGTGTTACATGTAGGCCTTACAGTCTGCAGGTTTCAAGAGAATAAATAAAAAATTATTAAAACATTACTAACATGTTTGATTTGAAGAATTGGAGTTTGGTATTTAATGGCCTTTTGTGGTCTTGGGCTTTCTGCATTTAATTGTAACTTATGTGTCAATGTAGATTCTGCTGAATTCTCAAATTATTCAGGCACTAAAGTGTTGCCTAAGGAGGAAATATAATCCTTTTATTGATTCCATAACTTCAATGATAGACAAATTAATCACATTTTTAAAAATACAAAGTGCATAAATCTGGTGAGATAGGTTTCAAAAAGAATCAAAAAGAATCACAAAGAATCACACTTATTTCAGGCTAGGTGGAATATCAGAGCTGTATCTACAGTCAAAGACAATGGCAATTAAAGACATAACAACCTAAGCAGTGTAAGTATGCATCCCTAAATCCAGTAGGAAGTTACACCCCATTGATGCTACAAAGGGACAAATCAATCAACAATCAATAGGCTCAGAAGTTAAGCAAATTTCTACAGCATTGTTAACTGTACCAAAGCTAGCATCCTAAGAGTACATTCCACATTGCTGCAGTCTGTTGCTTGGCAACAGGTTCACCACTGTAGTCCAAGATGTTGCCATTCCACATGCCAATGCCCCTCAAACCTTTAGACTTCACATAGTTCGACTTGGGACAGATGCTCTGTGGGTCGTCATACCAAACCTGATGAATTTGTCCATTTGAGTCCTGTGGAAATCAAGATGCAGAAGACAAATTGAGAGTGATGACGCGAACATCTGCGGTGTGAAAAGAATTTAAGACCCACCACTAAGGCATTCAACAAGAGAAATTTATTGCCGTTTCTATGGAGTGATTTGTTTAGTTTGGGAAGTGACACCGCGGTAGCTCGAGTGGGCGCCAACACTCTGCATAAACAGCCCCTTCTTGAATTGCCTGCCTGATTTGTTGTGTCGTAATAAATTACATACAACAGTCAAGCAAAAGACAAATAGTCCATGACAAAAGACAAATAGTCCATGAAATACAGGCTTACTTTGCTAACCATTAAAACATTCAAGCCAAACACAGCTGCAATTTGAAGCAGGATTAAGATTTAAACGATAAAATAGAGAGAATGTACCTTGTAATTAAAGTAAGGGGCCTTCTGTGTGTCATCCCAGAGCCTGCCAGACAACGATATATTGACCTGTTGCATGATCCACTTGTAAGGTTTCTGTTTTCCAGCTGCATCACTGCAGGGGGCCCCACGGAAAGGAACTTTGGCTATGGAACATATTCCCTCCTGGTAGGAGAAAAAAGACAGGTATCTGTGTTTATGCTGAAATACAGAACAATTCACAACCGAACAATAATACAAGTGTAAATATACAGTAACAGTGGCGGTTCCAACATTTTTCTGACATGGAACTTTAAGGGGGAGCAGTGAGGTTGGATAGTGGTGCTTCTATTTAACATCATGCTTAAACTGCTGACAGTAATGATTCTGTGCTGAAGCTGATGGGAGTCATCTGGTTTGAAGGCATTTGGTCATTCAGTATAAACCAGGTGAAAGGACCATGAGATGATATAGTAAGACAAGATAAGCATCACCCTATTTACAACCCAGGGGTAAACGTCAACTTTAAGTGCCCATAAACAGGAGCTGTAGAGATAACATGTCTCCTGACAAGTGTAAAAAAAACAAAACACTATAAACAATACATCACAATGTGATATATCCTTAATTCATTTGGTAAAGATAGACAATCACCAACGTTCAGGGAAATGAAGGACCAATAAAAGAGATTAGACAATCCACTTCTTCATTGTAAAGCTTTGAAATGAAAAATATCCTACCTTTGAGAGGTTGAGGCATGGGTAGTCATAGCCGTACCATGGCAATCCCATCACTAACTTCTTTGGCTCGATCTTCAAATTCAAATACTGTTCATAACCTTAAAAAAAGATACAAGGTTTTTAATGTCAAGTTCTGCATTAAAAAGTTGATTCCAATTCACTTATTACTAAACAACTGGAAAAACAACCATTAAGTGTTTGGGAGAGCGGGGCATTTGCCTTTGCAATACAGTCGCCCCTAATCTGGCTCTGTTCATCGTAGGACATCACAAACAGCAGGTCGCAGGACGAAGCGATGGCAACATAATCATAGCAGCGCTTGTCAATACATTTTGGGGACCAGGCGACATCAAATGAAACCTGGACAACAGGATCACATACACATCAGTGAGATGGCTCTGCAAAATATAACATGATCCAGGAGATGCTTCCAATTGTTCATGCATTTTATTTCCATATCAGGTGCTAGAGCACTTTAAGATTTTTACATCATTAGGAAAGCAAAAAGAAATAGGGGCAGCCAAACTATGTCACAGCATGTTCTTCACCTGGGAACCTGGGATCTCCCTGTGGAAGGCCTCTGTGGACTCTCTGACCAAATCTGTCAAAGCTTGGTACTCCGGTGAGCCCTCCTCTATCTGCTGTTCAATGTCAATGTTGATCCCATCCATAAACTGAGACTTGGCCAATTCAATCTTCTCTGTAATCCATGCTGTCCTGTTGTCTTGGTCCACAATGTAGGGGAGGGGAACATCGCCTTTTCCCACCATAAAGGAAAGAAACATCAGCAAAAATATGAGGAAAACATACTGATGAACAGCAACATCAAGAAGTAGAGAGAGCCATCCATTTTTTTTATCACTAGAGTCGAGAGGAGCTAACGCTTATCATAGCTGACACTGGGTGAGAGGCAAAGGCGGTGTCCAACCTGAGGGCAACTTAGACCCACCAATTCATCCATAGTGGAAGCTGGAGAACCCACAAAGTAGTGGAAGTTGTTAACATTTACCAACCATGTCAGAAACTAACTTCTTGTTTGACACCTTTGTGACATTTGATGAAATGAGGAAAAATGGGAGAATATATAACAACAGACACAAATTTCTGCATTATAGCTTCAGCTTTTGGCCTAAACTGCTGTTCAAAGGAAGGCAAATGGTCCGATTCAAACACTGTATGAGAAATGTATTCTACCTTTTAGGACAACACGTGCACCGTAGGAGTGAGCGTGACACATAAGTTCAGCATCATATTTTCCAAATGTTGCTATGGTTGTTATCATGCTCCAGTTGTAGGACTTCCATGTCATTCCACCCACGTCAAACACAAACACCTGAACAAAACAAGAGTCACACAAACACATGACACTTACTGCTATTATATCAATCATTCATTCCAGCCTGTAAAATGTCAAAGGTGCAAGTTCATCACAAGACCACTAACTGATCAAACTATAGTCTGATTTTATAATTATTGTGATGAGATGCAAAAAGTCTACTCAAGCAAAGCACTTAAATGTGGGCCAAGACTGTCTTGTAATAGAAACTGGCCTTGCTGATTCTCTGATGATTCACTAGCCAATCAATGGATGGATCAATGGATGTCTTATATTGATGTGAAATGAAAACTCCAAGTTGAATATCCAGAATACTTTTGAATTTTTTTTCTTTACGTTTGGCCAATATTGCTGGTTTGTATAAATGAACCCATCTCTCTTTGGAATCATAATCAAAAAACATTAAAGTTCTTGAAGAATTATTGGAGTCTAAATCTAAGTTTGGTTTAATGGTATTAGACACACTTTTATTTCTCCAGGCAAACTACCATGAGAAGTTGTTTAATATTACCTGTCGATTAGGAAATACTGACTACTGATCTTTGTAGCTTAAAAAACTATGTTTTGAGATTATAAGGGAGGTCAACCAGTTTCACATTTAACCCTTAAGGATTATTATGACCATGTATTGAGCACTGATAATAAGGACAGACTGTTTATTATCCTCACAGTTTTCACTTTACTGTACAACGAAATTCGAGTCCCGGGGATAGTGTTTCTGACTGGTTTTGTCTATCCATTGATCTATCGATACGATAACGTCACCTCGAAGTCTCTCTCTTCCCGGATTTGGTGGCAGAGCTCCGGCCTCTCACACGGACAGACGGCGGCGGCCCTGCATACCAGGAATGTCGAGCACAAAAGCAGGAGGAACCAGGTCATGTTGCTCGGAAACGAAAGTTAAAACTAGGAAGTTTGTCAGCACTAAATGGAAGAGAAAGAAATGTGACAGCTCATTGGTCAGTGGGTCTGACGTCACAGGTCACCGCCCCTTACAAAAGGGGCGGTCTCATCTTTGAGACAGACAGACAGACAGACAGGCAGACAGTGCAAAGTGCAAGTGAAAAATAGCAGGAGGCCCACATGGTGGGTAACTTTAGGAACATCTGGTGTCACAAAAATGTCTTATGGACTTTAATTTATGATCAACTCACTTTTGCAAATTTCCTGATTTATTTTTATTTATGGGGGTTTTAGTATTTTTGAAGCACTTTAGCACTTTCATGTAATGTAAAATTGTAAAATGTTTTGAGTGTAATTAAAGTTTTTTTGTAAAAATCAAAAAAGTCTTCTTCTTCTTCTACAGTTTTGGCCCTGGTGCGAGAGCACATAATTGACCCTGCTGAATAAAGTACTGTATTTACGTGGATAAACTACACTGCTATATTGTTATTACAAATAAAAAGACATAATAGATCAAATAGATCTTCTTCTTCTTCAATAGCACGTGGATACAGAATCCTTGGAGGTTATTATTTATCATATGGATTGGATGCAGATTAAATCTTCTTTGCCTCTCATTTTTCTTTGTATAACCAGCAATCCTCCCAGCAGACCACTCAAAGAATTCAGAGAACTCAAAGAACTAAAAGAACCAAACATTCTAAATCTGGATGACCAGTGTAATCTGCAGTCTGTAGTGTATATTTTTTTGCAGTGTAAATATAACTGTAAATTTCTGATAATATGATATATGTTAATATATGTACAATATGTGAATATGTATATTTGTATAAATATTATTATTATTATTATTATTATTATTATTATTATTATTATTATTATTATTATTTAGGTAACAATGATGGCAACAATATTTGGGCAGAAATCTGAGCTAACACATAATAATGCTACAGATTTACCAGGTCTAAAGTTGAAATTGTGAATAGGGGAGCCACAGGTGGACTTTTTTTTCATTTTCAGACGGTTCTGGGTTTAAATCCAGACTGCACTTACTTTATCTTGTCCCATCTGCTTGTTTTCCCTCCAATAGCTCTGGCTTTGTACGGCTGTACAAAAATATGCAAAGTAAATGAATTAGTGCGTGAATTGTCATCAGGCATGACTGTAGTGTGAATATCAGTGTTTGTACATCAATCCTTTGATTAACTGGTCCCATGTCCAAGAGAACACACTTCTCTACTGGAGTAGCTCCAACCTCTTGTGACTCCATTAAGGAGAATGGGTTGTAGAAAATGGATAAATGCAGAGCTAAGAAATAGGGTGTATTTTTAGAATAAATATCTGTTAAAATTGTTATTCTTATTACCACATACTGCATAATGGATAATATCAGTATAGTAGAATATGATTGTAACATTATAATGAAAAATAATTAATAATTATTAATTACTAATTTTAAATGTTATTGAATAAGGAAACATAAAGTAAAATCTTTACATGTCTATATGTTTATTTTATATTATTTATTTTTGTTGTTGTTCTCCTCCTTGAGTCGTCACCTTATCGTGGTGGAGGGGTTTGTGTGTCCCAATGATCCTAGGAGCTAAGTTGTCTGGGGCTTTGTGCCCCTGGCAGGGTCACCCATGACAAACAGGTCCTAGGTGAGGGACCAGACAAAGGACGGCTCACAGACCCCTAATGATGAATGAAAACAGTGGAGCACGTTTTCCCTTGCCCGGACGCGGGCCACCGGGGCCCCCCTCTGGAGCCAGGCCTGGAGTTGGGGCTCGAAGGCGAGCGCCTGGTGGCCAGGCCTGCACCCATGGGGCCCGGTCGGGCACAGCCCGAAAGGACAACGTGGGTCCCCCTTCCCATGGGCTCACCACCTGTTAGAGGGGCCATAGGGGTCGGGTGCACTGTGAGCTGGGCGGTGGCCGAAGGCGGGGACCTTGGCGATCCGATCCCCGACTACAGAAGCTGGCTCTTGGGACGTGGAATGTCACCTCTCTGGCAGGGAAGGAGCCCGAGCTGGTGTGTGAGGTCGAGAAGTTCCGACTAGATATAGTCGGGCTCACCTCCACACACAGCTTGGGCACTGGTACCAGTCCTCTCGAGAGGGGTTGGACTCTCTTCCACTCTGGAGTTGCTCATGGTGAGAGACGCCGAGCAGGTGTGGGTATACTTATAGCCCCCCGGCTTGGCGCCTGTACATTGGGGTTCACCCCGGTGGACGAGAGGGTAGCCTCCCTCCGCCTTCGAGTGGGGGGACGGGTCCTGACTGTTGTTTGTGCTTATGCACCAAACAGCAGTTCAGAGTACCCACCCTTTTTGGAGTCCTTGGAGGGGGTGCTGGAGAGCGCTCCCACTGGGGACTCCATCGTTCTACTGGGGGACTTCAATGCTCATGTGGGCAATGACAGTGAGACCTGGAAGGGTGTGATTGGGAAGAACGGCCCCCCCGATCAGAACCCGAATGGTGTTCAGTTATTGGACTTCTGTGCTCGTCATGGACTGTCCATAATGAACACCATGTTCAGACATAAGGGTGTCCATATGTGCACTTGGCACCAGGACACCCTAGGCCGCAGTTCGATGATCGACTTTGTGATCGTGACATCGGACTTGCGGCCGCATGTCTTGGACACTCGGGCGAAGAGAGGGGCGGAGCTTTCAACCGATCACCACCTGGTGGTGTGTTGGCTCCGATGGTGGGGGAAGATGCCGGTCCGACCTGGCAGACCCAAACGTATTGTGAGGGTCTGCTGGGAACGCCTGGCGTAATCCCCTGTCAGAAGGAGTTTCAACTCCCACCTCCGGCAGAACTTCACCCACGTTCCGGGGGAGGCGGGGGACATTGAGTCTGAGTGGACCATGTTCCGCGCCTCCATTGTCGAAGCGGCCGACCGCAGCTGTGGCCGTAAGGTGGTCGGTGCCTGTCGTGGTGGCAACCCCAGAACCCGCTGGTGGACATCGGCGGTAAGGGATGCCGTCAAGCTGAAGAAGGAGTCCTATCGGGCCTTTTTGGCCTGTGGAACTCCTGAGGCAGCTGATAGGTACCGGCTGGCCAAGTGGAATGCAGCTTTGGTGGTTGCTGAGGCAAAAACTCGGGCGTGGGAGGAGTTCGGTGAGGCCTTGGAGGACGACTTCCAGACGGCTTCGAGGAGATTCTGGTCCACCATCAGACGTCTCAGGAGGGGGAAGCAGTGCAGCATCAACACTGTGTATAGTGGGGATGGGGCGCTGCTGACCTCAACTCGGGACGTTGTGACTCGGTGGGGAGAATACTTCGAAGACCTCCTCAATTCCGGCAACACGCCTTCCCATGAGGAAGCAGAGTCTGGGTTCTCTGAGGCGGGCTCTCCTATCTCTGGGGTTGAGGTCACCGAGGTAGTTAAAAAGCTCCTCGGTGGCAGGGCCCCGGGGGTGGATGAGATCCGCACGGAGTTCCTAAAGGCTCTGGATGTTGTGGGGCTGTCTTGGTTGACACGCCTCTGCAACATTGCGTGGACGTCGGGGACAGTGCCTCTGGATTGGCAGACTGGGGTGGTGGTCCCCCTTTTTAAGAAGGGGGACCGGAGGGTGTGTTCCAACTACAGGGGGATCACACTCCCCAGCCTCCCTGGTAAGGTCTATTCAGGGGTTCTGGAGAGGAGGGTCCGTCGGGAAGTCGAATCTCGGATTCAGGAGGAGCAATGTGGTTTTTGTCCTGGCCGTGGAACAGTGGACCAGCTCTACACCCTCCGCAGGGTCCTTGAGGGGGCATGGGAGTTCACCCAACCAGTCTACATGTGTTTTGTGGACTTGGAGAAGGCGTTCGACCGTGTTCCTCGGGGGGTTCTGTGGGGGGTGCTTCGGGAATATGGGGTACCGAACCCCTTGATAAGGGCTGTTAGGTCCCTGTACGACCGATGTCAGAATTTGGTCCGCATTGCCGGCAGTAAGTCGGATTCGTTTCCAGTGAGGGTTGGACTCCGCCAAGGCTGCCCTTTGTCACCAATTCTGTTCGTAACTTTTATGGACAGAATTTCTAGGCGCAGCCAAGGCGTTGAGGGTGTCCGGTTTGGTGGCCTCAGTATTGCGTCTCTGCTTTTTGCAGATGACGTGGTGCTGTTGGCTTCATCAAGCCGTGATCTCCAACTCTCACTGGAACGGTTCGCAGCCGAATGTGAAGCGGTTGGGATGAGAATTAGCATCTCCAAATCTGAGACCATGGTCCTCAGTCGGAAAAGGGTGGAGTGCCCTCTCCGGGTTGGGGATGAGATCCTGCCCCAAGTAGAGGAGTTTAAGTATCTCGGGGTCTTGTTCACGAGTGAGGGTACGATGGAACGGGAGATCGACAGGCGGATCGGTGCAGCGTCTGCAGTGATGCGGACTCTGTATCGGTCCGTCGTGGTGAAGAAGGAGCTGAGCCGAAAGGCAAAGCTCTCGATTTACCGGTCGATCTACGTTCCTGCCCTCACCTATGGTCACGAGCTGTGGGTCGTGACCGAAAGAACGAGATCCAGGATACAAGCGGCCAAAATGAGTTTCCTCCGCAGGGTGTCCGGGCTCTCCGTTAGAGATAGGGTGAGAAGTTCGGTCATCCGGGGGGACTCAGAATCGAGCCGCTGCTCCTCCGCATCGAGAGGAGCCAGATGAGGTGGCTCGGGCATCTTGTCAGGATGCCTCCTGGACGCCTCCCTGGTGAGGTGTTCCGGGCACGTCCTACCGGGAGGAGGCCCCGGGGACGACCCAGGACACGCTGGAGAGACTATGTCTCCCGGCTGGCCTGGGAACGTCTTGGGATTCTCTCGGAGGAGCTGGACGAAGTGGCTAGGGAGAGGGAAGTCTGGGATTCCCTGCTCAAGCTGCTGTCTCCGCGACCCGACCCCGGATAAGCGGTAGAGAATGGATGGATGGATTTTTGTTGTTTAAAAATAGAAAAATAAAAAGTTCAAAAAATAAAAATATGATAATAAATTATTAGCAAAATTGTATGCATTTAAAATAATAGTATAGTGAAATATTGTATTGTATATAATATTAATGACCAATGTGTATATTGTGTGTTTATTATTTTTCATATTGAGATGTAGTCTGCACCACAATATGATAATTGTACTATTACTCATTATTCTTCTTTTCCTTTTTTCCCTTCAGGGGTCGCCACAGAGAATCAGATGCCTCCATCTAACCCTGTCTTCTGCATCCTCTTCTGTCACACAAACTATCTTCATGTCCTCTTTCACTACATCCATAAACCTCCTCTTTGGTCTTCCTCTAGGCCTCCTGCGTGGCTGTTCAAAACTCAGCATCCTTCTACCAATATATTCACTATCTCTCTTCTGTACATGTCCAAACCATCTCAGTCTGGCCTCTCTGACTTTATCTCCAAAACCTCTAACATGTGCTGTCCCTCTGATGTACTCATTCCTGATCCTATCCTTCCTGGTCACTCCCAGAGAGAACCTCAGCATCTTCATCTCTGCTACCTCCAGCTCTGTCTCCTGTTTTTTCCTCAGTGACACTGTCTCTAGACCAAACAACATTGCTGGTCTCACCACAGTTTTGTACACCTTTCCTTTCATTTTAGCTGAAACTCTTCTATCACACATCACACCTGACACTTTTCTCCACCCGTTCCATCCTTCCTGTACACTCTTCTTCACCTCTTTTCCACACTCTCCATTGCTCTGGACTGTTGACCCTAAGTACTTAAAATCCTCCACCTTCTTGATCTCTTCTCCCTGTAACCTCACTCTTCCACTTGGGTCCCTCTCATTCACACACATGTACTCTGTCTTACTGCAGCTAACCTTCATTCCTCTCCTTTCCAGGACAAACCTCCACCTCTCTAGCTTCTCCTCCACCTGTTCCCTGCTCTCACTACAGATCACAATGTCATCTGCAAACATCATAGTCCATGGAGACTCCTGTCTAACCTCGTCTGTCAACCTTTCCATCACCATAGTGAACAAATTTGTACTATGACCCATTGAAAAGTAAATATGAGTTACTTCACAAAGTAGAGTGGTTGCGGTGTGTGTGGTAATTTGATTTGAGTGTGTTCCAGTTTTTAGGGATGACCAAACATCACATGACTTTTTGTTAATGTTTCAGAGGGAATAAAGTTGAAGGCTATCTCATAAGAAGCGGTCAAATAATGGGGAAAAAGAGAAAAAGTAGTTTACATTCTTACAACAATGTTCTACACTTTTTAATTATAAATTATACTATACAGTGTTAGGAGAAGGGCACAATTCTTTTCATAAGTGTAACAAATATTCACAGCTTGCCATCATAAAGAACATTCGTTATCTCGTAAAGAAAAAATTTAATATCACAGAAAATTATTATACAGTGTCCAAAAATTTACCATATCACCAAATAATGTTAGAAGAAGAATTGCTTTATTAAAAGTGACAGCTACAAGTAAAAGTCCAAATTTGGAAACATATGGTTATAACCTCACTGGAGGAGCCTGAAAAATGATCAGAAAATTATTTGAAACAAACAAATTCAGTGCATCAAAATTCAGAAGACAGATCTAAAATGTCATAAAATTGAACTACTGTACTCTTTCAGGTCTGTACTGAAGACAGGTAAATACAGTTAAATACCACCCAATGTCTGTTATATTGAGGATTATATTGAGAATGCAGTGTTTGCATACCTTGCTTGAATATAAATAAAAAGAAGATAAAGGAGGTACTTCCCTATTTCTAACTCTCAGCTGACTGGACAGTTAATGATATGTCCTTTTTTATGTGATCAGAGTGTTTAAAAATTTCTTAATTAAATACTTAGCATTCTGTAAAACAATGTTCTAGAACTTCAAATAATATTTTCATTTCTATTTTCTTTCTACAGTACACATATGTGGCAGTTCATGGGTCAGAGAGGAATGTGGTCGACAGGCACATTTTTTTTACTGTGCAGAGAAAGCCCCAAATATTTCTCCAGCATGTTTAAATTTATGTTCTGAGTTAGTTCTTTTGAAAAGTTTTGTAATAAATGCAAAAATAAACATATAAATACATAAAAGACCAGAGTAGAAAATAACGTTGATAACAACAATCATAACTAAAAAAATGTCAAAAATAATCGTGAATGTGTGCATGTGTGTGTCTGTGTGTGTTTGTGTGTGTGTCTGTGTGTCTGTGTGTGTGTGTGTGTGTGTGTGTGTGTGTGTGTGTGTGTGTGTGTGTGTGTGTGTGTGTGTGTGTGTGTGTGTGTGTGTGTGTGTGTGTGTGTGTGTGTAAATATGTGCATGCGTGTGTGTATTTTTTAAATTAATAATTTCGGTAGATTAAATAAAGTGAGTATCAACTTGGATTTAGTTAACATGATCCAATTGTTGATTCGGGTTACAGATTTTAATGGTGTTAAAACAAACAGGATATTTATTAAGTGTTTTTTTTAGAGAATGAAAGGGTTTTTTTTAAATGAGAAACTATTAGTTTTATGTATGTTTCTTTAATCATGATGTCTCATAAGCCCATGTTCGCTAGGTATTAATTTGTTTTCTAGTTCAAAAAGGCGTCATCTTTATCAGACTGATCATGACACTGTTCAATTTCCACTTTCAACAGTCGTGACCATGAATGTTGCATAAACAATAAGTTGGGTCCTTGCCTTTGGAGAGTAAACATTTTCTAGATGAAAGTGACATAAAACAGTAATACTGTATTTTATTGAAACACTAGAACATCCCATCCTTACTTTACATATTGTATCTTTAATTTCAACATTTTTACTCTAAAAATATATTAAATTTTACATCTACTAGATCATTCATTCCTTCATTCATTCATTCCTTCCTTCCTTCATTCATTCATTCATTCATTCATTCATTCATTCATTCATTCATTCATTCATTCATTCATCCATTCATTCATTCATTCATTCAAACAATCATTCATTTATCCATTTATCCAATAATAAGACACATGAGTTCCATTTTATATATTAACATGCTGAACAATGTGAATAATAAAAAAAATTAATATAAATAAATAATATAAATATTTTAACTGTTTAACATTATATAATAGCATCAAACAGAATTGAATTCTTTCCACTCACATCAAAGGAGAGAACATATTTTATTTGTTGGGAGTCATGGGTCAGTTTGAAATAACTTGACATGTCCTGTGACATTTTCTGTGGGCACGGTGATACAAATGACATTGACAGCTGACGTTCAGTTAATGATATATTTTGATTAGCACACAGGGACCGAACGACTATAAAAAGAGGCCTCTGGTAGCAGTTTGTCACATTCACCAGCCATGAGGGTGCTTGTACTCGCTCTAGCTGTGGCCCTTACAGGTGAGTATGTGCTTGTGCATTTTCATGTCAAATCGACTTAGATTTCTCTTGAAAAAAAAAAAAAAAAAGATTTTCTGACAATGCTGTTTTTTGCAGAATAAAATTAATAAGACTGTCATGTAGGACAACAAATCTGGGAACAAATTCCTCACTGATTTTGTCTTTTAGTGAAATATCAATAAATGGCATGAGAACTGAAGTGACTGTTAAGAAACTTATAAAACTTACCACTGTATTTACTGTTATTATAGTGTAGCTAAACAGCCACAGACAGAACAAAAAGAATGAAGTTCTTTACTGACAGATTTGGAAGTTAAATACATTTAAAGAAAAAATGACTTATTAAGTATAGCTTTCCTTCTTTTCTTTGCAATTTATTTTCAATGTAAAGTTTTCTTGATGCGAACCAAAAATAACACTTTACTCCATTTTTTTAGCGGGTTACCAGATCAATTTAGGTAAGGTTTCTTTCTGTTATGTTAAAAATGTAATTCAACATTACATAAGTAAAGTAAAACATTAGTTTGAAGCTTTAATTGAACAACGTTTTGAAAGGTTTGTATTCTTATTTATCATTCTAGCCCCAGAATTTTCCATCGGAAAGACGTACGTGTACAAATATGAGGCACATCTCTTGGGTGGCCTACCCGAAGAGGGTCTGGCACGAGCTGGAGTGAAAATTCAAAGCAAAGTTTTCATGAGTGCAGTGGGTGTTGACACACTGATGCTGAAGGTATGGACCATTAAAAAAAATGAATGCAGTTATTTAATGATGTCATAAGAACTAGAATATATATTTTCCATGTTTTTTAAACTACTAATTATTCATTCAAACCTTATTCTTGTTCACAGCTTGTTGACCCTGAAATCTTTGAGTACAGTGGCATCTGGCCCACAGATGCTTTCATTCCTGCAACCAAACTCACCTCAGCACTGCTTGCTCAGCTCACAACACCTGTCAAGTTTGAGTATGCTAATGGCGTTGTCGGCAGGATGTATGCACCGGCTGGTGTCACTGAAACCGTGATGAACATCTACAGGGGACTCCTCAACATCTTCCAGCTGAAAATCAAGAAGACCCAGAATGTCTATGAGCTGCAAGAGGTACAGATATTTCTTTCCATTGACTTCAAACTACAATATTAAAATTATGAAAAATACAGGACATAAAGTAACTTTTATTTAATTTATTTGCCAATTAGCCTGGTGTTCAGGGTACATGCAAGACCCACTATGTCATCAGTGAGGATACAAAGGCTGACCGCATTCTGTTAACAAAGACCAAGGACCTTAACCAATGCCAGGAGCCTATCATTAAGGACATTGGCTTGGCTTATCTGCAGACCTGCCCTGAGTGTTTGGCTGTAAGTACAATTTCTGTCTCACTTCATACTCTCTATCAGTCTTGGACACAACCATGCTGATGATACCATGAATCTTGTCAATGCAGAATGGAAAGGCCCTGAAGGGAGCATCTGCTGTTAAATACACCATGAAACCTGCAGCCACTGGCACTTTGATCTTGGAAGCAAGTTCTTCTGAACTCATCCAGTTCTCCCCTTTCAACATCATCAATGGCGCTGCCCAGATGGAGGCGAAGTATGTGGTTTGAATGCAAAAGAAGAGTGCAATATAAATGTTGCAAGCACATTTATATTGCTTACAATGCAGTATAATGTTGTGCTTTTGTATCTTCATAGGCAACTCCTGACCTTCCTTGAAATCCAGTCACACACAGTACAGCCCATCAAAGCTGACTATCTGCCCCGTGGATCTCTGCAATATGAGTTTGCCACTGAGCTTCTCCAGACACCTATCCAGCTTCTGAGGATCAGAAATGCTGAGGCTCAGGTGCTAACATAGTAAATTAATCAGATTTTTGCTGAATTCATCTTCGAGACAGACATGCAAAATATTTTGTTTCTGGTTAGATCATTGAGGTTTTGAACCACCTGGTGACCTTCAATGAAGTTAAGGTACATGACGACGCCCCTCTGAAGTTCATCGAGCTCGTCCAGCTGCTGCGTGAGGTCAGATATGAGAGTATTCAGACCCTGTGGACACAGTACAGTCAACGACCTGATTACAGGTAAGTGTAAATTTCTTCCGGAGAAGAAACATGAATATTTTTTGTAGACAATTTATCAATAAATTATTTCTCTTTGCCAGGCACTGGATCCTGAGCGCTCTTCCCGCAGTTGGCAATCATGTTACTCTGCGTTTCATTAAAGAGAAATACCTTTCAGATGAGCTGAGTGATGCTGACGCTACTCTAGCTCTGGTTGCATCTGTCCACATGGTGACAGCTGACCTGGAAGCCATCCGACTTGTTGAGGCAAGTCAACTCGTAACCATTTTTGGAGTATTGGTAAACAAGGGAGAACTTTGACAATTAGTTGATTCTTTATTTTTATCATTCCTTAGAGTCTGATCTCAAGCAGAAAGGTACAAGAACACACACTTCCCCGTGAGGTTGTCATGCTTGGCTATGGTACACTTGTATATAAATACTGTGTGGAGAACCCAACTTGCCCATCTGAGCTTTTGAGGGTATGTATTGCTTCTGCGTGTGGTTAATTTTACTAATTTTATTCGAGACATTGTTTCATTAACGTTTTTCTGTTCCTCCTGCAGCCAATCCTCAACATTACCTTAAATGCTGTCGCCCAAGCTGACCATGACAGGCTTGTTATTGCTCTTAAAGTTCTGGGTAACGCTGGGCATCCCGGCACCCTCAAAACTATCATGAAGCTCCTGCCAAACTTTGGCACTGCTGCTGCTAATCTGCCACACATAGTTCACATTAATGCTCTTCTGGCCATGAGGAACATTGCCAAGAGGGAACCCAAGTTGGTGAGACTCCATTTTCTTTTCATTATCAACAGTATATACTGTATGATCAGTTTAGTAATGTGTATTTTTTATTAATAACTTAAATCTTTGTGCACTAGGTCCAGGATGTAGCTATTCAGATCTTCTCGGACAAGACTCTCTCTTCAGAGCTTCGTATGGTTGCTGCTATGGTATTATTTGAGACCAAGCTGCCTATGGGTCTGGTCACAGTTCTTGCTGATACTGTGTTGAAAGACAGCAATCTGCATGTTGGTAGCTTTGTCTACACCTACATGAAGGCCATGACCAAGAACACTTCCCCTGACTTGGCCTCTGTGTAAGAATCTAAAAATTTATTTAAGATTGTTGCCATCTAAACATGTCAGCAATCTCTCGAGATGTATTCAAATTTTATAATTTCAGTGCTGCTGCCTGTAACGTTGCTGTGAAGCTCCTCAGCCCCAAATTTGACAGACTGAGCTCCCGCTACAGTAGAACATTCTATCTCGATGTGTACCAGAGTAAGAAATTAACAGTCACGTTATTTTGCTTTAGAAATTATAATTTAAATGTAATGGTTTTCATATTTTGCCCCACAGACCCCTGGTTGATGGGTGCTGCTGCGAGTGCCTTTTACATCAACGATGCTGCAACTCTTATGCCAAAAGGAGTCCTGGCTAAAGCTCGTACCTACCTGGCAGGAGCTTATGCAGATGTTCTTGAGGCATGACAATAAGCTTTTTATCTTGCATGTCCAGCCAAGTCTTATCCATTTTTACACAATTATACCAGCAAAAGAAGCAGCAGCTGCACTTTTTATTGATGGTTACTTAGCTAACCTACCAAATTTCATTAGGCATTGGTAGATCAGCTTTTTATTAGATAAACCTGTTATTATTTCCGCTTTGTTGGAGGTACAGTACACTCGATGTGTTATGCACTATTGTTCTTCAACAAGTCATTCATTTAATCATTGGATTAAAAATGTTTCGGATTTTATTATGTTAAACCAACAAAATAACTTTCTTCTTTTTCTGTTCAGGTTGGAGTGAGAACTGAGGGAATCCAGGAGACTTTGCTGAAAATCCCTGCACTTCCTGAGAATGCCGATCGAATCACCAAAATGAGAGAAGCTATGAAGGCTGTAAGTTTTATATAGATTTGAATATGAATACTGATTAATGTCATAATTGATTTCAAGTTTATTTCGTGATTTAATTCTAGAAAGTTTCATTAACTTTTTTCCCCAACAGTTGTCTGAGTGGAGGGCCGATCCAAAGAGCCAGCCCCTAGCCTCTCTTTCCGTGAAGTTCTTTGGGCAGGAAATTGGATTTGTAAACATTGACAAAGCTGTTGTCGATGACATGATTGAGGTGAGGTACTTTTTTTTTTACTGTAAAATGGCAAAATTTTGGGGGTTTTTTGTAAACTAAATATCTGTTGTCCTTTTTTCATTTCCACATTCACAGCTTTTTTCCGAACCACAAATTCAAAATGATAAAAAAAATATTTTTGAAATTACTGCAGTCTGGTTTTGCAATGCATTATGTTAAACCATTGCTGCTTGCTGAGGTTCGTCGAATTCTTCCCACTGCTGTTGGTCTGCCAATGGAGCTCAGTTTCTACACTTCCGCAGTAGCTGCTACTTCTTTGGAATGTAAGAGCTACTGGTACACACATCTGAAATGCAATTGTGCATACCGATGCTAAAATAATTGTTTTTCATAGTCCATGCCAAGGTGACACCACCTCTGCAACAGAACTTCCATCTGTCTCAGCTTTTGAACTCTGATATCAGCTTGAAGGCTGCCGTTTCACCAAGGTAATCAAGTTGCAGTTTATGTGGCAACTAATTAACCATGTCGTCTCCACATCCGTGCATTGATTAAAAAAAAAAACACAAATGTAACCCTTAAAGTTGAATTTTTCTGTTTATTGCAGTTTGTCAGTGCATACCTTCGCAGTTATGGGAGTGAATACTGCTCTTCTTCAGGCCACTGTGGTCTCAAGAGGCAAAGTTTACACAATTGTTCCTGCGAAGATTGAAGCAAACCTTGACAGGATCAAGGGCAACTACAAGCTTCATTTGGTGCCTGTTCCAAACATTGACAAGATTGCATCTGTACTGTATGTACTCTATTTGTTACAGCATGATGTATCACCCAGTTTTGAAATGTTATTTTCTCAAAGATATTTTTTCATCAACAGTGTCGACACTTTTGCTGTTGCACGAAATGTGGAAGACCTCCCTGCTGTCAAAGTCACACCAATGATTCCTGCAGCATGGCCATCAAAGCCCATCATCGAGTCCTCATTGCTTTCTGGTCTGGCATCCTCTCTGGCTGGTGATATGGTGATTTTCATTCCCTGGTTAATTTGTTTTCAAATTTAAACCTAGATCTACCCTATTCCAAATTAATGCAGTGATCCCTGTTGTGGTTTTACAGTCAACATCAACTGAAATAATTCGTAATGACTTGCCAAATCAAGTTCCCAGGACACAGAAAGTTCCCAAGGCATATGAACGGAAAGTGTGTGCTCTTCTTGAAAGCTTTGGAGTCAAGGCATGCACTATGATCCAATCTCGCAATGCCCTGTTCATCAGAGATAGCCTCCTCTATGCCATTGTGGGAAATCATGTTGTCTGGGTTGAGGTTTCTCGAGGCAAGTGAATTGCTTATTGATGGGAGTAATTTTGTTCTGAGTTGCTAAATAAAAAATAAATAAATAATTCGTTTATTCATTTCATTGCAGTTCCTGATCCAGTCATCGAGAAAATCGAAATTGAAATTCAGGTGGGAAAGGAAGCAGCCCAAAAGATTGTGAAAATTATTAACCAGAGTGGGGAAGAGCTTTTGGAAGACGGAAATGTGCTGATGAAACTGAAGAAAATCCTAGTTCCTGGACCAAAGAACAGAACAGCCTCCATTTCCATCTCTAGCTCTGAGAGCACACGATCCTCATCCATTCTTTCATCTGGCTCCTCCTCCCGTCGCAAGAGCAAGATGATTGATGGTGGCAGCAGTTCCATCAGCTCCTCTAGCAGACTGTCAAGCGACTCAAGCTCCAGATCCAGTGTCTTGTCCAAGGTGAGACAATTTTACCTGTCAACATATAAGAAAGAAGAAAAAGGATTTGCTGGGATTAATCTACTCTTTTTTTTTTGATACAGCAAGAGGTGTATGAGATGAAGTTCACCAAAAACCATGTTCACCAGGTATTTATCATAAAACTATTTTGTGAATCCCACCAGACAATCATGCAGTACTCTACCTAGGGATGCTAAATATACTGTATGTGCCTTTGTTTGCAGCATCCCATCAGCACAAGCCAAGGCAACAGCAGAAGCAGTGCATCAAGCTATGAATCTATCTACAACAAGGTAAGTCATCAGACCAAGTAATTAACAGTCTCTTGCTATTGGTGAAAATCAACATCACTACATTGTTTGCACTTTAAGGACAAGTTCCTCGCAAATGTTGTTGATCCTACCGTGACCATTCTCATTCGTCCTGTGAGAGCCGACCAGAAGGTTGATGGATACCAGATCGCCGCTTATTATGACAAAGTCAACTTCAGAATGCAGCTCATTATTGCCAACTTGGTCCCAAATAACCATTGGAGAATGTGTGCCGATGGTTTCATGCTGAGTCAGCACAAGTTAATGGTAAAGCTCTTGACTCACTGACTCGAATTGTTGGTAACACGTGATAGAATTTTGTTTGATGCTTCATGTTTATTTTGTCACAGGCCAAGGTTAACTGGGGACTTGAGTGCAAACAATATCAGACTGAAATCACTGCTGAGACTGGTCTTGTGGGTAAAGACAATGCAGTTCGCATGAAGCTGAAATGGGAAAAACTTCCAAGCAATATGAAGCGCTACGCTGAGCAGTAATGTCACATTTTTATGTTTTCTAAAAACCTGCAGAAAACAGAAATCGTTATATACTAGTTATATAATAGTTCCCATGCATTCTCCTTGTATAACATTTAACTCAGGCCTCTGTCATGCATGCAAGACTTACACATATGGTATAGTGATTCTGTCTGCCAGGTGCATTAGATAACTTTCAATTTAAATTTAGAATAACCTGAACTTTTATGTCTTCCTAGGGTCTCTGATTATATGTCAAAGTTTGCTGTTGACCTTGGAGTAAACCTTGCAAAGGCTAACAATCCTCAGAAGGAGATCAAACTGAGTGTGGCCATTACTTCTGACACAAGAGTGAATTTTGAGCTGAAGACACCAAGGGTGAAGTTTTATTACTTTTATTGATGCACTAAAAATATCTGCATCATACTGTCTCTGTAGACATCTAACCATTTCAACTGAATATTACAGAGAACCTGGTCCAAATTTGGTATGAAGCTCCCGATTTCTCTGCCATCTGGCGACACTGCTGCTGAAATTGAAACAATGCAAGACAGCTGGATTGACAAGATCATCTACATGGTAACCAAGGCTCATGCAGGTAAGCACATTTAAAGAAACAGGAACTGAATTGTCCGACTGATCATGAAATAATTAATTGATCTCTTCTGTCCTCCCCAGCTGAGTGCATTTTGAAGAAGGACAAAGTGATCACATTTAACAACAGGAAATTCAGGAACGAGATACCCAACTCTTGCTACCAGGTTTTAGCTCAGGATTGCAGCCCAGAACTGAAATTCATCGTACTGCTGAGGAAAGACCAAGGGCAGGATAATAATCAGATCAACGTGAAGATTGCAGACATGTAAATATCACCAGTTTTCAAAACTAAATGTGGAAATTTAAACAAAGAAAGACTCCATCAAAAAAACTGACTACATGTATTCTGTTTGCTTTTCAACAGTGATGTTGACTTGTTGGTTAAGAATAATAACATCCTGGTGAACATTAATGGAGTTGAAATCCCCCTTGCGAACCTGCCTTATCAACATCCCACAGGTTTTTTTTAAATTTTATTCTTTTAATTTAAATGACTAGTCAATTTATTGAAAGGCAAAGTGTTTAAATGAATTTGTATTCATTTTAGCCCAAATCCAGATCAGAAGAAGAGGTGACGGCATTGCTCTCCATGCCCCGAGCCATGGTCTTCAGGAGATTCAGTTTGATATCAATGCATTGAAGGTAATTCAAGAAAACTGAATCTTTAAATTTAAAAGTGATGGGAATTTTCTTCAGCATCAACACTAGAAATGATACACATGCTCAAATGTTGTTTGTTGATTTTTTCAGGTTAAAATTGTGGACTGGATGAGGGGACAGACCTGTGGACTGTGTGGAAAGGCTGATGGTGAAATCAGACAGGAGTTCCTTACACCCAACAAACGCATTGCCGATAACGCCGTCAGCTTTGCTCATTCCTGGGTTCTGTCTGGAAAGTCCTGCCGTGATGCCTCTGGTACGAGTTACAGTACATGCTTCACATTTTTATGTTAGACTATTATTAACACACAAATCTTATTAACTATTAAATAAGAATACTAATAATGTGGTTTCAGTTGCAGTTCAGCAAAGTATATTTGCTGTGCTAACCCTGCTCTTTCAACTTTTTTTCAGAATGTTTCATGAACCTTCAGTCTGTGAAGCTGGAGCAGCAGTTAATCTTCCATGGCCAAGAATCCAAATGCTTCTCTGTTGAGCCTGTGCTGCGTTGTTTGAGTGGCTGCGTTCCTGTCAGGACCACCGCTGTAACTGTCGGCTACCACTGTGTGCCTGCTGGTTAGTCTTCAAGACATCACAGCTTGTTCACAAAACTGAATCTTATGAAATCTATCTCTCTATCTTTTGCATGGTTTAACTTTGCTTTTTCACTCTTGCAGATTCTGACTTAAACTCTGATGGTCTGAGCAGCATCCTTGAGAAGAGTATTGACCTGAGAGAAACAGCTGAAGCCCACCTGTCCTGCAGCTGCACTGCTCAATGCAGTTAGCCTTATTCCAGTCAGTCATCTTGTGTTTAATTGTTTGTTTCAAACATGTAAGAGTGTAACCTTAAATAAATATCAGGAGCATACAAAACATGTCTTGTCTGCCTTATTTTTTTTACTGACATCTTCTAAATAATTAAGAATGTTTTTTCATAGTGAGCAGGGGAGCAATATTATGAGATAAATGTTTGGGACCATCACAGAAATTCAGTTGAAAGGGCTCCCAAATAACCACCCATACTGGACCATTTTGTACTGATAACTATAAAATACCTTAATCTTCCCATTATAAACTGCACTGCCAAATGTTAATGTGTTGAGGTGCATACTAATATTTATTATTTTCAAAATACATTACCACATTTTATGGAGAATTTTCTGGTATCCCAAGATTCTAAGATTATTCATTCTTATTTTGTGCTCATAATCACATATGTGGAAATTAGAGGTACAGTAGTTCATTTGATAAAATACTAATTATCTGTAATTACAGGCAAAGCCCATCTTCCAACCAAACTATACACAAACATGAAAGATCATCAGCACATCACCTTTCAGCAAATCTATCAAACACATACTTTTTTCCTATTTTCATTGAATGCATATTTATCTTTCAGAGCAAACATCTTTCCATTTAGTTTTTGATCACAAAGTCACAGTAGTATCAGATATGAATTGCCAAAAACACAGCTAATCTTATTAAGGAAATATCACATTATGAGATAAAATATGCACAATTGCACAAGTTTACATTTGAATGTTTTTGAGTCAAATGTTATAGGTGAGTAAACCTGGCTAGTTCATCACCCCAACCCGTCTACTGTGATTAGTCATATCAAAGGTTGGGTGAATGTGTGGAGCCAAATGGCCTCTAAAAGACAGCAGCCACTCTAGCTTCAGCCTGTTCATCCTGCTTTCTTCTGGCCAGCCTCATAGAAATATCTGCTGCTCTAGGTGCTGTGAAATTTACCCTCACCCTCATCAATACACCCTAATTTATTTTGCCAGATGCAAGTCCTGGGCTATCTGTGGCACTTGGGATGGCCGTGGCAGAGGGTTGTCAATGAAGTGGTAACACTTGTTAATCATCAGTAACACCTGGCCCTGTGTTCCAGTGCTCCTTTGAAAAATCTGCTTCATATTTCAATTTTTTCTCTCTCTCCTGGGACACCTGTCAGGGTCTGGTTTGTTGCACCATGCAAAAATACAAAATAAATAAATATAAATAAAGGATCAAATTTGCAAATACATTTTTGATAAAAAGCAGATCGCAACGGAAGGTTTACATTCTGTCTGTTACGTAAAGCTCGTTTGACCTCCAACGAAATTGTTACATGAAATTACATCAGGCAAGTTGACATTTAAAAACAGTGAACCTGCAGTCAAACACCTCAATGCTCTCAACACAGCACAGTAAAATCATAATGTTGTCTGCTCACAATACATAATTTGAATGCAATCCAATAGGTAATCTGAAAGACACAAGGGTCGGTTAAAAATATATTAAATGCGTTTCTCCTAGTTAAGACATACCACAAATATACGTAAGTTCCATTTTGATTGAAGATTTGAAAGAGTCTGATAAGTGATGGTTGCTACTGATATACTTTTACCATAAAATTGAGTCAGAACAAAAAATAATTGTGGTTGGTTGGCACTGCTTTTGGCAAAGCCATTCAATGAGAATATCAATACCAGCAGACCAATGAACTGCTGCTATGCACCTATTAGGTTATAAATCAAAGAGGAACCAATGAAATTCCTTTAAAGCTGATCACTAATCTAGACAGCCTAGTTCTAAAATCCGAACACTGCATCTTCAACCCAGAAGCACATGAGATCTATACCACACAGTTGCCGCAGTTTCAAGGTGAGTGTCTGATTATGAAGTGGAACAGCAGAGGAGAAACTGCAGGTAGCAAGCTCCACCTTTTCTCACATGAAGTCTATGACAAAGAGCACAGCTGCAATCCATGCATCACTGTAAGAATACTCTCTAAAAGACATTCATCACCATTTCCACCTTTGACATTTCTTTACCCAGCTCTTATTTTTTAGTGCTGCAGCTTGCAATGTTGCTATCAAAATCCTAAGCCCAAAGCTTAACAGGCTGAGTTTAAAATACAGCAAAGCCTTTCACATGGATATATATAAGAGTAAGTAAAATATTAAATCTGCTTTAAGATACCATAATTTATTTTGCCTGCATCTCAACACTAAAAGGCATCCCATCAAATTCTTTCAGGTCTCTTGATGTTAGGTGCTGCTTCCAGCACCTTCTTCATCAACGATGCTGCCACCACGCTACCAAGATCTTTCATGGCCAAGACCAGTGCATACATATCTGGCGCTGCTGCTAATGTTCTGGAGGTAAAATGAATAAACAGCACCTCTGTTCTAAAATATTTGGTTTATATATGTTATATATTGATTTTTTTAACGACCAATATAGCTTGGAATCAGAACTGAGGGACTCCAGGAGGCTCTTCTGAAAAATCCCACATAATTAACCATCCTGACAGGATGAGCAAAATGAAGCGTGTCATCAAGGCAGTAAGCAGCGACAATTCAGGACGGAATAGCTTACAGTGCCACAAAATAAATAGCAGTGGGTACAGAGGAGTTGTATTATGCCTTTTTTTTTGTTCATAGATTTCTGAGTTGAGAAATATTCCTGCCAGGACACCTCTGGCTTCTGTCTACGTCAAACTCTTTGGACAAGATTGCTTTGCCAACTTTGACAAAGGCGTTATTGATCAGATCCTTGCGGTACGATTCAAATTTCCATTTCAAGACCAATATAAAACCAAACTTTTTCTCAAAATATTTTGGGAGGCAAACATTCATGTCAAATTCTGCCCTACGGTACATTAGTCGTCCCTCAATTGAAACAATCACAAAGTATGCCTTCAGGTCTATGATGGCAGGGGTGTCCCTCAACTATGTAAAGCCTTTGCTGGCCTCTGAGATGAGGCGCATCATGCCAACTGCTGCTGGTCTTCCAATGGAGCTCAGTCTATACACCGCTGCTGTGGCTGCTGCAGGTGTTCAGGGTAAGTAGAAGTTTCAATGTGGGTTTATTCAATAACATATCACACTGTAACACTTGGCTATTTTACTGTCTTACTCTTTAAATGCAGCGCCCAATATACTTGGAAAAACTGCTTATATATTTCTATATACTGTATACATATAAGAAAAAGTATGTGACTTTTATAAAATACCTAATAATCAGCTAAACGTGTATATAATGGTGGTATATGGTTTATTTTTTATTTTCATAGTCAAATTTGCCACATCACCAGCTATTCCAGAAAACTTCAAGCTTGTTCACCTTCTGGAAACGGACATTCTGTTGGAGACTGAGGTCAAACCAAGGTAGGTTCAACACAGTAACACTAAGTACAATATGTGTTCCACCGATGTGATTTATTAGAAAAGTACATGTAACATAGGAATGTCTCTTTTTAGTCTTGCTGTGAATACATTTGCTGTGGTGGGAATAAACACTGCCATGATCCAGGCTGGCACAATGTCTAAAGCAAAATTAAACTCCATTTTGCCTGCTAAAATCACGGCAAGATTGGATATAAAGGAGGTCAACTATAGAAGTTTGAAGTTCTGCCTGTTCCTGTTCCTGAAAATGTTGCAGCTGTGCAGTAAGTCTGGTCACCTTGAGAAAATGAATCCATCACTTTCATGACATACATATCTTCAGAGCTCACATGACAAAATTCTTCTGTATTCAAGTTTTGAGACTTTTGCTGTGGCCAGAAATATTGAGGATCTTGCTGCTGCTAAAATCACACCCATCATCTCTGATCAAGCCTTACAATCTGTCTCAGGAGAAATGCACAAATCTGAGACAGATTCATCTAATTCTGCTAGTACTGTAAGCTTTTAAGATCGTCTTTTATTATGGTTGCAACATTATGTGCATTTGTAATAAACTGAACATCTGAATGTCTTTCTTTTCAAAGTCACAATCCTCTGAGATCGCTTTCCAAGCTGAGGAATTCTCCAAACCCATTATAAAACCCAGAATGGCTACGTTTGACAAGAAGTACTGTGCTTAAGTATTTGGATTTGGACTGAAGTGTTGTTTAAAGGTTGCCACAGACAACGCAGCTTTCATCAGAGACATTGCCCACTATAAAGCGGTTGGAAAGCACTCTGTTACTCTGTCTCTCAAACCAAGTATTGACACAATATGCACAATGTTTGTACGTTCTTAAGAAGCAGTGCAGTAATTAATTATGTAATTGTAATTATAGTTGGTGGGGAACCAATTGAGAGACTGGAGATGGAGGTTCAAATTGGACCAAAGGCTGCAGAAAAGCTCATTAAACAGATTAATCTGAGTGAAGAAATCACTGAGGTGAAACTGTAACCGGCGCCAGACCTAGGGGAATCTGGACCGGCTCATACGATGCACAGGCCAAATGTACTGCGAATCGGTGGTTGTTTACTGCGGATCAACAGCGGAGCACAAGGATTAATGTCCTCACAAGTATCAAGTCATTTTATTAATGATACAACATAAAAAAAATATTAAATGTTCACCAATAAAAGAAACAACCAATAATTTGCAAAACAACAAATAAACAATGGTACAATAAAAGCAAATAAATGAATAATTATCAAAATAAATTAACATAAATTAAGAATAACCAAAATATCACACTCATACAAACACTCCAACGCGACGACGTCACACTCACTGCATGAGGCACACCACTAGCATGCTAACAGTATTCACACACTCGTCAGAAACACACAACTAACTCTACCAGTAATCACTCCCCATCCACCACAGTCATCCCGAACACAGAACGGACATCTCCCACTCATCCACACCTGCGCAGCCACAACCCAGAGAGCCATCAAATGTTTCTACGGTACCTGCGGATCAACAGCGGAGCACAAGGATTAACGTCCTCACAAGTAACAAGTCATTTTATTAATGACTCGCGCCAATAAAGCTTGCGAAGATGCCGCTCCCCTAGATCCCCAGGAGCGCGCGAGCGCCACCCACTGACTTGGCGTTGCAAGTGCGTCCCAGTCACTTCCCAGTCTAACATAACTCTTAACAACGTCTCAAAAAATAAAGGGGGTGCTTATTTCCTATTCAAAACTTAACTAATTCTCAACCCACTACAAAACCAGTCCTGAAGAAGCTGATGAAAATCTTGGCTCCTGAAATGACAAACGTGACCTCAACCTCCTCTTCAAGCTCCAGCAGCTCTCGACACAGCATCTCATCCTCTTCCAGTTCTGCCACAAGACACGGAAGCGGCAGCAGCAGAAGCAGCTCCTCCGGGTCTCTGAGGAGATCTTTGAGGTCCAGCTCTGCATCCAGCCTAGCATCGCTCTTCTTGTGACTTAAAATGGAAGAATGTGAATTGTTTCTATGTATTAAAGTAAGTCTGACAAAAATATTTCCTATGAACAGCAAATAGTTGTTGACAAGTTCCAGAAGAACAATAACAAGCAGGTACATTTCATGGTGTTTCAAATACTGGCATTGCACAGATTAGACAAGTTTTAACTTAATTTGCATCTTTAACATCTAGAATTTAATGTAGGTTGTTAATTCTCAAGGCCCTTCGGTAACAACTTCCAGGAGCAGAAGCATTGGCTCCAGTTTTGAGGTTGTGTACAGAAAGGTGAACCTTGATCAATTTACATGTAATAAAGAAAACCATTTGCCTTCAAGGTGTTTCACTTATGGATTTGTACAAGTATGAAATAACTCTGTTTATTCCTGCAGAACAAATTCCTTGGCAATGACCTAGTTCCTACTTTTTCCATCATCATCCGTATCATCCTAGCTGACAAAATACGACACCCTTATAACAGCAGAGACTGGTCTTGTTGGCCCAAGTCTTGCAGTTTGCCTGAGGGTGGCCTGGAACAAACTACCTTCTGCTTTTAAAGAATACGCACAGAAGTACGAAACTTCACATTTGCTATCTTTAGCCTAACATGCTATACTGGCTGTCTAAAATGTCTTATATTTTGAATTTCTTCTCCAGGGTGTACAAAAAAATTCCTGCCTTCATGATGGCCGGCTGGATCAAAACAAAGGATGAAAACAACGTCAAGCAGCTCTCACCCACCCTGGTTGCCACATCGAGCAGAACCGTTAACATCATTTGGAAAACACCAACGGTAAAAATAGAAAATAAATAATATTTATTTATTTATTTATTTATTCACAATTATCTTCATAATTGTGAACAATTCTCTGCAGCGCAGTGTTTACAGCCTGGCTTGGCATCTTCTAATCTCTTTGCCACTAGAAGAATTAAAAGGTCTTGCTCCATTTGATGGATTCACTGATAAAGCCCACTTCATCATCACCAAGGCTGGCACAGGTAACGGATGAACTTATTTTTGAATATGAAATCTTAGCAATCTGTGGTTGTGTGACAAGGACTAAATCAATTTCTTTTCTTCAAAGCTGAATGTAGCATGAAGAAAGACGCGCTAACCACGTTCAACAACAAGAGATTCAGGAATGATATGCCGTTGTCTTGCTACCAGGTTCTGGTGAAGGATTGTACGGATGAAATTCATGGTTCTTCAGAAGAAAGATAAGACTGGACAGAATCATGTCAATGTGAAAGTTGCTGACATGTGAGTGTCCATTGAAAACAGTCATGAAACTGGGGTGTCACACAAAAGCTCACGAAATCTCTTCCCTCTGCACTTGAAGTGAAATCGACTTGTCCCAGAATAAGACTGAAATCATTGTGAAGGTCAATGGAGTGGAGATACCCTTCAACAACCTTCCATACCACCATCTCACAGGTTACTCCAAACATTCCCCATACTATCACATCTTGCATGTCAGAACATTGTGCAATTTAACACTGCAAACTACACATCATGTTCCATCAATGAGTTGAAATTAGCTTGTAAATGAGTACAACCCATTTTGTTGTTAAAGCTAAAATCCTGATTAGGCAAAATCGTGATGGCATCTCTATATATGCTCCAAGTCTTGGTCTTCATGAAATTTTCTTTGACAAGGACTCATTGAAGGTAAATATCAATAATATCATTCATGATGGACTATTTAAGATTACATGCAGCATAAACATGCGTGTAAATATGACATATTACACTCTTGGTGCAGGGGTTTGTTTGTGTACATTTTGTGTATGTTTTAAAAATAATAAAGTGCAAGCCAAAACAAGTTTTCTTTGACTTGTTTTTTTCCCCAATTGCATTTTCTTCAAAGAGGTACAGTAATGCATGTCTCCGAGAGAAGATGCCAAGTATGATGAATTTCCTCCAATCCTAAAATGATTAATTTCAGGAATGTGAAATTGTGAAATCATTTTGCTAAATGCATGCTGCTCAGGCAACGTGAAGGAAGCTTAAATTTGGTGGACATGCTTTATGTAAAAATTTGTGAATGATCAGATCTTAATATTATTGATCCCATTATTAAATTGACAGTTTACAATTATTATTAAAGAATGAGACAGGAAGATATCACTGGATGAAAAATCTATTGACGAACCATGTTAAAAATTGTTATATTGAAATTTAATTCATTTTGATATGACCAAGCCCTGCAATGCATTGGCAACACGTCCAGGGACCTATCCCGCCTCTCGCCCGTAGTCTGCTGGGATAGGCTCCAGCGATACAAGTGACCCATGAGGTGGAAAAAAGCGATCATCTGGTTGGTTGGTTGGATGGTTTGATGGATGGATGGACAGACAATACTTCTAAACTATAGTTGTCTAAAAAAATTTACAACATAACTTTCCATCACCACAGCATTTTATGTGGTTTCAGCACCAACATTGTTCTTCCCATCTGAAAATGTCACAAGATGAGTATTGATGTTTTGTCAAATATTATTACTTTTGCATAGTTGATACAAATAGAAATCTTCCAAAGATTTCGTTTCCCATAACCATCAAGAAACATCTGCTTATCATTTTAAGTTGTTCATCTTGGAATATGCATATAATTTTCTATTGTTAGAAATGAAGGATTGCTTTGAAAAAAAACTACAGAACACAATATTTAGAAAAATTGCTTCTGAAATGTCATTGTTCGAAAAATTGTCTTGAAAATACGTATTACCGTTTTAATAATTTGTCTGTTCATTCATTAAAATATTAATATCAACTATTTCTAATACTGAAATTTATATTACAGAACAAAAGTATATTGCATTATTTTCTCATACCGTGCATCCCTAGACAGCTATTATGTCTTTCCATGATGATACTCCATAACAGAACAAATATCATGCACAATATTGGTGAACTTTATCAATGCTCAATAACTATTTGTACTGCAAGACAGTTGAACTAAAAATGAGATTTCAAGAATGAGAGCACCACCTACCTAAAGACAAGTGAATCACAGAGTAATTTTTACATTGCTACTAGATAATACCATAGAAATGTTGCTTTACCTCATTAGCCTTTATTTTGGGAAGCTGACATCAATGAGTGACACAGGCAGGTGATCAGATGACAGCAATCCATCTCCAAGTCCAATAACGTATATAATCAATATTTCAATCTTAAAGTTTTGAGAATACATCATGTAATATTCTAGTGGTAAAATCTATTCCATATTCCATTCCAGGGCATTCAAAACATTTTAATTGTGTGAGGAATTTACATTCATATTGTCATCAGCAGTATAAACTCCAGCAAGGTTCTACAACACATTTTATAATATACAGCCTTTCTTCACATTTAACAGAAAATTTTGACATCACCTACAACAAACATAACAGCAACCGTTACGTAGATAACAATGTTGCAAACAATGTTTTTATACAATCTATAAAACCTTAATGTCTTGTGAATTTTTTTAGCACATTCTCTAAAAGAGCAGCATTAAATCTACACCCTAAATTGTGCAAGTGGAGTATAACTTGGTGACAGAAGCTGAAAATCTGTGCTAAACCGTGCCCATTAATGACTGCTAAAGTTGTGTGTTGCAGGACACCTGCAATAAAAAAATACTTTCATCATTAAAGCCCTGTGATGAGCTGGCATCTCATCCTGGGTGATCCCATCTCTCACCCGATGCCAGCTGGGATCGTCTCTAGCAATACCTGTGACCCGTACTTCAGATAAGTGAATGTAGAAAAGATTATTCTGATTGTTATCATCTGGGTTTCAAGGTGAAGAATGAATGAAAGAACTATTCTAGTCAAATATCCTTGATATCAGCTAAAAGATTTGCAGAAATTTTCTTTCAGTCATACAGGCCAACGACCATCTTGGTTTTTAACTCTACATTTCCTTATTTAACCAGTTGTTCAATTTGTTCAAATTAATTTGTATTTCTGAAATATCCTTCATCATTCACAATTCATAAACATTAACAATAATTCTAAAAATGGAAGTTGTGGCCTTATATGGAGCAGTGCTTTTCCATTGTGAGTGTGTGGCTGCTGTGGTCTTCGCTGTTCCATTGTTTGTGCCGAACTGGAAGATTTCTGTTCAAGAAGTCGCTTGATTCTCCAACATCTTCAATCTTCGTCTTATGTTTGGTGCTGCTGTAAAAAAACGATTCGACAGTTGGACAATCACAATAGAAGAATTCCTTGAGGTATCTGACGTTTGTGTTATGAGCACTTTACCTGTTTTCTGGGATGAGGGAAAGTGTGCGATAAAGGCTGGCTTTTGATGGTGATGCAAATGGAACACATTTGGTAGTCGGGAAGTTTGTCTCAGACGAGCATTTGATGAGATTTTCTGATGCTTCGCCCGACTTGGGCTCAGCTGTGAAGATGAAATGAAACTTTAAACTTCAACCAGGAAAGTGAACTGGACTCACTATTAATAAAAAGGAGGGGTGAGTACAAAATGAACCCAGTGGTAGGGCATACCGTTGATAGGATTTAGAAATTTAACAAATGAATGGCTCATTGATGAACTCGTGAACAATCTAATGTTGGAATTAATATGAAATGGGCCAGTTTAACAAAGATACTCACATATTAAAAAGGCACTTTTAGACTTGGACATTGGGAGCTTGTTTAAGTCAGGAAATGGACTCAAGTTTAAAAACTGATGTTTGAGCCATGTTGCCCTATCCTCCTCAAAGGCCTTCCTCTGCAAGTTAAGCCAGATACAGTCATCTCAGAAACAGTCTGTCAACTCGTCAATAAACAGGAGTCATCTTAGGACACAGAGCCAAATGTTCCATGGATGTAATTTCAGAGCAATTCTTGGAAACATGAAAGAAGAAATCACCTCGTGGCTAAGTCTTATAGCAGCTTCAGTAAAGTTACTCCTCTCCCTTTCAAATGTGTTCCTCTGCTCCTCTAGAGTTTTCCACTCCTCTCTGAGGCGATCTTTCTCCTGCAACATGGAGCAGTCGCTCAGTAGAGATGCCATCTCCTCATCACATGGAGAACTCAGCTGCTGCTACGACACAAACACAACACACAGGGATCGCTGAATCAGGATTTAATGATAGAAGAGCTGAAAAACACACACACACACACACAATAATAATAAAATAAAACAATAAAAAAAACACTAAATGCAGATATAAGGGTTTGACAAACTATTACTCGTCAGCTAATATTTTAAATGAGTGATTTAAAATGTAGAAAGATTCATTCTTCAGTTACACACAGTAGAATCATTGATTTAGAGCTCAGTGGTAAAACTTAAAAGATAATTTCATACCTGCAGGAGCTGTTGTTGTCCTTGAATAAAGTCTTTACACTGTTGGATCTCGAACTTCAATTTGTCCATCTCCTCTTCACGGGAGTTTTTACCGTCACTCATTTGAGCTAAAGATGCTTAATGGAAACAATCAAAGAAAAAAAATTACAATCAGGCTTACATCCATCCACGATTGTAGCAGCATGTGAGGATCCACTGTGGTGTGCTGTTGAAACAGTTTGTCATTGTAAGTGCTGCAGCCACAGATACACTGTTGATGGATGGACGATAAATAGAAGATAGACAGATGACAGATAGACAGACAGAGAGACAGACAACAATCCACACACAGATACATAACTGAGGTCATATAAATTCACAACTAAACAAACATGAATACACCACATGGAAAAACATAATACACAGCATACAAATACAATACCTAAAAAATATGTATATATACAGTATGTATATATGTGTATAAATATATATATACTGTATATGTATACACACACACACACACGCACACGCACACACACACACACACACACACACACACACACACACACACACCAAGCTGGAGTCCCACATGGCGAGTAAGGCACATACATCATAATCATATGTAATCAATATTATAATCAGCCACGGTTCTAACACGAGTCTCATGGGCTACCGTGACAGTACCCTGCATTAAGACTACCTTGACTGTCCAGTCTTTCAACATGGCTCTTTAGTCTTCTCCACTGGAGGCGTATACTCGTGGTCAGCTTCTCCCTTGCATGAACGCAATACAACTCCACACTGTCTTTACTGGAATCCCCTCCTGGAATCACGTCCTCTTCCTCTTCCGAATCAGCCTGACAATGTCAACGTACAGTACATGGTTTCTGAGATATCTGAGGGAAATTTTTGAAATAATTCTAAAATGATAATTAAAGATCTAGAGTAGAGAGTAGAGTATAACTTTATTATGTCTTAATGTCTTATGTCTTATGTGAATTGAGGAAAAAATGAATGAAATGAATGCAGTGATGTAGAAACAACAACACCGTTAAGCCGAGAGTTAAGCAACACGTCTTACATGAGCGCCTGGATCGGGATGTTTGTCGAGTTTCAGAGTCGTTTTCCTAGAGCTTAGCATGGAAACCATTTCCTTTTTCATTTGCTGCAAAACTTTGTTCAGTTCTGCATTTTCCAACAGCAACTCCCTTTGTCGTGTATCATAGTCATGCAGTAGAGTCTTGTACATCTCTCCCTCATGCCTTAAGATGAGAAAGAAGGTGAGTGATAATCTAAAACCATCAGCAGAAAACATACAGTAACATCCAGGAATCAGTGGCACCAGGAAGAGAATAAGTCAGAAAAACAAACTTACTTTGCCTCCGTTTTTTCAGTTTTCCAAAGGCTTCTCTTCCCATCAGCTCTTCCAATATTGTTCAATACATCAATCCCTGGAAAAAAAATTGAAAAGTATTTCAAGACAGTCCAAGTAGCAAAGGTCAAGGTCTTGTATGTAAAATCCAGATTTTAGTTTATATGATAAATGTTGTATATAAATATAGAAGCTAGTGGTTTTCCTATTTCACCTTGTTTCCGCTCTTTTTTGTCAACCAGAAGTTGATTTAACCGCTCCTTAAGTTTGTTAAACTCTCTTTCCTTCCTTTTCATCTCGTGATTATACTGACTGGCCCTGTTTGAAATTATGTTCTGAAGCTTTTGCACCTGCAAAACAAGAGAAATACAGTGTTTACTATGTGTACTTTTATATGCTTATCCAACTAAAACAAAAATAAATCTGCCAGTTGATTCATTTAACATTGTCAGGTGCAAAAATTGACGATATACCTCTTCTTTTTCATTTTTCAGGCTGTTTTGAAAACACTTCACTTTCAGCTGCATCTGTCTCTCTCTCTCGAGGAGTCCAGTATTTTCTCTTTTAGACTGTTCAAGCTGCTCCTATGATGACAGAATAGCATTGACAAAATAGGGACATTTAATATGAGAGTTAATATTTTTGGTATTGACAAACAACTCAAAATTTTAAGGATTCACTCCATATTCCTCTTAAATCTTGATTTTCAAATTACAATGAACATATTGATTTTAAATGGTACAGTACTTTTAGCCGGTTGACATTGAGCTGCAGGAAGTCTGCATTGCTACTCGTCTTCATCTGCTCCACTTCCATGTTTTCCAGGCTTCGGAGGCCCCTGTGGTGCAGCTGAATCAGGTCATAAATGCAATTTAGGACAGCAACTACATTCATCTCTGACCTGCTGTCAGACTGATTACAAATTGGTGGGAAGCCGAGAGACGACACCTCCTGTGAGAGGGAGAAAAGCAAATGGACCAGTGTACGACTCACAACTTACAACTTTAGAGTCATATTATGCATGCATTATACAACAAAGCATGAACCATCTGTAATAAATGATACACCAAAGACCTGAGTTGTTACCAACCTGACTGATGTGTGATAAACATTCTTGCACATTGTGCTCTGTGCAGAAGGCATGAAGCATGTAGGACTTTCTGTGGAATGGCAGTGATGATTGCCATAATGAGTTTGTTCTGCATTCAACAGAGTTGCTGCAAATATCCTTGACTTTTGGAAAAAAAAAAATTCTGTCAAGCATCAATATACACGCAATTCTGCTAGAACTGAGGTCATTTTCACTTGTTACTAATGTTAATAACAAGATTTTATACAGCGTTCAAAACATAAGTCAAAATTTTACAGGTATACCACACCCTACGTGAGCAATTGGTTCTAAGACCCACAGCATAAGTCAAAAAACAACGTAAGGCAGATTAACTTGTCTCCAGGAGAAACCAAAAATAACCATTCCCTGTTCTGTACTGTACTTTATGTATGAGTGATCTATTGTAAAACACAATTGTTGAGGGCTTAGTACTGCATTTCTTATTGTCATTTAACATAGGATGAAGACAGTCTCAAGATCTGAACTTACCAGAGGAGGACTCTGGCATTGTTGCAATGCAGCCTTTGGACTGTGTCTGGCTCAGCTACATGTGCAGGATGCAGAAAGCTCACGACAAAATCCTCTTACGCACTCTGCTCCTGAAATAGAGGTCAGATTAGCAGCAGACATTCAATGTAGTCTGGATTACACAGTGATGGAAATTATCATTACAGCGATGAGGAATAGACACATGCAGCAAGGGTGAGTGTGGGGACAGGACAGTCACAGATTCATTCACTTATTAACTCATTTACCATGGGCCACTAGATAAACAGTGATCACACATAAGACTCACAGCCAGCCTATAGATTCATTATAGCCCTTTATTAAAATACATGTTTATTATAGAGTCTTTTGTGATGCTTATTATACATGTTAATTTGATCTTGTTGTGCTTGTCACTGCAGAAGTATTTAAGTGGTTACATGTTGTTGCCGAGCCGGCATCTTATTTCAAGGCTTTTATCCTCATCTGATTAGACTAATCCCAGGTAGATAGTGTGGTGACTTATCTGTAGAACCATACTATCAAAAAAGTGATGAAAACCTTTCTTAGACTACTGGAATATAATGACTGTTTGTTAACAAACAATAAATATAAACTACAGCTATTACTGGAAACTAGACACATCTTCCTGGGACAGCAGCTGTTAGGGCATGAGCACTTGCTGTTTCTAAAGAGCTGAATAGTAGTTTTATAACACTTTGTCCATGGAAAAGCTCATCGACTCATGAGACCTTTGGCTTCAATGACATTTAATCTGCCTAATGAGACAGATGGCAAGCCAACAGCCACAGGCTTTAACAAGCCTAGACCATGCTTAGTCTGACTCCTCCACAAGTGTCAATCTTTAGAAGACAATTAGAAAAATTATATAAAGGGAGACTGCTTCTGCATAAGGATTTAGAGAACTGATAATAAGCTTTGTCATCCTTCTGAGGTCTAATCAGACAGTAGGAACGTTTGAGCGACACTTAAAATGAGATTTTCATCCATGAGAGACTATTCCTCCTTAATTCGGTGTGTAGTCAGTTTTAGCTGACACTAATATGCTCTAACACAACAACCCTTCCATAAATTTCACCTGAAAAAAAACAAACAAACAAAAAAACAACTATGCTCTTCAGTTTTTCTGTTAAGTTTTTCTAAGTTATACTTTAGTCAAACTAGCTTCTCGAAAACTATCATTGCTGTTAAAAACATCGATTTAACCTGGTGACCTTAGGGTGACTTGGTTACCTGCTTCTAATTGTTTTTACTTAGTACTACTATGAATATGCATTGTCTGTTAAATGGACAAGAAACAGGTGTAGTATGCAGTCATTTCTAAAGGAAGCTGTTTAGGTGTAATATGTTAAATACACAGTTCCCAACAGTAGTAGCCTAACAATCCCCGCATTGTCTCGATCACTCAAACTAGAATACAACAGAGGGATATTTTTATCAAATATGTCCGACAGTAACTAAAACATACGGTTACATTGTACACTAAATAGTTATGAGGAAAATGTTTGCGCTGCTTACTTTTATTATGTCTTCCAGAAGGGTCCTTTCCTTCGTGGTACAGCAGGACTTAATCATTCCAAATGACAAGTGCACACACCACAACGCGATAAGCAAGCAGCGCTCTAATTGGTCAATACGTTGTCAAGCAAACATGCAGCGCTCTAATTGGTCGAGATGTTGTCGAGCAACTAAGTACGGCTCGATCGAATTAGTTCTTGTCTGAAGCGACGCTTCGCTTTCGTCAATAGTGATCAATTTGTGATAGTAATGTGTCAGTGTCCTCGTGTTCGTCTCTTTCACTTCTGCTATTATTTTTGTTTTTTGGGCAGCAGTTATTATTGATAAGCGAACTACTACTACTGCTGTATTTGTGTTATATTCCAATTTAGTCATCAATTGAATGTGCGTTGACAAATTTCTCCTAAATAAAGGCCTAATTTTACAATTAATTACCAGGTAAATTCAGTGAAGGAAGTTTTTACAAATTTTATATGTAAGAAGATAAATGCACCACAGGAATTTACAGAGTCATAACAAGGGAACTTTAATGTAATCTATACAATTTGAACATGAGAGCAATACAACAAAAACACTTGAGGCATTACAAAACTATTGCAGATGCGTGCACATTATTACAAATGTCAGAAGTGTGAATCTGTCATATTCCCTGTAAACGAGCAACATTAATAATGAATAAAATTAACAAAGATAAATTTTTAAAAAAGCTATCAACAATTTATTGTATTATCATCCTGTTATGACATACTGTATATTCATAAGTCTTTTTGTCAAAATGTCTAAAAATAAGGAATCAATGTAATTTATCAAAGTCATTGTCAGAGAGTGATCTCTTTTTTTGGGCAGTGAATTTGTCCTTTCAATTTGACTTTAAACAACATTTTTACAAAACTTGTGTTTCCCTACATTCAACATACAATACAATGGCAAGTTTAATATGATTGTTGCACACAGAAAAAGCATAGATAAAACTGTAGCTATTATGCATTTTTTGTTATTTCTGTCCAAATCATTTTCTGTTTTTTTCTTTTCTTTGTTTTTTCTTTTTTGTTTCATTTTTCATAAAAATGTCCAAAAAAATTAATGTTATTAGTAACATCTATTGGATTTATAGTTCAGTTTGACATTAAAAATTTTTTGTTGATGTTATTGTATCTGCACATGTAACTCCACCACAGTTCACTTGACAGGTCTCATTTGCACAAAACAAAGTCTGATTAGTTTCCATATAGTTATTCTTATATTTTACAGATCTAGTCACTAACTGGTACTGGAACCCTGCTGGTTTCAGATGTTCTAAGCAGTGGGTCTTTTGGATCATCTCTCTTTGCCTCAAGCCACCATGTTGTCATGTCTCCCTTACCCTGTCAGATAAAAAATGAAAGGATGAATGAGAGAAGAGAGTCATGTTGCAAAGCATGTGTTCCTTTGAGGTTTAAATAAAGCCATTAGAGTTTGCTGAGGCCACCTATTACAAGGATACCAGGATCATTGTGTCATTCATGCAGACCCTGCTCACTGAGACTCTTCCCAATAATCAGATTAGATTCATCCAAAAAAGATTTTAGGTTGCAATGTGAATAGTACAGGAGCTTTACAATAAAATATCTCTTTGAAATAGAGAACAAAGACAAGACACACCCTGTCTCATTTCCCTTGAAGGGAAGTTTTGAATTACTTGTGATCTTTTCAAATTTCAGCATTGTACTGCACCTTTTTTGTCTTTTTCGTTTACTGTAAAAAGTGGCACACCACCTTCCATGTGAGTTTTATTTCTAACAAAAACCACTAAATTTGACTTTTCTTCTCCTGAAGTCTAACTTCAGATTAAAAGGCCAAAAATTTGGAATAAAAGGTCCTACACATTTCTTAAACTTGCATGGCTAGTGTCCCATCCCTCTGGAACTTGCCTTAGTAGTTCATATGTAAAATGACCTTGATCACAAAGTTACAGATATTACAAAAAACTTAGTGATCTTTGCCTATAACGGAATCTTCCACAAAATTCAGTGGTTTCTCTCTTAGACTGTGTCCCATCCATTCCCCAAGAATGATTGAAAATGTTTTTTTTTAATTAATCTTATTGACAACCTAACAAATTAACCCAATAATTAACAAACAAAAAAGAAAAATAGACATTGAAGAAAACTACACCCAGTAAGACTTCACCTCAGTGCAGCGTAAGAAATGATGACAATAACTAGATTTCTGTAAACTCAACACACACACACCATACAAATATTCCATTACCTTCACATTAAGTGTTCCTCTGCATGTTAGAATGTAACCTCTGAGGGTGAGAAGCAAGTCAGCTGTGGCGCCACTCACCTGGATCTTCAGAGCTACATAGGTTTAAAGTCACACAAAGGACATTATATTACATGAGCAATGGATGCCTGGTTTCATTATCTTTTAGTATAAAATACACATCATCACATATGACATCTTTGAAGTCACTTGATTACATACAGTAAACACCGTGGGTAATACCAAAAGTACAGTACTTCATAGTAAGTGCATGTAAGCCTCATAAAACATACAAGTACAAGGTGACATGAGATCTGTGAGGCTTGGTTCTAGTTATGGCAGACAAATAACAGAGGTGTGTGTTCAGTAAATACAGTATTTCATCTACACAACAAATGTGACCCTTATTATTTTGTAGCTGTGGTCTAATCCTAATCATTACCTTCACTTGTCGATTCCATCCGAGATGCTGTGTTGACAGTGTCCCCAAAAAGACAGTAGCGAGGCATTTTAGTGCCAACCACACCAGCAACAACAGGTCCTAACACAAAGAAGTGCACTAATTGTAACATTTGTATCTTACATTTTAATTTGTTTCAGTTACAGCTGAGCATCAAGCAGTCAAATTAATAATTGTCAATATAAACAGCAAGAACATTACTGGAATAATGGGGAGCTGAGCCAAAAATTTAAAAAGTAGGGGCATGTATTATTGAGGCTGGAGGGAATCGTATGTCTAAAAATACAGGAAAAGACACTCCGCTTTTTTGCCAGAAGTGACTGGCAAAGAAATGACAAACTTCTTGTTTGAACCAGACCATTTCTCACATCATATGTCTTACATACATATAAATAATGTACTGATGTGTTCCTATTTTTAGTTTATGAAATTATGTCAGATGTGTCACATCTGACATAATTTTGACATAATTTTACTTTTCTTTAAAAAAATTCTGAATGTGTACATTGCAGATGATAGTATTTTCTAGTGTCCTGACTGGCTTGAAGTCTTGTCATATTCAACTTTTTTCAAAACACGTAACGGTCTGGAACACGTACGTTTGTACATAAGAGTGTTTACCAAACTGGGTACAATGCTAGTTTTTTTCAGAAGCACTTGTTTCAATTGGGGCACAATATACAGTGAATGGTTACACTGATCATGTCTACTTTACCTGAGTGGATGCCAGCACGAATCTTCAGCTGTGTGTTAGGTTTATGAGGGATCTTAAAAGTATGGCAGACACTGACCAAATCAAGAGCCATGCTGGCGATCTCTCCAGCATGATTGATGCCATTTTCTTGAGGAACCCCAGAGACCACCATGTCTGGAATGTAAGGCATTATTCCATCAAAAGCAACAACACGAGAACAAAAAAAGGAATGAGCTGCTAATATATTATATGAGTGTGAGAACATTGACTCGTATAATTTCAATATTATATATAATTTCTTAAGGTCCTTAGGTTATTTCCTTTTCATCTAGATTTGTTAATTTGCTTTCAAGATGAGATATATTTCTCTGAAAATTTATTTAATTACTGCTGAGTCAGAATGATTTTAAAATATGTTTATTATCCTTACTCACAAGCATCTCCTATTGTCTCCACTTTGTAGACGTCATAATTGTCAATAATGTCATCAAAGGTGGTGTAGAGCTGGTTAAGAAAATCCACCACCTGGTGAGGAGTGCTGGCACCAGACAACTGAGTAAAGCCGACAATATCACTGTCAAACAGGAATAATTTTGATTTAGTCATTTCTAGTTCAACATCTGAATCATATTGTTAAAATGAAGCACATTAGTGAATTAGTGAAATATATATATAAATTATAAATACATTTAAGTTTCACTAAACATTTTTTTTTTAAACATCCTTCACACAACACACCTGAAGTAGACAGTGGCATTGGAAAAGCTCTGAGCCTCTGCCGTCCGGCCTTGACGAAGGTCATCAGCCACTGGTTTTGGTAACATACCTGAATAGGAATTTAATTTGGAAAGATGGTGGCACATGTATGTAACACCTCCCTGCACTCTTTGGATTATCTCTGGTGTGTGGGCTTACATACACCATTATGGTCTCATGACTGTCACTGTTATTGATTGTCTATATTGCCAATCTTTTTGAAAATAATTATATAATATAGTAGTACATTATATACAGTATAATAGCAAATCTGCAGAGGAATACCCATTCTAGGTCAATGAGTATGTGCTCCTTTCATATCACTAGATGGCAGTAATCGCACATGCTTGCCTCATTTAGCACTTTCCAAATTAATCTGCAAGAACTGTAGACCTAATTCAAAGGAATCATTTACCAACATTAACCGGTAAACAATAAAAATGCTGCCTTGAGCAACCTGTTTTCAGACTTACTGTATAACAGCCGATCTGTCTTCTGTTTTTCCTGAAGAAGATCTTGTGTTCTTTCTGCAACTATGGATTCCAGATGTTTGCTGTATTTCTCCATCTGTAGTTAAAGAAACCTTTATTTGAAACTCAAAATAATCAACATAGTTTCTGTATTGTTAAAAATATTTTAAGCACAGGTTTTGTTCTAAATAATGGCATATTCTATAAAAATAATAATAATAATAATAATTTTTAAAAATCCACTCATGATCTCTATAAGGTAATTATTTTTTGCCACTCTAAACAATCACATGTATATCGTAAATCGTACAGGCCCGTTACACACACACACACACACACACACACATAGACACACACACACAAGGCCTGTAAGCATGCAGATAATGGGAAGTACAGCAGTGCGCAGCTTTCACATGGGGTGCACCATGAGCAAATTGTGAGTTGATGGTTTCTTGCTCAAGGGCACCTCGGTAGTGCTCAAAAGGTGAACTGGCACCTCTCCACTGCCAGTTCAGACTCCGAGAATGTTGGTCCACACAGGTCTTGAACCGGCCACCCTCCGGTCCCCAGCCCAAGACCTAATGGACTGAGCTGTTACCACCTACCAATATATTTTTTCATGGTAGCATTAAGCCATACTATATGCCTGACATATCAGTGTCAGTATTCTATTTTATCATAGTTCAGTGGGATATTACCAGGTTCATCATCATGTCTACTGGGCTGACTTTGTGTGGGTTCATTTTGTCAAGCATCTTCTTCACGTGGTCGAACGTGGGCCTCATGGTGATGTTATGAGACCAACACTTTTTAATGAGCTGCATGAGAAAATACCAAAACACTTCAAAGTAATATGTATAGTAACATGCCTCTCATATATATCATATTTATTTATTTTCTTCTATAGTTGGCATACATACCTCACAGTAGTCTACTTGACTGGGGCAGTCAGTATCAGCCTTTCCTGCTTTGACTTCAGGCAGGCAGGGCCGCCACATGAGATCGATCCTCATTCCCTCAGCCTGGTCCTGTCAGAGAGGACTGAGTAAAGTAAAGATGAAACATGGTCAAAGTTTGTAATCATCATACAAAGCTCTCATACTCACTGAAATGAGGTTAGAGCGAGTTGCAATCTCAACCAGAATCATGGAGTAGCTGGCCAGAAAAGAGAGAGGATATTATTTCCCTTTTCAGTTTCTAAAAATGAATGATAACACTTTTCATACGAATGAAAATAGATGTTTGTTCGCTAAAACTCAATCTTTAATTTAACTTCATGTTGTCCAGATGTGCATAGTAAAGTTAACTGCTCCCACCTGTACACATCTGCAGCTGGTGTCATGTTGGCACTGCTTCCCAGCAGGACCTCTGGAGCACAGTATATACGATTTAGACAATTGAACCCACTGCCGATACTCTCAAAATCCGCCTTCCTGTAGGCTGTGAGGCCATAATCTGAAGGCAATCACAGAAAAATATAGAACCTAGAGATGCAGGATGCTGTGTGAATGTACATTAAATGCAATTATTAAATGTTTATATTTGAAAAATCTGAAGGTGTGTCTGAACATATTATTACCTGAGATTTTGCACACCCAGCGATCATCAATTATACAGTTTCTGGAGTGAAGTCTCCCATGAAACATCTTGTGTTGGTGGAGGTACGACATCCCACGGGCGATGTCAGTGGCAAAGGACAATCTTCAGGAGGAAAAACACTCTCAGATATGACTCTTTATGTCTTCTTACATTAAATCATCAACTTAAAAATATGCTCCAAGTACCTGAAGCCCCAGTTGATGGGGATGTCATCATTCAGAAGGACGTCAGACAGGCTTCCTTTGGGGCAGTGCTCTGTAATGATGCTGACAACAGGAACCTCAATGGAACCACCAATAAATTTACATAAATTGGGGTGGTCAAGTTGCCTGAAAGGAAAAAACAGAAGAGTTTTACTTGTCATCAAAATAAGTCTTATTTTCTTTCTAATCTTCAGGACTTTTCTCACCTTACTTCTTTCACCTCCTTCCTGATAGTTTTAGTGAGGGTGAAATGTTTCTTCTGGATATTTTTCACGGCCACCGTTCTCCCATCACTGCAACGCAACACACATCATCAAGTCAGTCTTAATTGTCTAAATCCAAAGTATGGAGGAAACATCTAATATGGAGTATCTAGTCATGAAAAATAGAATTGTGTCGAGTATATATTTTTATATTGCTTTTATATTGATGTATTAAATGTCAAGACTATAATAATAATAATAATAATAATAATAATAATAATAATAATAATAATAATAACTATAATATAATAATTACTAAAATATAATAATTTACTTGCATTAATGTTTATTATTATATTTATATATATATCACAATATTGTAATGTCACTTTTGGGCTAACTTTAAAAATATTTTGTAATTTTCACTTTTGTTTAAGCACACACACACACACACACACACACACACACACACACACACACACACACACACATAATTTAAAATACAATCTCTGTAATTTATTATAACAGTTTTTGCTCATTCTTATTCAACAATCATTAATAATCTGTTTAACCATCTCATCATGTATATGCTGCCATAATATGCCAACATGATAAAGTTAAGTCTCATCTTCAGATGTACACTCAAAAATGATACTATTACTTCTACTACTTCTGTGGGTTGAATGTCTCTAATTAGAAGTGTTGAATGGTTCTCACTAGATGCCTGGTTGGATGAAGCCTTGCTTTAATGAGGTGGTGACTCCAGTACAAACAGTCACGTCAGTAGTTTGACTGATGGCGGTGGTGCTCTTTCCACATTGAAGGCTGATGGTGCTGCAAAGGCCCATGTTGCACACTCCTGCAGACACCACAGTTATTAACCAATGCCACACACAGGATCATTTAACTGGCTTAAAGGTGAGGAAATAAAAGTGCCTGTAAACTGACCATAAATGGTTTATGTATTATGGTATAAAACAGGGTGTCAAACTCATTTTTACTGAGGGACACATTAGCATAACAGTTGTCCTCCAAAGGCCAGATGTAACTAAAATATAATGTACCTAAATATAACTCAATGTAATGTAACATAAATGTAACTACTCCTTAATGTTATATAACTTTAAATTCATTACTTATTCAAGTTACAAACATTACAGTTTGCACAGAAAAAATATGTTTGAGTGTTGCTGTCTTATGACATAAATGTTTTTAATTTGTCAGGTTATGAAACCCACAGAACTCCATCAATCAAAAATCAAACTATCCAAGAGTATAAAGAAAAATAACATCAAACATAAGTATGGACATTGACTTTGTTCAAAACATTTATGACAAGGTTAAAATAGCCTTAATTACTGCATTGTGGGAAATGTAGTTTCAGGTCAAAGCACGCATTTGACCTATTTATTTTTAGACATTCTGACATTTTATGTTCTCACAGGCCACATAAAAGATGTGGCGGGCCACATGTGGCCCCCGGGCCTTGAGTTTGACACATGTGGTATAAAATAACCCTTTTTGGGGGCGTCTCCCTACAAGCTCGCCTGTCTACCTCCCATTAAATGCCTGCATACTGTCCCTTTGTGTGTGTGTGTGTGTGTGTGTGTGTGTGTGTGTGTGTGTGTGTGTGTGTGTGTGTGTGTGTGTGTGTGTGTGTGTGTGTGTGTGTGTGTGTGTGTGTGTGTGTGTGTGTGTGTGTGTGTTACGGACCTTTACACACACCCATATATACAAATGCGACAAGTAATAACATAATAACTAGATTTGAAAAATTAATATCCCCTACAGGGGATCAATAAAGTTGATTCTTCCTCTTAGCTCTGATACACTCTTATTGCTCAACACTAGTTGTGATTCAATCCTGAAGAACACGAAAATTCTCGTGTAAGTTACCTTTCCATAGAAACATGCATAAATAGCGTCTCCTAACAGCATTTTACCAAATATTATGTTATTGTAGTTAATGATCCAGCTTTCATCCCAAAACATCCGCTGTTTCTGGTACTGGAGCCACTGTAAGACAAGGATCAATATAAATATCACACATGGCACATCACTGTTCATCTGTGTACGTGTGTGTGTGTATGTGTGTGTTTGTTGCGTGCGTGCATGTGTGTGTGTTTTGCAGAGACTGACCACCATGGTTAGGATGAAGCCACTGCTGAAGAGAGCAACTGGAAGCCCAATGGCCACTTTGATGGCAATGGACATCGGGCAGATGCCACAGTCTGCAGGGCAGGTCAGACAGCTCTCCTCCAGCTCACAGACGTCATCTCCACACACTGAAACACAATGACACATTTTGTATTTTCGGTTTCATTCCAGTAAATTGAGTGGTTGCAAGTAATTATCAGGTCTTTTAGCAATGGAGGCAAAGTCTCACTGTAAAAAAAACAAAAACAATTTTAATAGTATAGCAGTATAGCAATATAATAACAGCAAAACATGTACATACAGAGTTTCATATAGGAGGATGGTTCATTTTTGAATCACATACATGACACTATTGCATTTAACATCAACCAAAGAGTTAGAGTTTTTATAGGAGTTAGTTTGTCTTTTTGTCAGTCAGAGTGTCTATGAGGAGGATTACTCAGATTAGTTAGATCTATGAAGAGGTGGTGATGTGGATCATCCTCTGGATGCTGAATTCAGTAAAGGATTCTTTATTGTGTGGTAAGAGTAATGACTCCGAAATTTATAGATCATTCAAATAATATTTGGGCAAATATTACAGCATCAGATCAAATCAACATCAAATTCTGATCTGGATCTAAGAACTATTCCAGATGATTACATCAGATCATGGAATATTCACTACTGCAAACAGAAATATTGTAACTGAAACTGTTCTGGTCCAGTTAAGCATCAAAACTGGATCTTCAGAGGTCACTGAACGATTTTCTTTTAATATTGGTAAAGTAAATCTTACTGAGCAAATGTGAATAAATTATGTGATTCCAAATCTTAGGGGAATGTTATTACGGATAAGAAGTCACATGTCCAATACAGGACTATTGTTTATAGGAGGGAAGTCAAGCTGCTTTGATATAGATCATTGCTTTCTGAGTTACATCTTGTTATTTGGTCATTCCTTTTTATTTGTTTATCTGAACATGCAACATGACTAGTATCTACAGTTTTCTAGTAAATGTAATGAAGCACAAGTGCAAATTACAGGAAAATCTAACAGCTTTAGAAAAAGTACATCAAGGCACAACTGATTGATTTTGATTGTGATTTCCGAAAAACAATTACAGATACTTTAATGTACAATTAAAAGACAATTGCAGACACAGTAGTGAACAAGCCTGCAGGCAATAATTTAGTCCAAGTCCCAGTGCCGTCAGTCCCAGCTGCCCACAGAGGCAAAGCCAGGCAGAGGTGATGCTTCAGAGAGAATCTACAGGGTGGAGTTGGATGAGGTTGTTTGTTTCTGAGGTTTGGGAAAGACTGGAACTCCACCACAGCTCCTCCATCTTCACTCTGACATTAAAATATCTTCTCAGGAAAGTCTCTCACGAAATATTAAAATCACTGCTACATTTTTAAAGTAAAAGCAGAGGAGATTATTTTTGCACCAATTTAGTTGCAGTACTTTCTTGAAACTGGAGACCAAACGGTAGCTTATGAAGAAACACGTAGTGCCAGAGGTGGAGTATGATGTTGTCAAAAGGTCTTCAGGTGGCTTTGAATACAGAGTACAGTCAAAACTAGTCACCTAGGTGATTCATCTGATATAATTCATCTACTGGGATGTAACACTGCCACTCTCTCTTTGTCCTTGGTGAAGTACACAAAAAACATTATCATCAATGTCTGTCTGAGCCTGTTGACTGTTGCCTCAGAGTTTTGTGTAACAGATGTAACTAGTATGCCATGTTCATGCTTTTCATAGAACTGTAGTCAGGTTTTCTTGTTTGAATTACATACTGTAGCTTGTCAAGAACTTTGGACAGCAACATTTTAAAAAAAATGTTTTTCAAAGAACTTAACCTCTGAAATTTCCAGTTGAAAATAAGGAGATTTATAAACAAAAAAAATTATCTACACATTTATTCTTTTCTTAGTTGAAACAAACTAATAGCATGCAACTGACAAACCAAAAAGCATTAGTGGGTACACATAAATTCTATGCCGGTAAATCTGAAGGAAATAGTGTAGTGTATAGTGCCACAGTATAAAACATTTGTGGTTTGAGAATGATGATTACTCTAAATGCTAAGACAAGCTCTTAAAGAAGCTATAAAAGAGCCCTCCAAGTATTAGGTAATATTGTTTATTGAGGAAAATCAAATGACGTTTATTAATATAACACAGTTGATAGCCCTAATGACACTATCAAGATTTGTGTGTAGGTTCAGGATGCAAACAAGAATTTTCTCTTAGTAATTTTGCTCAATAAAACTTATTTAAATCAAATAGAGTCACTTTGGATAAAAGTACAGTATATACCTAAAGCACTCCTGAGAACATGGCAAAGAATTCAGTAAAGGGAAAGGGAAAGTTCATGCGTATAGACTGACCTTGAGCACTGATGACAAGTACTTTGGACTCCAGTGCTGCATGCATTTGTCCGATTTTGATATGAGCAATTAGTGAGGTGACTCCTACATGGCTTAGCACAACCTGTATGGAAAAAAAATCAGATAAAATCATTTGTAAGACCTGAGATTAAAAAGCGAAACAATGGTAGATCATCCCTAACTATATAAAATAGATGTATGAGAAATTGCATAATGCAGAGTAAATAGTAAAATAAAAACGTAAAAACGTGACTTTGCAAGGTTATACTTCAGACACAAATGATGGCTAAAGTGCTACATTGTAATAGCTAATTAAACTTCATGTGTCATGCCTGTGAAAAAATGTCACTGTAACCGTAGAGCAACAACTGAGACGTTGCAAGACATGTGCAAAGATGCATGCCTATTGGACTGAATGGACGGTTTAAAACAACAATGTACCAAAATCAAATAATTTAAATGTGATATGCAATGTATGAATTTGGTTGACAATGTGTTGCAATGAGAGAGATGTTGTTGATTTAGGGGACAGGAACTTTACAAGCCAATGGCTTCTACCCGTCAACCCTTTTTTTTTCTTTTCGGATGTTGTTGTTGATGTTCCAACACTGATGAAAGTGAAGTCTGCTGTAATGACATGTCTGGAAAGAAAAAAGTAAACTGAATAAAAAAAATTCATAATATACATTACATTTTGTATGCCACAACCATAAATGTGGATGTCTTTTTACTACTTACTCAAGGTTAAGTAAATATGTTGCTGTTGTATTATAACATTAAACCAACAGAACAGGCTGAAGACCTCACACAAGATGATTTGCTGATGATTTGACATTTTGGGTCGGGTGCGAGATGAATCGTTTTCAAAGATAATATTCGTCATTTGACAGACACAATTAACCAAAAATGTGCTGGATCACGTTGTCAATAAGATCTAACTGGATGTTTACTTTAATAGAAGAGATGGTTTTAATTTCAGATGTGTGTCTTTGTGTTAAACATTGTATGACATTGAATATTTGCAGATGGGTCATGACATGGGAATATGAATTACGTATATGACAAATACTCCGTGGACCTCAACAAATGTAAGAAAGTATTCTTTATTTAAATATTATTTTTTATACTTGCTCACCTTTGAAGTCCAGTATTTCTGGGTCATTTTGCCTGCTTTGGATACAGTGTGAGTCACTATTTTACCATCATCGGGGATCCAAGGACCACAAATTCCTCGTTTCTGGAGCACAATAAAGAAGATGTATACATATACTGTATATATGTATACATATACAGATCAGTATATGTATACATATACTGTATACATATACAGATCAGGCATAATCTAAAGATTTGCAATGTTTGTTTTCTATGATGACAGGGGAAAATGAAGACGATGTGGATAAGATGCTGCTGGGTACCCACCATTAGATCAAGAGGACAGGAGTGGATGTTGGCATGATACACACAGCAGTTCATTTCATTGGCGCTGTTCCAGTTTGTCGGGCATTCGTGTTCATGACAGAACCTCTTTGCTTCTGACCAATCTCTACAAGAGAACAAGGGTTGGCAGAAAAGAAGAATATCCAACCATGCAACCAGCAAAAATATTGACTTGGAAAAATTATTGGAGGGGGGGAGTGTAGACAGTGGCTCAGTGGGAGAGCGGACGGTCGAGCGGGTTGTCCAGTGTTCCAAGATTGCCAATTCGATTCCCGCTCCCACCCAAAGAAAACACCCCGAGTGTGAACTGACAGTGGGAGTTGTCAGCTCACCTCCGGAGCACTGCCGAGGCGCCCTTGAGCGAGGCACCTTTGAGCAAGGCGCCGTCCCTCCCCCACAAGCTGCTCATTTGGGCGCACCAAGCAGGAGCTTCCCACCACTCTACCTCCCCCTGCATGCGTACAGGCTCCTTTGTGTGGTGGTGTGTTCAGGGCCTGTACATACTAATATACGTACTGTATATATGCATGTGTGTGAATTCTTCTTCTTCTTCTTTTCCTTTCGGCTTTTCCCTTCAGGGGTCGCCACAGCGAATCAGTGTCCTCCATCTAACCCTGTCTTCTGCATCCTCTTCTCTCACACCAACTACCTTCATGTCCTCTTTCACTACATCCATAAACCTCCTCTTTGGTCTTCTTCTAGGCCTCCTGCCTGGTAGTTCAAAACTCAGCATCCTTCTACCAATATATTCACTATCTCTCCTCTGGACATGTCCAAACCATCTCAGTCTGGCCTCTCTGACTTTATCTCCAAAACCTCTAACATGTGCTGTCCCTCTGATGTACTCATTCCTGATCCTATCCTTCCTGGTCACTCCCAGAGAGAACCTCAGCATCTTCATCTCTGCTACCTCCAGCTCTGCCTCCTGCCTTTTCCTCAGTGACACTGTCTCTAGACCAAACAACATCGCTGGTCTCACCACAGTTTTGTACACCTTTCCTTTCATTTTAGCTGAAACTCTTCTATCACACATCACACCTGGCACTTTTCTCCACCCATTCCATCCTGCCTGTACACGTTTCTTCACCTCTTTTCCACACTCTCCATTGCTCTGGACTTTTGACCCTAAGTACTTAAAATCCTCCACCTTCTTGATCTCTTCTCCCTGTAACCTCACTCTTCCACTTGGGTCCCTCTCATTCACACACATGTACTCTGTCTTACTGCGGCTAACCTTCATCCCTCTCCTTTCCAGGACAAACCTCCACCTCTCTAGCTTCTCCTCCACCTCGTCCCTACTCTCACTGCAGATCACAATGTCATCTGCAAACATCATAGTCCATGGAGATTCCTGTCTAACCTCGTCTGTCAGCCTGTCCATCACCATAGCGAACAAGAAGGGGCTCAGAGCTGATCCCTGATGCAGTCCCACCTCCACCTGGAACTCCTGTCACACCTACAGCACACCTCACCACTGTCTTACAGTCCTCATACATGTCCTGCACCGTTCTAACATACTTCTCTGCCACTCCAGACTTCCTCATACAATACCACAGTTCCTCTCTGGGCACCCTGTCATAAGCTTTCTCCAGATCTACAAAGCACAATGCAGCTCCGTCTGGCCTTCTCTGTACTTCTCTATCAACATCCTCAAAGCAAATACTGCATCTGTAGTACTCTTTTTTGGCATGAAACCATACTGCTGCTCACAAATGCTCACTTCTGCCCTTAGTCTAGCTTCCACTACTCTTTCTCATAACTTCATTGTATGGCTCATCAGCTTTATTCCTCTGTAGTTGCCACAACTCTGCACATCTCCCTTGTTCTTAAAAATGGGCACCAGCACACTTCTCCTCCACTCCTCAGGCATCTTCTCACTATCTAAGATCCTGTTGAACAACCCAGTCAGAAACTCTACTGCCACCTCTCCTAGACACTTCCAAACCTCTACAGGTATATCATCAGAACCGACTGCCTTTCCACTCTTCATCCTCTTCAGTGCTCTCCTCACTTCATCCTGGCTAATCTTTGCTACATCCTGGTCCACAACAGTCACCTCTTCTAGTCTTTGTTCTCTCTCATTTTCCACGTTCATCAACTCTTCAAAGTACTCTTTCCATCTTCCCATCACACTGCTGGCACCTGTCAATAGACTTCCATCCCTATCCTTAATCACCCTAACCTGCTGCACGTCCTTCCCATCTCTGTCTCTCTGTCTTGCCAGCCTGTATAGATCAGTCTCTCCCTCCTTACTGTCCAACCGAGCATACAAGTCATCATAAGCTTCTTGTTTGGCCTTTGCTACCTCTACCTTCACCTTACGCTGCATCTCCCTGTACTCCTGTCTACTCTCCTCAGTCCTCTCAGTGTCCCACTTCTTCTTAGCTAACCTCTTTCTTTGTATACACTCCTGTACCTCCTCATTCCACCACCAAGTCTCCTTATCTACTTTCCTCCCAGATGACACACCAAATACTCTCCTACCTGTCTCCCTGATCACATTAGCTGTAGTTGTCCAGTCATCTGGAAGCACCTCCTGACCACCCAGAGCCTGTCTTAACTCCTTCCTAAAGGTCATGCAATACCCTTCCTTTTTTATCTTCCACCATTTCGTCCTCTGCTCTGCCTTTGCCCTCTTCATCTTCCTCACCACCAGAGTCATCCTACACACCACCATCCTATGCTGTTTGGCTACACTCTCGCCTACCACTACTTTACAGTCACTGATCTCCTTCAGGTTACATCGTCTACACAAGATGTAGTCTACCTGTGTGCTCCTACCACCACTCTTATAGGTCACCCTATGTTCCTGCCTCTTCTGGAAGAAAGTATTCACTACAGCCATTTCCATCCTTTTTGCAAAGTCAACTACCATCTGTCCTTCTGCGTTCCTCTCCTGGATACCAAACCTGCCCATCACTTCCTCATCACCTCTGTTACCTGCACCAACATGTCCATTGAAGTCTGCGCCAATGACAACTCTCTCACTTCTAGGTATGCTCTGCATCACTTCATCAAAGTCCAACCAGAATTTCTCCTTCTCCTCCAGCTCACATCCTACCTGTGGGGCATACCCACTAACAACATTGAACATCACACCTTCTATTTCTAGCTTCAGACTCATCACTCTGTCCGACACTCTTTTTACCTCCAGGACATTCCTAACAAACTCCTCCTTCAAGATAACTCCTACTCCATTTCTCTTCCCATCTACACCATGATAGAACAACTTGAACCCTGCTCCTAAACTTCTAGCCTTGCTACCTTTCCACCTGGTCTCCTGGACACACAGTATGTCTACCTTCCTCCTCTGCATCATGTCAACCAACTCTCTACCTTTTCCTGTCATAGTTCCAACATTCAACGTCCCTACTCTTAGTCCTATACTCTTGGCGCTCCTCTTCTCTTTCTTCGTGCGAAGAAAGCATGTGTGTGAATTACTAACACTAAAGTGTGCCACTAATTTCCCCTTGGGGACCCTAGGGGATCATTGAAGTATATAAATTTTTTTTTTTAAAAAGAAAAAAATTTAAATTTAAAAGATAAAAAAGAGGAAGAAGTAAAGAGCTGGCCTTGAAGATAATTCATTTTAATCATAATTACATATATCTGTTAAGTTAAAAAAAATTGTAGCTTAACACAATGTTTTCAATAAAGAATAGTTACAAAATCGTGTCAGGAAATTTGAAAATATGCACCGAAAGACTGCTTGCAAACAAGATATCTGTCATTATAAATAAAATCATACAAATGATACGATTAGTGATTATTTTCAGCAGCATCATTATTACTAGTAGTACCTATTACTTAGTAACAGTACATATTTGTGTATGCCTGTGTGCTTACCTATGCACACTATGTATACAGCAAACTTTAAGGATTCCAGGAGTTTATATAAACTCTCACCTGAACTGGAAAATCTTGTTCCTAACTGCATAGTCATAGAAGGCATCTGTGGCCGTTACAGTGTATGAGACATTGAACTCTTCCCCATTTGCTACTTTCTCTGGCGGACGCTTCACCCATGCCATTTCCAGACCTGTGACAACACACATTTCAACAATGGACATAAGCATGTTGGTACAGATTCTCCATGTTGAATTTGCACTTAATTCCATTCAACCTCATCCACTAAGTCAATGTAATTTATTAGGAATAAATGCAATAAAGCTTCTTTTTAAGCATGGAGATGAAATAATATTCTTTCTGTTAGATGATCATAAGCATAAATCACTAAAAACAGCCAAAAAATCCGTAATTTTAAATGTAATGAAATGTAAATGAATGTAGAAACACTCACCACCACAGCTGATCATGTTGTAATCATTTGGACTGTCGATTGGCCAACAGTCGTACTCCGTGTTGTCCAGATCATGCCAACAATTAACCCCGTGCTGGCAAAATGGTCCCTTTTTCATTGGATGGTTGTAAATATTTGAAAAGCTTTCATCATTGACCATGACTGCTCATTCGAGGGTGTTAATGAATTAAGTACACAAAACATATCTGTAAATCTTTGTTGATTTTAAGACAAAATGATGGAGGATAAAAATCACGCAGCAATTGCATCACATTCTCCAGCAAAACCATTGTGGTGAATATGTTTCACTAAGAGAGAATGTATCCAGCACTGGATACATAATGTTTTATCATGAGGGAAGACAGCTTCAGACCATGACCACACGTGTTTCTGACAAGACAACAAAAGCAAAGTGGGATCCTCAGCTATACCGAAAAAAAAAAGTAAATAATATAAAAGCACTAATTTTATCCAATGTTTAGTGCAACCAGAGAACAGTGCATCAATACAGCTCTCATTTCATATTATGCACATCAACAGCTTGACTTTAGCCAAAGCGTACATCACATTTTCTCTCTGGTTCTAAATATTTTACATTTGTAAATCCTCGTCTATGTGAGAACTTACCAGTAAGAGACACAGATAAAGGGATGCAGCTGTCAGAGCCATGACGAGGTTTGCTGCTGATCCGACGCTGTTTTTGGATCTGCTCTGAACTGACTACGTGGATGACCTGTGTATATGTGTAAGTGGTGTGTGTGTGTGTGTGTGTGTGTGTGTGTGTGTGTGTGTGTGTGTGTGCTTGTGCGTGCGTGCGTGCGTGTGTGCATGAGTGCGTATGTGTGTGAGAGTGTGTAAGTGAAGTACACTTCCCCAAATCCCTCTTTATGTATTTTTATTTTTAATGGTCCAATTATGAGGAGAGTCTCTCCAATCACAGTTTAATCATGTGCAGGTACTTCAGTTCACCTTCTTTGTCCTCCGGGTCATAATCGTCCACAGGTCTGTCACATCCAGCCAACCAAAAAGGCATCATTTCTACTGTTTTAATTCTTCTGCATAATCATAAATTTTAATTTTATTGCACATTTTGCATGCATTTTAGACATTGGTGGACTTTTTCAGAGTGAAAATACCACATGGAAAATGCATGTACTATATAAAAGTAATCAGTTTCAGCATTGCATCTATATCTTAAGTCAATAATACTTTTAAGTGTTTTTACTGTGTTTGTTGTCTTCTGAGGCAACTGATGCATCACAGACATGGTGACTTAGTCTATCTCAAAGTTAAAGGAAACAAATTTCCTTAAATCATTGTTCTACATCAATTAATTTACACAGATATTTTAAACATTTGAAAATATTTGAAGTAGAAAAAATCTAAGTGCTTATTGTTAATGTAGATTGGTCAAATTAATTAAACTAAGTGAAATTAATTAAATCAATTAATTTCATTTATTCATTTATTAATTTATGGAATTATATTACCATGAAATCATCTGGAATTATGTTTTGGTGTATCTTGATATACAATGAGGGAAATAATTTTTTGATCCTTGCTGATTTATTAAGTTTGTCTACTGAATAACGAACAGATAGGTTTGCTTTATCAGTGAGACAATTTAAAAGAACATTCAGAAAAACACATTCCAATTGTCATAAATTAGGGTGCAGATGGTACAGTGGTTTAAGTATGTTCCATTTATGAAGGTTGCAGTGACTGCGGGTGTGATTCTGACTCGCAGAATTTGTTGGATGTTCATCTCCCTTTTGCAGATAGATCTTTAATTGTCCTATCAATTAATGGAAAAAATGTCCCGAAAACATTTAATATTTAAAAAAGTAATCCATTGATTTGCATTTTAATGAGTGGAAAAAAGTGTTTGACCCTTGGTGATACATGAGGTAGGGCTTGGTGTCAAAATCTGTTGGTAATCACAGAGTTCAAATGTTATTTTAAGTTGGCCACCAGTTTTGTACACATCTTAGGAGGATTTTTGGCTCCTCTTCAAATCTTTGAAGTTTTGAGGCTGACGATTGGCAACTCAAAGTTTCAGCTCCCTTCATAAATTTCTATGACATTAATGTGAGGGACTGGCCTGCCCACTTCAGGACCTCAATGTGATTCTTCTTGAGCCACTCCTTTGTTGTCTTGGCCATGTGTTTTGGGTCAATGTTGTCCTGGAATACCCATCCACAACCTACTTTCAGTGCACTGATGGAAAGAAGAAGATTCTCACCCAGGATTTCAGAGTTGCAGTATAGACGTCCTGTCATCTTAAAAGATAATCACCTCCAAAGCAAAATGTTTCTATCTCCATCCTTGACAGTGGGGAAGTTGTTCTCTGTATGATAGTTAGCATCCACCTCCTCCTCCTACAGAGTGGGTTGAGTTGATGCAACATTTCTGCCTCATCTGCTCACAACAGGATTTCAATTTGTTATGGTGTGGTATGTAAAACATTTTACATTTAATTCGTTATTATTAGATAATTTTATTTTAGACAACTTTTAGATCTAGGTTGAAATTAGGAATAAAGTTGACTGTGTCACTGGCGGCTAGTTAATGCATTTCCTATGGCATCCCTCAGATGAGTTAGGGCAAGAAGGGTTAAGAGAGGCAGAGCAAAAGAGACCCCATTGGGCACAATTCAAGGTGGGCAGCCAACTGGTACCAGTTTGGGTTGAGAGAAATCATGACAGAAAAAGGTGGCAAGATAGATGAAAAGTGAGGGAGTGAAGAACAGGTTCACAGATGTGTCAACCGTGACACCTACTGCCTGGCACCCTGCCTTATTACCATTAAACAAAGATTCCAGGGAAGAATTGAAGTTAGTAGTTTCCATTAATGAAAAATGGAAATATTAAGGACAGGTAAAAACAAGGAAAGAGGGGAAGTGCAGTCCAGTGGTCTAAACCTTTAGGAGCACAACTATGGACTAGCCTAAGCCAACCTTAATGATAAGCTATTTGAAAACTGATGTGTACAAATGTTTGTTCTGCACACATCTGTACTAAACCCAAGCCAAGACATCTGTGAAATTTAATTGGCTTTTCATAAGCACATAATTACAGCACAGCTGTAGAGAGCATCCTACCCACCACACAGTTTACAGGTCAGTTTTTGGGAATGTAAAACCAGTGAGAACCATCATGACAGGACTACAGCAGGTTCCACTGAGGTTGTGAACTCATTATTACAATTACTGCATGTTTTTAATAGAGATTGCAAGTCTTTAATAAACTCAAGCCTCAAGCTTAAACATAGTGATTTGCCAGTTACACTTTACTATGAGCAAACTGTTTAGGGAAGTTAAAAACAAGTTATGTAGGGAATGGAAGGTTATAAGCAATATGTTTGCATTTCAACCTTGTTAATTTAAGTACAGTACAGGTCAAGTTTGCACACTTCATCAGGCTCCAAAGGCTTAGGGGGGACAAAAGGGTGAACACAATAAACCGGACACTTTTAAAAGAAATAGTATGTGTGCAACATGTAGCAATAATTCCACAAACACAGTTCAATGTCCAAATGTACTTCACTATTCTTTTAATTCATAACATTTTCCAAATGTCGAATATATGATAAAAAATGCCATTTACAGGACTCTTTAAAAAGTGACAGCTTGTCCAGCAGATTTTTTGTACAGATATAAGTGCTTTGCAGTATAATTTGGTGAACGTTTCTCCCATTTCAGAGGCAGATGGGGTTTTTTGTTTTTCTTAGCTCTTCAGCTGTCCAAATGGAAACTACAGGTCAGTCATTAAGTGACCTTAGCAGAACTAATCAATATTAAGTGGCAGCTCTTGGGCAACTGACTGCAGCTCAGTTCATAATATGAGTGTCAACCATAGTCGTTACTTTTTGTTGTATACTCAGAGATTTTTATTTTATTTTAAATCAATAGACAGACTGACTCACTCAAACAGGATTTTCAAGTAATCGTGTGATTTGGTAAGTATAACGTATGTGCCAAATAGGCGACGTGTGAATCATTAGACAAACTACAAACACTCATATTGTTACGGTGAACTGTAACATGCACATAACTGCAATATTAACATGCTGATATTGAGCAGGTATAATGTTTAGTATATCCAAATGTTAGCATGCTAATATTAAGTAGATATGTTTAACCTCAAAACTCTGGCCAGTATATAAGTATGTTTATCCACACCATACAAGGATAACTGCAATAGAAATGTCTTTTTTTTTGTCACTGTTGTACGAGAATTATTCATAAACTTGTATGAATAACATAATGCCTTGATGATTTTGCAGGAGTCAAAATGAGAGAGTGGTTTCAATTTATTTGAATCAAAACCATACATCTCAAGCTCAAAAGGAATGTAAAAGTCAGTTCACAACTCAAATAAGTATGATTTATAATCTGTGAACTACAAAAAAAGGCCAATCAAACTCACATATTTCACCTGATTTGGGGCAGAAATGAACTACAGATCGTATGGGTCAGTAGAATATGTATAAAAATAGGACTATCATGTGGTTTAGGAATGACTTCATATTCAAGGAAGTTTAAATAGCTGTTGAGATACTGAAACCCTATTACTGTAAGTAATGCCATAAACAAGCCGTAATGAATAGGATCTCTTTGAATACAACATTCAGTTCATATACTATGTTACGATGCCTTTTAGTGTACAGAATAATCCTTGATGTATCTCTTTCACCCATTAAGAGCTTTGTTCAGCTGTACTCCAAGGAAATCAGCAGTTTCAAAGTCTCCTTCAAGTGCATGGTATGATTTAAAAAAATATCTTTTATGATTGCATTAATTAGTCATTGTAGATATTTTCCATTGTGAAATTTGATACAGGTTCTGTTCTCTTCTTTCTCACTTGCAGAGGAGCTACAGGTTAAAGATTCCAAAGCTAAATTCTGTGCAAAGTATCTTTTCTCTTTCTGAGACTAATGAATAATAAATAAATCAGATTATTCATAAATTTGTCAGAATTAGTTAGTTTGTTTTGATGCACTGAGCATAAATTTTTTCACATAAAATTCCTTGAAACCATGTCATCAGAGTCATAGTGCATTTTTACAGTGACATTTTTTAAAGCATTTTCGTACTTGTTGTTTCTGTATCAGAAAAAATTACATACAGTATATACAATACACATTATCATATTCAACAAAAAAGAAACATAACTCCAAAAGTTGATATTTAATAAAAAATAATTTTAAATTTGAAAGTCTAAAAGACTTGTCACACTTGGATGTCAATGGATAATTTCAACTCAATAAGAAATACCCCACTGTCACAGTACACCATATATGTGGCATAGCTACACTACCGACATAAAAAAAAAACAGCTTTCATGATGTCTTAACAACATGAAGCACATAAATACTGTACAGCAGGTTGAAGAGCAGTCACTTGAAACCTGTGAATGATTTAGCAACAGAGTCGTCAGCGCAGACTGGTAGGGGCGGGGGAGTAGTATGTGTCATAGTCACAGTCTATTCAGTCATATCCTCTTCGGTTTCTGCAGGTACTTAATGTCTGATCAACCTTCAGCAGGAATCCAGTGTGTCGCAATCATTTTACAACTGTTTGGCTGTCCAATAAAGAGCTGTTTCATCACAGAAACAGCAGCTATTCAGTGAGCTGAAGCGGATGTTTTAAAATGCTACACGACTCTACCTCCATGAGGTGTTGCAGGTGCCAGTTTATCTGTTATGATGAACTGGTAGAAGAAAAGAGCACAGGGTAACTTCGTCATCAATTCCCAAACGTTAGCTGCTTGCACAAGAAAACAGGGAGTAAACAATTTTTAAATTATTCAAAATAGCATTTGAAATAACTTCACCTATTCTTGATAAAATCTTACAGGATGTAAAAGAAGACATACAGTATAGCATTTTATAGTATTTTTTGTGTAAAAACAAGAATTATTAACATTTTTCTTATCAAAATAAACCCATAGTTATACAATAGTTGACTTTAAATGAATGATGTTTCTTAACTGGATCGTACACTCTAGTATTGTCTCCTCAAAAGCTACACAGGAAATAAAACTCCTGAATAACTCAATGACATGTATACAAATTAAAAGCAATGTCTCACTACCATTTCTGGTAAAAAGTAGAAATGTACCACTGCATACTTCATTCTGAAATCATTCTCCAGACATTGCAGGACAATATTAACCAAACTTAAATAAGCCACAGCGATGCAATGAGGAAGACAAAAGAACGGAACATTACATGTCAGTTGGGGTTCTGTGGCTGATAACTATGAAATTCAGAAGAAACTAAAATAGCATGCCGTTGGATCCGATAGTGGAATTTGTAGTGCATCAAGGTCTCTTATCTTTATCTCACCACCACTGCTCTAGCCTGGAGCAGATGGCCTGTAGAGTCTCTTCAAGATTGCACTTTTAATCTGAGGACAATGAGGACCTCCTGAGACCAACTGGAGATGATGGCGTAGTTTCTCTTTCAGATCAACTCCAGTCTGCTTCTTTGTGAGGTAAAGGGAGTCAGAAATAGACAGAAATTCTTTTTTCGGGTATCGAGTTCATCCTCATTGTCATTTTATGTCTCCTCTGAGGGAGGCTGACTGTTGCCCGTGTCTTGGCCAGAACTGAGCGGCCTGGCGTTGGCCTTTGTCGACCGCTGTCGCCGTGTGCCATTTCCAATACAGCGCATCAAATTCTTAAAGGTTGTCCACATTTCCTCGTCTTTGTAAGAGTAGATGCAGGGGTTCATAACAGAGTTGAGGACAGCTAGGAGCAGTAACCAGCGTTTTAGTTTCATGACCTTACAACTTGTACAGTTGAGCCCATCCAACAGTAGAACTATAAGGCCCGGAGTCCAGCATATCACAAATGCCCCTACAGAAAATCACAAAGTTAGCTTCATGTAACTAATTCCTTACAAACACATTTTTTCATGCATGCTAAACACTAAACACAAGGTCAAGTTCCAACTTAAAAAAACAATAATTTCAGAGATGTGTAGCCAGTAGTCATTTCCAATCTCTTGCGTTAATTCCCCAATAAAATTACAATGGATTGAAGATGATTTTCATATTTCACACAAAATAAACAGGGAGATGTCATCTTAGTGATATGTCGTCGTGTTGTTGACACATTCAGTTACCTATAAACAGGTCAGCAACTTCTGTCCAGTTTGCTACACCCAGCAAACCAACTGGTGAGGGATGCTTCATGTTCGTTCAACATACTTAGACTGATATCAATCTTCTCATTCAACTCCAAGTAAAACAGTAACTGCGTCAAGCTTTTCCTTTAATTCAAAACAGCTTGATATAGTTTGTTAATTATATCAATGTATTAAGAAATTATTGCCAGGTTGAAAGTTCTTCGGCTTTCTTAGTCGTTGCTTTTGATGGAATCATGTTCAGAATACACCTTAATCAATGGAATTATGCAAAGATAAAAAGAATTGACCTCCTCCCACTTTTAGTGTTGTCTTTATGCAACAAAGAATAACAAAAGTGTCTTCGTGTTTTTTTAAGAATAGAAGTTGAAGCAAACTGATATTAGAGCAAATTATCACATCTGAAAACCTGAAACCTGAGATTCATATGAGATTTTTTTATTTTTCGTGAAACATAAATTAGTTATTAATTGCTTTAGTATTAGTTTAAAAGCATTGGCTGCAGTGTGTTTCCTTCAGGCTGCTGACTCATAAAATGGCCACCAAACCATCCTAAGACTAACACAACAAGCAGCCACAGGTTGAGAAAATAATGCCAGGATTGCTAATGTTGTGTGTTTGCTAAATAGCACGGTTGCTCAGAGGGACACCGGAGTAGCTAATTAACCATCTATTCCAAACATGCACGGGCACAAAACAGAACTAGAATTTTGAAAGTGAAGTAAAGTAACAAGCAGTAACTTGTCCAGCAACAGTAATGTTGACTCTACCAGCATCTCTGAGCTTTCATATATCTGCAGAATAAAACAGGGGCAGTTCTACAGAGGTGCCTCTCTTTGTCTAGAAATCACAAGTGTGGATAAGTATGTAAACAGACACAGAGGATCTGGTCTAAGTGTTCATTTCAGTAATTCACTACATTTGGGGCTTAAGTCAAAAGACTTTATATATTTCCTCTTGTTTTTGTGTATGTCTTTGATGGGCCGTATGTTCAGACAGAAAGCAAATATCCGTTTAACAATTTTTCATTGGCAGTTTTTGTTGTATTAAACTTTGAAAGGGGACTTCGTTCCTCTTTAAATCACCAGCCAAGGAAAAAGAAAACCAAGACTGCTGAGGGACGCACATTATAAGCACATGTTCCTTCACTCGGTTGCAATACATTTAATGTTGGTGGTCGTACATAAAGAATGAAAACAAAATATTAGCTACACTTAACATAAAGGCCACAATGTTCTCATGCATACTACAGCAGTCAATAATAACAGTTACAAAGATGAGCATAGTCAAGCACCAGGAGCACTATCCACTTACAACGCTTACACATTCATTCATTTTACTCTAGTTGTAACAATACACATGTATGCAAATTATGTCTGAACTGGTTGGCCCAGTTCCACCCAGTAGACTGCTTTAATCTTGGAACTGTTTTTTCCTGCTTAGTATATCCCTATGATAAAACTGGAGCTGTAGGATTCAAATGGTCTCTTTTTTGTTTGATATTACAGCGTATGTTCCTTCAAAATAAATTACAAGACCACATCAGGGACTTTTCTACGGTATATATACAGGGACTTTATCAATGCATATCCATCATAAAACTTTGACAACCTCAAGAAAACTCAAGGAGACTCATGGGTAACAATAGGAAGATCCTTTGGGGAGGTTAATTTGAGGCCAGTGTGGTGTGGATGGTATGCCACGCAGGCTGAACAGTACTGTCCTTGCAGGGAGAGATAGTTACACAACAGAGAGCAATAAAGTGTGTGAAGAGGAAGACAGCTCATCAGCTACAAACTGTATCAAACTATCCTACTGGGCAAGCAAAGTTCCCAAGGAGACAAAAATCAATGACCGACCTTCATTCCACAAGATAATTGTGTGTAATTGTAGGTGGAAATAGGAATTCAGCACAGTCTGTTGCTTCTCCAGGAGAATATATTGGTGCAGTTTTATTGTTTCACTTTTCAAGGAAAGTACTGGGAGGGGAGCGATATGAGCACTGAGCCTCTGTTGGAAAGTATCCTGTTGCAACACCTAAACAAAGAGAGGCAGACCAGGATTTCCGACTGCTTCATCTTGGAAGAAAATACAGGAGCGTAGAAGGAATCTTCAGACTTTGTCTGCTTTCACAGTCTCAGACACAATGAGTTGATCAATGTATTAGCAGATAAACTGAAAATGATTTGCCTACAACTTGATGTGTAATTTAACAGTAATTTAAAACAAATATTTTCTTTTAATTCCTATTTCATATCCTGAAATAACAATCTCTTTTGAGTTTGTTTGTTTTTTTGCAGGACAAGCACACTTCAGTGTGTCACTTTGGGATTTAGCTAATGCATTTTCATATTGCACGCACTGAAGAACGGATTAATTTTATACACACAACTGAATGACTGTAAGAAAAATTGAACTGGTGTTTTATTCACTGGGAAATTTTTGAATAATTGCACTTTAAAGTAAACTAAGCAAAGGCTTGTGTTCTTGGACTTGAGGTTTCTCACTTACCAGGAGAACGTAACTCAAGAGTCAGCATTCACTCGGTGAATTCACTGGACAGTTACCAAAAATTGCCTACATCTGCAAATGTATCATATTCTTACAGCATAAATAATAACACTGGTATTATCTGATTAAAGCACACCTACCAAGCACGACCATGACTGTCTTGATGAGTTTAATTGGTGTCCTCTTGCGGTTGATGGAGCCACTGGTGTGCGGTGTTAGAATTAATGTCTTCTTCATGACATAGGTGTAAATCCTCATGTAAATGGCAACCATCACAAGGAACACCACCAGGTTAGACACAGACCAGAAGATCAAGTAGCTCCTGCTGAAGACGGGAGCCAGCTGTGAACACTTGCTCAGGTCGCAGATGCAGTTCCAGCCCAGACTTGGAACAGCCCCCATAAAGATGGAGATGGCCCACACCAGTATGATCAGCAATGTCACCCTCTTCTTTGTCAGGTTGCTGTGGACCTTCCAGTTCATGACGGAAATGTAGCGTTCCAGAGCTATTACCAGCAGGTTAGACAATGAGGCAGAGAGGCTAATGTCCAGAAGACCTTGACGGAACAGGTATCCGTTAACCGTAAGTTTACGCGACACCTCGCCGGTGTTGAACATGAGGTACACGTAAGCTATGCCAGCCAGGAAGTCTGAGGCAGCGAGGTTGGCAAGGAGATAGTAGAAAGGATAGTGAAACCTCTTGTTGGTGATGACAGCTGCTATAACCATGGAATTGGAGATCAGGATGAAACAACAGAAGAGAGAGCCCACCACTTGCACCAGGATGAGCTGGGCTTTGTCCCATTTGTCAACAGCACCACTGTTGTTGTAGAAGAAGCTCATTGACTCATTATAATGACAGCTGACGTTCTGCTGGGCCATGTTATAAGGGAATCTATGAAGTGGAAAAACAAAGTATAATTGTTAGTTAATAATTCTATGATTACATAAGAGACTAAACTATTAGGAGATTGATCAGTTGATCGTAAGAATTATTATTTATTGGGTAAAAACGGCAAACAAAAACAAACCTTGTTCGTGCTTCTCAAACCAAGACATGCGAAGTCAATACTGCGATTTAGACAGAATTATGATCATTAATGAGAATTTTCTGATATTTTTTATTTAACCAATTAATCTAATAATCAAGGCTGTAATTTGTCATTAAAAATAAACTAAATATCCATTAATATTAGCACTGTGATGAAGAATACACTGTGCCAAGTTAGTACATATTCCCATTATATTTACACTTATTTACCATAAGTGACTTAAGGCAAAAGCTGAAAGTCATTTACGTACTCGAAAAAGTTGATTAGAAAAAAACTGAAATCACAACATGCCTCACAGCGATCATACCAACAAGAGCCAAGAGAAGAAACTTGACTTTAGTCCGTGCGCAAACATTCCTTCGAATAAACACTACAACTATGCTGCGAAACAAGATTTCAGCTTCTCCACTCGGTTCACCTCCCTTTATTAAATGATTAACATTTCTATAACCTGTCAGACTTGGCTTTGAAAGTACTGCAGTACTGATAGAGAAACGTTGCTGAATCTTTTAATCTAAAGTATAAAGAAAACGTCGTGGAGAACAACCGTGCGCCAGGTGTCCAGCCTACCTGTGGAGAAGGACCGGCCGCTGTGCGTCAGGAGCGCAGACTGACTTAGTGAAGACCCCGGGGCGAGTCAACGAACATGTTTCCCGGTGAGAGGTGACAGCTTGCGATCGAGAGGACCAAGTGGAGCAAGAGAAGTTGAGACGTCTTTTTTTTTTTTTTTTTTTTTACGCTTCAGCTCGTTGACGTAGAGGGCGTGTGCTTCTCCGGCTCACGTTGAAATTCCTCTGGTTGACCTCACAAGGCAAAAAAAAAAAAAAAAAAAAAACAAGTTACCGCAGTCAGGTGAGGATATGGATATGTCACTTTGTTTACTAATGAGCAGTTTTTAGTCTATTATTTTCAAAATGCTCTAACTGTGCATGTTTATCCTCTTACCCGCAGTGCTATGATCCATTCGGATTGTTTGGATGTCACCATGTCTTAGATGTACTTTCTCACTTCCTGGTGCTCAACTGAACAGCACTACTGTACCTCTATAAAAATCCTGGCTGGGGCAATTCAGTCCACATTGAGAGACGCTTCACGGATTACATTCTCATCATTGAGATAATGCATTTAGTCTTTGAACAACAACAACAACAAAAAGTCTCTAGGCGTGTATGGTTGTTTTTTTCAAATGTATGAAGAGACATCTCGCTCTGTAACTCCAAAGTACATTTTATAACTCTACTCAGAACAAAACAACCTTATTGAAAGGTTCAGTTAAAAATGAAAAAATGTGCATTTATTACTTGGGGTGAAATGAAAAAATTAAATTAGCTTTAGGTAATTTGGACCCTGCATGTAAGATTTCCAATTTTGGTTTCAGTTTGTAATCCATGTTCCTGTACGGTTTGTCATTTTATGTTCACCCATTCTGATATATTTTGCACATATGCAGGTCAAATTTTACTAAAACTTCAAAATTCACAACAGTTGTGGTGTGCACAAATGTGTTATTCATTCAGATTAATTCCTCTGAGGGTCTGTAATTACACAAATATCAATATGAAAACCATCAATGCTTTGCTCACTCTTTCCCATACATACATGATATTTTGAGACAACACGCATGCATATTAATTTGTGATTCCTCATTAATTTGCATCGTGTTGAAAAGTAACTGATTTTTGATAAACATACATATCGGTTTAAGGAATTCCTTACTGCCAAAAAAAAAAAATCGTTTTTATTTCCTGAAAAGTATTTATTTGACTTTCTCTGATTTGTTTTGATTGAATTCTCCAAAATCAAAATTTTTATTTTGGAATTATTACACTGGAAATATACTTAATCACTTCTCTATGTCACATTTTGCCAAATATCTGATCCCAATGTTTTTGAATGGTAAATGAAATGTGTTTTTGGTTCATCATTTTAAAAGCATAGGAATTACACTCCACTTACAGAGTCATGCTCCAGCTTGTCTCAGAATCTGATTTTGCTTGTAGATTTGACAATAAAGCTGACTCATATTGCTAGTGAGGTAATTGAGAAGTCCCCACTTACTCAATCTCAGCCAAGATTGGTTATGCAACGGAACAAAAAAAAAACCTGTTCTATAGCTCTGCTACATCAACTTATCACTGCAGGTTTGACCATACTTCATACTTTTCTTGCATTTAGGCTGAAATACGTTGATCTATCCTTAGACCCTTGATAGTTTGCTTCATTGCTTGTTGGTTGTTTGTTTCGTCAAGAAAAAACCCAGCCGTCTAACCCTATCACCATGGTATTTTTTATAAAGACATTGCCTATATGTTAAAGTACAGCAAGTTTGAAGAACATTAAAAATCAAGCTGACATTTCTTCAAAAGTGGTTCAGTGTCCCTTCAAAAAGTGAGGATATATCAAATTAGTATTTATTAAATATCTTAGTGTCTTCATCAAGATATTCATTATTAATCAGTTTGTACTTTGTGTTGCTATGGTGATGTGATAAAGTTAACCAGCATGGTGGGCACTATTGTAGCTTATCTTGTAAACTAAGACTACAAGAGGACTCTTCACAGAATGTTATATGTTCAAAAATAAATGTGCTGCTGTTTGAGCAAGGCGATGCCCACTGTGTGTGCGTAGAGGCCTGTACCAATATATATTGTGTGGTTATTAGAGTGGAAAAAAGTTTCCCTGCGGAGCGCAATAAAGGATTGCTTATTATCATCACTAGGAGGATGATTACTACGGTAATCAATCTGATCAGGAGCTAATTAATCATTATGTAAAATAATTTAGATTCACGATACAAATGTTTTGGGCATTTTTCTCTCATTTTTGTTACTGAAGACAACCATTTAAAGGAAAAAAATAGGGCCTTTTTCACATCACAACTATCCAACATACTTTCAAATAAAATGTGGTGCAGTTTTAAATTGTAACTTCCATCTTTCTTCTTTCATTTACAGCCACTTCTGTCTTGCAAGTCACAAGTCTGCTGTAGCCTATCCCAGCAGTTTAAGGGCGAGAGGTGGGGTATACCCCAGATGAGATACCAGCTCATCGTGAGGCCACGTGAGAAGACAGACAACTACTTACACCTATGGGCTATTTGGTGTAACCAATTCACCTAAATTACATAGTTCTGGAGGTGTGAGGAAACTCGAGAACCCAAAGAGAGCCCACGTAGGCAATGGGAGAACATACCAACTCTACACTGAAAGGACTCGAACCCGGAACCTTCTTGCTGCGAGGCAACAGTGGTACCTGCTGTGCCACCATTAATTTATAACATTTGCCATGTAAACAATAAAATTAATCTGTGGTAAACAACTGACCATTTTGATCACCTTACATTGAGAAAAGCTGAATATGAACAGTGACAACAGGAATGTGCTTTACTGCAGCTTTTACTACAACACTTGAGAACTTACATTCAGCACTGAATAATGTTGTATAGCAACAGAATTTACAGAAAGTCAACTGAAGAAAATATGCAGACATTTAAAAAGCCCTGTAAACATTTCAACAATACCCTCAAGGCAAATGATATTAATATATATTTTATATATTATAATACATATATGCATATATACATGTGTGTGTGTTGTATATGTACACACATACATATATACATACACATATATTCATTATATATGTATATATTTTCAACTCTAACTCACGCTCCAGTGTCCCGTTTACAAGCGTAAACTTTTACATATTGCACGACACCGATTCGTTCCCCTTGAATGGAAACTCAACACCAGTATTTTGCCGTCAACCTCTTGATCCCGAAGTCTAAGGTTGAAGATATGTGAAGTCCTGTCTTCAGCATCTTCTTTTGTCAACAGGATGGCTGTCAATGATCAGACATCACTTTCAGGAACTCTGCAACAACATTGTCCAAAAAGGAGCATGAGACATCTAATGATAATTTTCCAGTTTAAAACAGATACTTTTCTTTGTAGACATTCTCAGACTCTTTGGGAAGTCACACAATGATTAATTTGACTTTGTACACAACAATAGCTGATTGTTAGTCATTTCAATCGAATCCTAAAGTTCCAGCCAGTACAAGTATGCATCTGGAACACCATGTTTGGCTGGTTGTCCCAATATATTAAATCAGTGAACATTTAGGCAAGGTTCGTAGATTTTGAGGATCTGCACATTTTACAGAGCAAGAACAAGTCTTAGACTCAATTCCACAAACTGCTGCAGTTGTTTGAGGATTTGAATGCATTTAACAGACAGCACAAAGTTCTATCCATTCATTTATCCATTCAACTTTATTTATCCAGTGTACTTTGTACAATATCTCTCAATATCCCTTCCGGTGGAGTTGCTTTACCATACAGTACTTTGTAACCACAATAAGTCCTAGGGCTCTAAAACCCTCAAGACATTCATTAGTTTAATGTAAGTCTTTATTCAGGCTCTAATAGCTATATCACTGATCGCTGCTATGTTTCCCATCACAGTCCACTTAACAGTCTATTTACAAGCATTTTGATCTGTAGCACATTATTTCATCTGACTAAATTGATATATTGATTCCAAGTAAGTTTTTAAGTATTTCCGAACTAGACTTACTGACTGCAGAAGAAGATCATCGCAGGAAGAGGCTAATTGTATGCAGATGTAATTTCATCCAGTAAGAGTTTAAGATGTTAGCCGAGAATGCTGATCTAATTTTTGCGACCATTGAGAGGCAAAGATACTCACAATAATGGGATTTGGTAGCAAATAACCAATTACAGAAAATGTTTAACTTGACAAGAGTGCACCCAGTTCTGTGCTTATCTCTACAGAGAAGCAGGACCAATCAGTTGTGCATTTTGTCATAATAATGGCTCTGCAACGGAGACTTGACTTCCTCACGGCATCAAAAGTGGGAAAACAGGATGGTTGAGTGACTGAAGATGACTAATGACAAAAGAAACACCACTAACTCAAGGGTGTTAATGTCTGGCAAACAATAAGAACAGAGGGGGGAAAAAAAACATGTAATTAGTAATTCCACAGTTTGCACGACTCTGGTTTGATGGCAAACACTACAGAATTCTCTAGACGTTGCTGCCACTGTAGATTTCCTGGGATAAATGACAATCTCTTGATCTTCAGACCTAAAACTGATGTGTTTTTATTTTGATGGATTGTGACTAGCGAAACCAAAATCAATAAACAAGCACTTGAATAACAAAAAAAGTAGTTAAATAGTTTTCGAATATCCTGATGAACACCGAAACAAAAATAAAAGTACAACGACATAAACTTGTAAAATTATTTGCTGTAATTAAAAACTTGCATAATAGTGTATATAGCATTATCTACACTATCATGTTGATATGATAGGGTAGTGCTGATCGATGAATCGAGTCAGCTCTAAAGATAAAGATCAAACCCATTATTCATAGTCATTAGGAAGCAGTGATCAATGCATCCCATTACAATACGATGATAAATGATAAAAAAAAATAAAGGACAGAATATGAAATATTTCTAAAAAAAACAACAACAAAAAAGTAAACAGCCGAGAGCAAACAAAATCTTCACCCATCACACAGGAATCAAACAACTCTTCCTATTTCACGTCGACAAGAACCTCTGAACAACCAGGCTTAACCGGACCTCGTTTATTTGAGGGACAACACAGCATAGCGGCAGCAATCCTGGGGCTTGGAGGAGTGTGTGTGAGTGTGTATGTGTGTGTGTGGCAATTCTTCCCAGTTTAAATCCTCAGTTTCTCTGTAATCAACCCATCACTGGGCGTGTCAGCATAGCTCCTACCACTAATTTTATTGCACTGGGACCGCATGAGAAAAAGCCAAACCCCAGCATGGAGGAAACTCCGCTCTGGGTTGCTGATGACAGAGACTGACTCCGAGTTAGGAATGAACACAAAACAGGGATGTATATGGGAATGCTGTGTACTGATGTAGTGATAAAGTGCAAATAAATGTTACTATATGCTCAGTGTTTGTCCTGATTGTACTGGGAGACTTACTTCAAGTCCAGTGTAAAGGCATGGTGGACCCATTGCTAAAAATTTGTAATGATATTCCTGGCCATGTTTTTCACTTGTCTATAATCACCTGAAAATAAGACTCATGCTTTCTCTTATCTTAGTTTGATCAAACTGCAGGGAGATGAGTCCTCTGCCACAGAATTACCAATGTTGCACCACCATGTTTGCACAGTAGGCCATAAAAGACAAGCAAAATGCCGGCACCAGTGTTAAGCTTGAAGCCACCCTTTCACACGCAATGAAGGTTCACACTGAGACTGGCAAAAGAGACGCACGCAATGCATTTTCATTATTTCTTTGTGAAAATACTATAGCCGTTTCTCAAACCCTGCTTGAAGCACCATCTTTGTCGTGCTACATGTGATTTGTCAAGTCATCAATTACATATCAATATATCTGATACACTAATATTACCAATGTTAACAAGAGGGAAATTTAAGAATGGACACAAGGCTGGACCGAAGTTACCTGAGCAACTATTACTTTTGCATGTGTAACCAAACCACATCATCAAAACTGTCTGCTAAATACGCCTACTGCTGTCTTACTGCAGCGTGACATAACAGGTCTGAAGCCGGAAGTAATAACCGAGCAGGTTGTTGACTCTCAAATCAACCATAAAAATACAAACAGAGGAAGAGAGTGTTTAAACTATAGTATCACTCATCCTGCAGTCACGAGGAATCATGTTTGTACAGTGCAGCTTCCTGGTGAGGTGGTGTCTCGGTAAGGGTTAAAGGTTAAATATTAAAAGGCATCATAACATGACCATCACTGTCATACCGTTGGCAGCAGCAGAACACAGAGTATCTGGCAGCAGCATCTGTCTGACTGCCCTCCTCAGCAGCAGAAAAATCTGTCTGGTCTCTGAGGAACTTCTGCAGGTCTGTCAAAGGGAATCCTTCTTTCTGGTAGCTCTGTTGGAAAAAATATATACTTCTTAACAAATGCCATGAAATGACAGACTGCAGTAGAAATACTGTATCCTCTCTGCACTAGCCAGCTGTTGTATGTGGTGAGTAAATAAAAGGTAATTATGATATAATGGAAGTTATCGCTTTGTAGAACATGTAACTCCAGAGATTAATTCCTGCTGATAAACATAGGTATAATTACACTATTTTTTACATAATGTATTCATTTATGGTGGCTGAAGCTCTATATCAGAAAAGACAATCAAGAACAGTAGAGTCAAATCAATTGTGAGTATCTATGCTAGGAAGCAAAAAAAGTTTCCTGGCACAGACCTGTGAATGCTTCACACGTATCTTCGCTTTCACAGATACTCTCTCGAGTCACTACAGTCTGAAGGCAGCACCTCTATGTTGACAGTTTTTTTCATGTGTGACTGAGATCTGTATATTTTAAGGCAGCTTGAACAAAAGTCACATGGAATCAGACATTTTCAGGTCTGGTCACCATTTTTTCTGACTAAATGTGAATTCTGATCACAATCTGCCCTTCTGCTCTGAGATACCACGCTGTTTAATGGCCAAAGAGTGGTTTCAAAGAGCAGCATTAAAGTCACAGAGAACAAGAACTTTAGAAAAGAAAAAAATAACTTTTGTTTGAAACGTTATTGTAATTGGCAAAATAATTCTCAGACCAACGACAACAAAAATCTAATCAATTATTCCTTAACGTTTGAGCTAAAATTTGATTACGTTCTCTTAATTTGCAAAGCAGAGAGAAACAGGTGACCCAACAACATCCTGCCTTCAGTCAAAGACTCCTTTTCTACCTGCACACTTATCCCATGAAAGATTTCAGATTATGTGTCTTACAGTTTCCATGTACTTGCCTTCTGAAAATGAAAATGTTACTTTTATTATTATTATACCTTTTAATTGAATTCTCTGTATAAAAACTAAAGTGAAAAAGATTTTAACAGATGTCAAAACAGCATCTCAAAACTCTATGCTAAACTGTGAATGTAATTTTATCCTGGAGAATGTCTTTTCTTGTTGCAAGTTATCTCAGGTAGACTAAATAGTTAATCTCAGCAATTGCCACACAAATAAATAACACAAAAAAGTAATTTTTAAAAATTACAAACAAAGCATTTCTCATGCATCCTGTTTTTCTTAACGCCCTGTCATGACATGAAAACTTAAAGCACCTTGATGGTTTCATAAGCATCAGTGATGAGGGCGATGAAGAGCGACAGCACCATGTAGATGAAGAGGGAGATGAAGGAGTAGAGGTAGGCCCGACTGAATAGCCACACCAGTGTGTTTTTGTCCTTCAGCTGGGCGAAGGTGGTGAACATGTCGTCACCGTTCAGCAGGGAGAACAGGCACTCCGCTACACGACTCAGGCCCTCAAACTAGAGATGAAAGAGAAGACACTGGTTTTAAAAAAGTTAGCAGTTAAAAAATGATAGAAACAGAACAGTTTAGTAGCTGGAGTTTCACTTGAAGGGAATGCAAAGGATTTCCTTCATTTATAATAAATCTGATCAATATTTTTTAAACAAGACATTTGAAAATGATCAATAAAAAATTGTTAATGTGCAAAATTAATCAAAATCAATCTGACATTATGAACAAATCAAACATGGAAAATTACAAGTGATAGAGTGCTGATCTTTTTGACATACTGTGTATCATAAATCAAATATAGTCGTTTGGTCCAATCAACGCAGAGACCTCGCAAACAATCTCAAAATAAAAGATACATCCTCAGAAGTGATTAGTTCAAGAGGAGAAAAAGAATGTTTGATGTTTTATCTTGAAAAATAAATGACAAATGTGATCAAGACAAAAATTTTGAGAACAAGAAAAGGAATGAAGTAATCAGATAAATTCATGTCACACTATTGATTAGAAAAGAAAAATGCTAAGCGTGTTTAAAAAAAAAAGAGCATGCTTAAAGGAAGAGTTCAACCCAGAAAGAAATCTGCTCCTCTTTACACTGTAAAATTTCCAAATAATCACCTTTTTGGTGACAGTACAATTCCTATTCCCGTTTAAACAACCTCTGTGCAAAAAAAAAAGTTGCTATCAAAGGCAGGAGGAGGGTGAGGTTCAAAAGAAAGAAACATGCTGGTGAGGCAGAACAAGATTGACTGAAAAGCAGACAGACTGTTTTTGCACACACCAACAGCAAAAATGACATTTCTGCCGAACGTGATAATATCTTGAGAAAACATCGCTCTGTGAAGGTAAGGATTAAGCTCTTGAGGATGTGTGGGATGGGAAGTCCAAGAACATCCTTTGTTTATTCTTTTTGTAAATATACAGATGAGCTGGAAGTTGACGCGAACTGCGGAGGACTCCCCCAGCTGCTGCAGTGTAAATAGCTGACTGTGGCATCGCGCACACAGATAAAAACTGTTCAACTTCAGGTGAAGCATCACCGCTGGCCACTCTCACTTCAACTGAATAAAGATGCTATCGCCACAAGCACAACGTGAAGCATGAGCGCTCATCATCATGTGCACAATTTAAAGTGCTTATTATTATGTATGATTCTTCCCACAAGTATTAGTTCACAAGGCAATGAGCCATCAGCATCCTCAATTAAATCGATGTGACGCACACACCATAAATCTGTCTGCCACCTATTTACAGTAGTTAGTCCTCTCCGTTATGACCTATCAACAGCCTCTATAACGTCAGTGAGATTTCCCTTATCCTGAGGCAGCTAATCTCCAACAGCTTGTGCACAGGCTTGTTTAGACGCCCACTACTTGCATGGACTTCCGTAAATAATTTATCTTAGTGGGCTGGGGCAGTTAAACATACCGTGTGTTCCCTGATGGCACTTGTTGTCTAAGGATCTGCATCTGACTCCTTCTACATCATCATCTCATTTTGTGTCATTGTAGCTCAAAAAAGACCCAAAACATTTTCCATGTTACGCTTTTCTAATTTCTCTCTAAACAAAAAAAGGAAAACACAAGTTTCACTATGGTAATATTAGTTTTTGATATGTATGTTAGGTTCAAAAGTTGAAGTAAAAGCTGGTTTTTGAGCAGTTCTGAAATCTGATTATCTCACACTGACCAGAAGGTTAAAGATGCTGATCTTGTTAATATACCATACTGCATCAGGATCTTTGCTGCATCCTGTACTTTTGTACATTTGTACATTTTGTACATTTGTCCCTGTGATACAATTAGAAAAATCTCCCTAAGAATTATTAATTATGGTAATTTAAAACAAAGTGCATTGAACGCATCTGTGAACATGTGTAAATATCTTGTGGCCCAACGGGACCTGTGAAAATTTTATGTACAGTACTGATCCTATACTGACACCTAGTGGTCCATAGCGAAAGCCCACAGGAAATAAATCCAACAGTGACTTAAGGAGGAAGAAAAACAAGCTGGTTTTTTGAATTTACAATGAATGTAAAATCGTTTTTCAAACTCTAAACAACCTTCCGATGATATCTGTGCATTAAACTGTATTAATTTATTTAAAAATTGGTGATATGAGACAGTTGGAAATGGTTCCATTTCACAACCAATAGACAAATGGATCCAAATAGACATTGAGACAACTGGTGCTCTTTGGAAAACAGTACTGTCAAGAATGCACATACAATGTGAAAACTATAGAAGATATGTATAGATCCAGTGGGGAGAACAAGTATGTGCTGCTGATTATTCTGGTTGTCCCACTAAGAAAACATATAGAAGTCTAATTTTTTTAATTAAAATTAAAAAAATTTAAAAAGTCTGTAATTTGTAATCATGGAACCAAAAACAAAAAACTTTTTAAGTAATTAATTTGCATTTTTTTGCATGACATAAGTATTTGATACATCAGAAAAACAGAAAGATTTGTTTCCTGTAGTTCTTGACCAGGCGAGCACACACTGCAGCAGGAACTTTGGCTCACTCCTCCAGACGGATTTTAATGGAGAGCCTTTCTACAGATCCTTCAGGTTTCAGGGCTGTTGCTGGGTAATACGGACTTTCAGTTCCATCCAAAGATCTACTGGGTTCAGGAGTGGAGACTGGCTAAGCCACTCCAGGACATTGCGATGCCTTTTACGGAGCCACTTCTTAGTTGCCGTGGCTGTATGTTTCGGGTCGAGCCACAAGCCATCTTCAATGCTGTCACTGAGATGAAGGAGGTTGTTGGCTAAGATCTCGGGATGTATGGACCCATCCATCCTCCCCTCAATACGGTGCACATGTCCTGTCCCCTTTGAAGAAAAACATCCCCAAATAATGTTTCCGCCTCCATGTTTCATGCCTGGGATGATGTTCTTGGGGTTGTACTCATCCTCCTTCCTCCAAACATGCCAAGTGGAGTTTTAACCACAAAGCTCTATTTTGGTCTTATCAGAACACATGACCTTCTCCCATTCCTCCTCTGGATAATCCAGATGGTCATTGGCAAACTTCAAATGAGTCTGGACATGAGCTGGTTTGAGTAGAGGGGACCTTGCATTTGCTGCAAGTTTTTAATCCTGCAGCAATGGATTTCCTTACGACTGTGATCCCAGCTCTCTTCAGGTCATTAACCAGATCCTGCCATGTAGTTCTGGGCTGATCCCTCACCTTCCTCATGATCATCAATGCCCCACGAGGTGAGATCTTGTATGGAACCCCAGACCAAGGGGGTTTGACCGTCGTCTTGAATTTCTATCATTTGTCAAATAATTATGCCAACAGTTGTTGCCTTCTCACAATGCTGCTTGCCTTTTGTCCTGTGGCCCATCCCAGCGTTGTGTAGGTCAATAATTTTATCCCCGATATCCTTACACAGCTCACTGGGTTTTAACATTGTGAAGAGGTTGGAATTTGTTTGATTGTGTTGACATGTGTCTTTTAAACAGGTAACAAATTTAAACAGATGCAGCTAATCCAGGTAATGATTGAACGAGAGTGCTTCTTGAAGAAAAAGTAACAGGTCTGTGAGAGTCAGAATTCTTTTGGTTGGTAGGTGATCAAACACTTATGTCATGCAATAAAATGCAAATTAATAATTTAAGTATCATACAGTGTATTTTCTGGATTGTTTTAGACTCAGTCTCACGCTTTATGGTAAAACCTGCAAAAGTAGCAGTTTATCAAATAATTGTTCTCCCCACTGTGTAGAGCTATAGAAAGCGACATGGAGGAATAGAGAGATAAATGTACAGTGATAGATGTAAGTACAGAACTTGGAAAAGTGAAGTTATACAGAAAAACAATTACTCTTCTTTGAATTTTGATGGTTAATGGAGATGTATTAACAATATTTTGTGGATACTTTATGCCAAAACAAACTTTTATGCTGACGGTCATTCCAAGATGCTGTTTTAGACACTTACAGATGTGAATTCAAATATATTTGGTAGAGCTCTAATACAACCCTTTTCTTATGTTCTAACCAGTTTTGTTGGATTAAATAAGAGCAAGGACAATAAAGATAAGAAGGTGGCACACTAAACTCTCTTGTTGTTGTTCCCAAACTTTCACATCCTGAAACCACCTGGAGTTACCTTCTCATGGTACGGTCCCAGCACAATCCACCCACAGAAGGTGTAGCCCAGGTAGATCATTCCAGCACAGCAGCAGAAACGCAGGACTTTAGGGAAGGCAGCTTTCATGGTTAAAATCAACACCTAGACAAACACACATGTTCAGTTACAGCTCAGGGCATTTAATTGGGGCTAGAGGGGATGTGATAATTCTGGTAAATATATGTATCCTCAATTTCCTATTAAAATGTGAAGTGTTCTGATTAATAGTAAATCATCCAATGTTAACATATACTATATGTCAGACTCTGCACAAAGATGGTTACAATACAGGACACTGAACAACAGACCAAGTAACCAACATCATAGTGAAAGTGGAATATTGTCTGCAGCAATGGAAAATGTCCACACATTAACTCACATTGTATTTCTGGAAGTATCCCAAGTACCTAATCACACCAACCCACACCATTAATGTAGATGTTCCCAGGAAGATACTGCACACATCGTAACTGGTGAGGCTCTGCCGGAGAGAGGAAAACAGCATTTAAATCCTCTAGTTGTCATCTTCATTCATGCTGATATGTTCAACTAATATTTGGTGTGAAAGAAGGTACAGTACAATGTTCAATATGGCTACACCCAGTAGTTTAAACACAGCACAATGATGGTTTGTTTAAATTTAAATATGGCTACATGACCGTCAGTTACAAACTATAAAAGTAAAAAAATTCTTTCCTAAAGTAGAACTGATATTGTTTCTGTTAAAAAAGTGAAAATAGTATTAATGGATCTTTACTACTAAAGTAACATTCTAAAATGTAATCCAAGTAAAAAAAGTCTAGTGAAAGTAAGCTGATATTTACACAGACTATTTTTGTTTAAACCAAACTGAAACTCATTTCATATTAATATAATTTAAGGCATTAGTAACTTAATTTCTATTTCAGGCCTTCAGTGTGAATGATCAATATGTGCACACCTTCCTTAGTAAAACAGCTTTAAACTTATTTTAAATCCTGCCCTGTGGGAAAAGTGCTGCCACTCTAACCTGTGACAGAAAGTTTTATGGACATATTTATAATGTATGCACTATAAGATGTCTCTTCTGTATTCTTTACTCCTGGTAACTGTGCTGCCATCTTTATCAGGACTCCTTGGAAGAAGAGATATTGGACCTCAATGTGGCTAAAGTGACAGGATAAGTTACTTTTTTTTTTAATGAAGAAACTGAACAGAGGACATGCAACATCATGCCTTTTCTTTCTATCTGTTTGGATATGCTGCGATGGAAACATCAGGGGATCGCCTCTTCCATGTGTTAATCAGTCTTGATGTGAGGAAAACAAGCAAGGATTCAAAAATATACCAAAGTAGAAGAAAAAATAGTGATTAAAATTAAAATTCCTCCCATACAGAAACTAAAGTACCAGAATAATGTATTTATAGTGAAATTTCACACCAATGTCACTCCTGATAAAACTGTGATAGACCCTTCATTATATATGAAAGTTTGGTTTGGAAACATTCATCTGATTCCATTGTTTGGCAAAGTTTTGAGTTCCATAAAAAAAACTCTACATACAGTACATTCACCATGTCATTAATCCAGATCAAATTATTTTTTACAAGAAAAGCTGACTTAGCAGGAAAAGACCGGTTCGGATTCCTGCCAGTAACGGCTCGTCTGGTTGTGTTGAATAAAGCCGATGAAAAGGCTGTAGTATGAAGAACTCCTTCATCCCCCGAGCCTTAAACTGCTCAACTCTCTGGGGGAGATGAAGAAGAAGAGATTCCACACGAGAGCTGAGGGATGACACACATAATACACCAAAAACAATGCAAACACTATAGACATTTCACTCTACCCATGCCTAACTAGGCCTGTTTAATTATGCCTTTTTATTCCTATGCCTATTTAAGCCTTTCTATTTGCATATTCTTGGATTATTTATTACTCTTTCTATTTGGTGTTGGGACTACTTTCTATGTGCTGGGGCTTTCTGTGTGCTTTTCCTACATTTTTGTGTACTCACGGTGGTGTGTGGTGGAGAAATTAATTTCCCTGACAGAACCTCCTTAAGGGATAAATAAAGTTCTACCCTAGTAATCTACATGCTCACTTGTTTTCTCCCTTGGATGGTGTGTATTTATGCAGACACAGTAATTATCCAGCCTGGTTCATTTCCACTCCAGTCAAACTGGAGGAAGAAACTTAACATAGCAGCGACAGACAGGACAGACGTTCACATTCATTTAAAATTATCTTTATGGTCTTCGGATCGAGGGCTTTGACTCCAAAGTCCACAGTTTTATTACTCAGATATTTGATAGGATACCAGAACGTACAATCCAAGGTGACAGAATGCATGGAAATCAGGACACAGCGTCGTAGTGCATGGTTAACTTTACCTTGGCTTGTATCTCCATCTTCAGTATGGACCCCACTATGGCCAAGAGGTCGCTGGTAATGACCAGCAAATACCAGCCATTCAGAAACTCGCTCTGGTCGTCCTCACACACCTTTCGACTGTAGTTCTCATGCAGAAATTTGGAAAACCTCTGAGAGCAGAAACATATTTGTATTATATATTAAATGCAAGTCATTCATAGGGACTGTCATTTGAAGAAGGTAGAAATAATGACTCCTTGTTAATCCTGAACAACTGGTAGATAAGCAAGTACAAAAAAAAAAAAAAAAAAAAAAAACAGGATAGAAACTGTATTGTTTGAACAATGTGAGCAAAGACCGAACTGCTGACCTGCAGCAACCCGACAGCCAGTATGATTGAACGGGTACACAATACGGCTGACGTGACGCAGGCAATAATGACGAAGCCATCAAACACCAGGAGATAATGAGTGTTCTTCTGAGCTGAAACAGTTACAGCATGTGAGAGTACAATGTGTGAGATGTGTGTGTCATATACTTCCCTGACATTACTGATAACTTGCAGTAAAAAGCCCCCCCCCCAGTTCAGGATTAAAGGTATAGTTACATAAGATTAGATATAGATCATAGTTTGTCCATGTTTATTTAACATTTGGTATAAATACAGAAATTGTGAATGTTAACACAACATAACACACATGACATGTGAAGGTGCTTTCAGTTAACAACACAAAACAAGTACAACCCTGTGACCCTTGAAAATTACTTCTACAATTAGATATTTAACAATTTGCCACTGTCTTCTAAATGTGTTATCAGCTCTTAATCCCACAAACTCGTTTTTATACATTTTCTTGTTTCTACTTATTTGATTTTTCCAACAATTTGGATAAGTAAACCTTACCTGTGCCAGATATTTTCCAATCATGACATGCAGAGCTCTGTGCGTCAATATCCAAGGAAATTTTCACTTTTCCACTGTGGCCCTGGTTGTCAAAAGTTATCTAGAGAGAACATGATAAGATCAGCGTTAAGCAGGATTCAGTTCTTGCTATAGTCTATGAGAGAACTCAAAGACATCTCACATGAGATCTCTGGTGAATATTTAGCTGGATTTCACCTTCTGATGTGGAAAATACTCGAACCGTACCGTGACAGAGAACACGTAGCAGTCGGGTAATTCCCGTGAACGCACTGTCTGGAGGTTGATTCCTTTTAGCTGGAAGCTTAGTTGGATGTCAACAAGTCTGAAAGTGTAATGAATGGTTTTAGTGTACTTTGGTGCATGATGAGGACTGGCTGCACTCACACAGTGCATTGACCCATGATGCATACCTGTAAAAATCCAGATCAAAAAAAGATGAATTCTGGGTCTTCCATTGATTTGCTGTCTGAGGATCATGTGACATGCAATCTGAGAGGTATGAGATGAACAGGGAGAAAAAAATGAATCCTGGTATCTTCTGATTACATGCATACACTTAAAGGGAGCATGGAACCACATTAGCCAGAAATGCCCTGATCAAATTCACATAGTCGCACAAGTTCAAGCCTGACAAGCTGACCACTACAGCTAGTTTGACCTGCTGGTCAAACTGGCAACTGAAGCAACTGGGGATTATTACCTCAACAGTGGTAATAAAGAGAGATAAGCAGCGACAAACTGGACCACTGCATGTTAATATCATTTCTCATATGATTGATGAGTCAGTAATTTCAGGTTACACCCTTGTGATAGACTTTAAAGCCTTTTTGAAGTACAATTTGAATTTATAAATGCACTGTGTACCTGGATATGCATTTGAAATCTATTTAAAAATGTAATCAGGTCTGCTAGACGATATAAAACCACAAGCATTTTAAATCAGAACAATTGAGAACAGTAATCATTTCTGATAGCCTAAATAAGTAGTCTGGGATTTAACTACTCAGCCTATAATTCAATAAAAATGAGATCTCCCTCACCTTTCTCTAGCTCTGCATCTATGTCATAGGCTTCGTCCAAGGGCTCCATGCTGCCCCTCTTGTAATACTCTTTACAGATGATGAGCGGCAGAAGCTTGTCGTCTTTATCCTTAGCGTAGCTGATGGGACCAAGTGAGAGCCGACCCAGCTGACTGTACTATAAGCATCAGAAGCCGCAGGTAAAACACTGTTCTATTGTGATTTATATTATACCGACAGGTGGCTGCTAAATAACACATGAGCACAAAGTCTGAAAAAACATTTAAAGAACTGAAGAAAACCTAACAGATCAATTAATAAGAAAAAAACATTAATGTGTACTTTCAGTCACACAGAGTGTGTTTGGAATATGTCACCAGTCAAATTCACATTATTTCATGATCATCATGATTATATTTCTGGATGAATCTTTACTCCCCACTAATGACTTATACATATTTTTACTGACTGAGTATTAACTTTCAAAACCGTAACAGAGCACAAATTCGTAATTATAAAACTGATTGTGTTGAAAGTTCTGTTCAAGGTTTAACAACACAACAATACATTGGCGACCTCTCCAGAGTGTACCCCACCTGCTGCCTGTAGCCAGCTGGGATAGGCTCCAGAAACACCCGTGACCAGCAAAGCGGAAAAGAAGCTACAGACGAGACGATTTTGGTTGTCTTGTCTACATGTGGATAGATGGATGGTTGGACGGATGGACGGATGGACGGTTTAACAGTAGCAAAATGCGCCCCTTTAAATAAAGTCCAAACTCTAGTACAATGCAAACTCCACCATTCCACCACCACGACTGGGGAACACATATCAATGTCACATGAAAGGAATGCACGTCTACGTAACGTCTATACTTTGGCTTTTGGCTGTTTTTTACTCACTGTACAAAAACAAACTTTGCAGTTGTTTGATATGCCTATCCTGTTCATCTGACAGGACTTGAACTCTACATATTACAACATTTTAAAACAGTGGTAAAAGTAATCCAGGCGGTGCAGGTTGTGTGTGTGAGGTGAGGGGGGGTTGAGCTTGCCTGATCCAAGACATAAAACAGACTGTCATAGACATCATGCTGTGTGTAGACGCTGATGCTGTAGTCGTCCTCATCCACCCCACTGTAGCCCTTCAGGAAGAGGTTTTTGAAGGCCATCTCATTCTCCTCCTTATACGACACCACCAGCTGGTTGTTGAGGCCGAAGAGGATGAGCTACAGCAGGAACAACAGACCTTTATGTTATACGTAGCTGGACAAAATGTATTTTTTAAACTCTGTCCCAAAAATATTTGTGTAAAGTCTGGTTACTAGAGCTGAAATAAATTGCATTTTAATTCAACAAATTGGTCTCAGCAATTACTAGATCTCACCCAATAATTGAGTTTTAAGGTTAAAAGTAGTCCTTTTTTGCAGCAGAACAGATAAAAAACAACTAGGTCAGCCGTTAAGAGGAGAAGCAAGGTTTAGATATATGGGTGTTTAAGGGTGGGATCCATTTATTTCCTCATTTGACTCATCAAGACAAGGATTGCATAAGTCTCCACACAAACAACACAACTAATGTTACATACATTCTGCAACTCGTTTGGATGGGTAGTAGACTTTGGGGTCACCCAGAAAACATACTTGTGTAGTGATCATGATGATCTTCAGTATCTGTACCCCAAGTTTCCAGGGTAACTGTCTCCTGGCCCGGTACTTCTCACATGGGCTCATGAAGTAATACCTGAGGTCGTCTCTCAAGTGGTCCTCTTTGATAGCATCTTCAGTTAAGATTGAACTGAAACAAAAGTTACAGCACCAAATAGAAGCTTCATGATGGACCAGCTCACTGGTGAGCTCCCCTCCATTTTTAGCTGATTTCAGCAGAATAATGTGGAAGGATGAAAATTAAAAAAGGGAAGTGATAGCAGTTATTCCATGATTTTTTGTCAACAGAGGGTTTCAGTGCATGAGACTGTTCATCTACTACAGAAAGAACTCCATGTCCTTAGTACACTGCCTGCATTCATGGTGCAGACTGGTTTAAGTCCAAGGTTAACTCAGTGACAGCATGACAGTGTTTTCTCAATAGTTTGCCAAAACTCGTTTTCAATGTTTGCTGAAATTAGCCTTTGCCTGCTGTATTTAAATATTTTGTTTTTAATGCTTTAAATACGTGGCTGTGAAAAAGTGAGAAGCGTTTCTGAGTAATATCCAGGGATTGCAAATAAAAGTTCACTTAGGTGAATACAGTCGGTTTTAGTTGATCCTGCGTGTTAGTTCATGTTTTTTAGTAGCGCTAATAATCTATCAAGATTTAAAGTGTCGACAATATGTAATAAACAATTGAGAATATAGAATGACTTACTTTGTTGAATTCCTCCTGTCCAAATATCGGACCAATAATTCCATGATTGATTGTCCACGTGGACACAGTTGCCGATTGACTATGTAGGTGTTAAACGGCTGACACACAGCAAAGGGAACTTCTGTCAGCTGAGTTTTGTCACAAACTTGTCTCCAGTCGACCAATCAGGTTATTAGATTCAGGCGGCGCACAGGTTTCCAATTGATGGTCCGGGAGCCACTGAGGGTCTCCCTGAGGAGGAAACCTGGTCCACCACCAAAACCACACGGTGCCTTATTTATGCAGTTCCTCAACTCTGACAAAAAAATGAACCTTCAGTTTCTTTCTTGGTGTTTTTGTATTTCTATCTTTTTTAACAGAAGGTTAACACTTTTTTTTTGGAATGTAAAGCATTTAATTTGGGATATACTGGAATGGACTACCGAAGTTATAACTTTGGTTGAGTCCAAATTAGTTTCAGCACTGTGCGCAATTGTGAGCTGATATATTTGTAACATCAGTGAAATCATCCAGTCCAACATTTAACAGACAAATCCCCCTCAGGTGGGGCTTAGATAGAGATCTGTGGGCTGAGATCACAAAATCACAAAATCAACATCGCAGTTTTTGATCAAACTACTGTCCCTTTTTTTTTTTTTTGCACTTTGTATTAAACATGAACTGCTAACCAGGACATTATTGATGGCGTAAAAAAAGAGACGACCCTTGAATGGGAACTCCACTAGTTTCAACTTGAGTCAGTGAGTAAATGGTTACATTTTAATAGGCTTTAATAGGAGAGAATCTGCGCTCCCTCAAACTGCAGAGCATCGCTCTCATTGTCATTGTGGGGTCGCTCATCAGTATTGGGGCGCCCATCATGAACTTGGTACTAACCAGTGACGTGCGCTGAGGTTCATGGCTGGTGAAGCACTGACTTCATCATAATCACATTTACAAACATGAACCTACAGTGTAGCTTATTCACCATCTAATTAGCAGTAGTGAGTAGGTTATGTTTAAAATCACATATCAGAATTATTTACACATACCAACTGTAACACACAAATAAGCACATTTGATTACAAAAAACGTTACCTACATGTTGTTTACTTATAAATGAAGCCCATGTGCCGCTCCTTCTGAACAAAAGCATTAATAACTTGTTTGTAGAAATTTTCCTTCTTCGCTTTACAGGTCTGTCTAAATTGAGATCACTGCCAGTGAAGAAAGTCATCCTTGATCAGTCCTGTTTCCACTCACCTTGCCGTTCTATAAAAAGATTTTGAGTAAGGCAAGTCGAACGTAAAAAAAAAACAAATAAATGTCTGCACTTGACTTGCTAACTAGATCGGAGCTTGCTGTCATTAATTCTGCGGCTGAGGAGTCCCAAGAAGCCCTGGGATCACCAGCGCCCCCTACCGTGACTCAGGAGAACGGTGTGCCTCACTTAGTACCTTTTCCCAGCCGAGGATAGCTCAACTCAAAAATGACGTTACACACATAGTGGATCACAAAAAACAAATCTTTACTCAAATCTACGCACTACATACAAATCAACTGTTCATAAACAAAGAGAATATTATCCGGACACGTTGTACTGGTACCCATGTCTCTGGGTCCTCCACCTCGTCAGCATCACGCTGCTAAGTTGATGTCTTCGAGGGCAGCGGAAAGGAGCCACAATACCATGTTGAAATACTGCCTGCACACAGCCATACATCAATACCTGAGTCGAGTCTAATATGTTAGCACGGAGAAACAGTTTGTGACTTTTAATTTTTGTTAGAATACCAGTGACAATTCATAAGGCACCCTCACCACAATGGCAAGCAGTATAATGCAGAAAACTTGGATCTGTATTCCTGGTAGATCTTTCAGGAGGGCTCGAATAAAATCACAGATCCCCTTACCAATATACTTCAGTGACTCTGTGATGAATGTCACAGTGATTAAAGAGATCACTTAAGCAGAGAGGGATGATTTGAATATAATTTTGTATGAACCAATAACATCTCCACACAGCTACTTAAGAACTAATTCCTGTTTAAAAGAACGCTAAAGTGTAACAAGATCTAATTTGTATGCAAAATGCTTCCACACAGGACCAGGTACTGCTGTCTGCTTCGGAAATCCGATTGGCCCCGTCAGATGCCATCCCATTATCCCACATTATGATTGGATAATTCTCAAGTGAAACGAGGGGACTTATTAGTAATTCAAGTAGAAATGAAAGATGCTAATTCAATGCCAACGCTGCACAGGTCAAAACTGACTTGGACCAGAGAAATAGCAGTCCAGACATAGCTCTGTTTGTACAATAAGGTGAAATACTTCATTCCTTTTGCTAATAGAATGTATGAAAATATGTTTTATACATTTTGGAAACATACAGTACAGACCAAAAGTTTGGACACACCTTCTCATTCAAAGAGTTTTCTTTATTTTCATGACTATGAAAATTGTAGCTTCACACTGAAGGCATCAAAACTATGAATTAACACATGTGGAATTATATACTTAACAAAAAAGTGTGAAGCAACTGAAAATATGTCTTATATTCTAGGTTCTTCAAAGTAGCCACCTTTTGCTCTTGATTACTGCTTCGCACACTTGGCATTCTCTTGATGAGCTTCAAGAGGTAGTCACCGGAAATGGTCTTCCAACAGTCCTGAAGGAGTTCCCAGAGATGCTTAGCACTTGTTGGCCCTTTTGCCTTCACTCTGCGGTCCAGCTCACCCCAAACCATCTCGATTGGGTTCAGGTCCGGTGACTGTGGAGGCCAGGTCATCTGGCGCAGCACCCCATCACTCTCCTTCTTGGTCAAATAGCCCTTACACAGCCTGGAGGTGTGTTTGGGGTCATTGTCCTGTTGAAAAATAAATGATGGTCCAACTAAACGCAAACCGGATGGAATAGCATGCCGCTGCAAGATGCTGTGGTAGCCATGCTGGTTCAGTATGCCCTCAATTTTGAACAAATCCCCAACAGTGTCACCAGCAAAGCACCCCCACACCATCACACCTCCTCCTCCATGCTTCACGGTGGGAACCAGGCATGTAGAGTCCATCCGTTCACCTTTTCTGTGTAACGGTGGTTGGAACCAAAGATTTCAAATTTGGACTCATCAGACCAAACCAGATTTCCACCGGTCTAATGTCCATTCCTTGTGTTCTTTAGCCCAAACAAGTCTCTTCTGCTTGTTGCCTGTGCTTAGCAGTGGTTTCCTAGGAGCTATTCTACCATGAAGGCCTGATTCACACAGTCTCCTCTAAATAGTTGTTCTAGAGATCTTTCTGCTGCTAGAACTCTGTGTGGCATTGACCTGAGGCCTGTACCATAAAGCTGGATTACGGCTTAGCGAGATAACTTCAGGCTTCACCCTGGCTTTTCGGTACCATAAAGGTGGCTGACTTTCTATCGGGCTACGTTGTCGCCGTAACCTATGCTGAACACCTAACCTGCATCTGTTGGCTGCTGGAGCCTTACATCAGTAATGTAACACACCGCAACCACGCACTGACAGTCCCGCAGACAGTGTGCGTTGCACTGAGGTTTTTTGCCACAGTTAATATATTTCTTAGTGAGCGAGGGTATTAATTTTGTTTCTTCATGAGAACGTGGTGAGACACGTGACACACGTTTTCTTAAGCGGACAGAGATAATATCTAACATACATCCAAACGCAAAACCCTCTCACCTATAACCCTGTCAATCCAACCAGGTTCCTTCGCTCCTGTGCATCTGTCACTGATGCGTTGCATCCGCCCCATCTTAAAATGGTGCTGAGCAACAGCAATCTGTAAAAAAAAAAAAAACATTAATACAACCTTAAAAAAATAAAATATTTTAAAAAATACATGTAATTAAAAGCCTTCTTCTTCACCTGGTACAAGTAAAGCCAGTTCCAGATAATGCACACAGCAAACATTCTCCTGAACTGGATGAACCAGGACACCATTAACCACAGCTTAGTGCATGTGATGATCATTACGACCAGAACAAATACCCCAATCTGGAACCCAAGCAGAAACAGTAGCATTTATTTTGTACTGAAAATTTAACTTTAAAAAATTAAAATACAAAACAAAGAGAGACAAACAGACAGAGAGAGGAGCTTAAATCCTTCTTTCTTAATCTATTGGGGGAATATTTCATCCATCTTATATATTACATTCATCACTTTGTTTCAATAAATTATTCCTTCATTAAAGGAAAAATGCCAGACCAGATATTTTTTTCTAAACTATTATTTTAATCGTTTACTAAAATCATCTTAAAATGAGTTAATTAATTTAGTTATTTTCCCTGACAAACCTCCTTAAGGGGTTCGTCAGTTCTACTCTACTCTCTACTCTTAAAATAATCATTTTTTGAAAACTTAAAATGAAATTGTAGAAAAATGTAAACATCATGTATCATCAATGTATCATTGTTAATTTCTGTACAGAATTGTTTCAAGATAGCATGAAGACACACTCCACACAAAAAATGGACATGGATGGACAGATGGACATAATGATGATTATGTGGTGACACAATGATAATATTAATAAAAATGTCAGACAAATGAATTGGCTTACTTCCAATAGATTGTTAAGGTCGGCAAGAAAAGTGTCTTCAAAATGCCACCTCAAAGCCTCATAGTCATGTGCTCTCGGGTCCACCTGCATCTGACTGATGGCATTGTCCAGTGTCCCTGTACTCCAGTTCTCCAAAAGTGTTTGAATCTCTGTACGGGACAGTTTGACTTTGGCAGCTCTTACCGTTGAAGCTTCTTGAAGAAAGTTCTAAAAAATAATAGCTTGTCAGCCAACACTATTATGCTCTGCTTCTTGGCTGACATGTCGTTGACATTAAAGGATTTTATGATCTTATGTGTCTTTTCAAGCTTATATCCACAGAATGTAAGACTTGTTTAATCTCAGGAGACTCACACATTTGTATAATTCAAATATGATGAGTGGAATTACATTTTCTAAGGTTTGGCATCAACTCTTTATAATCATCACCCTCGTTTTTTTACAGAGGTGGGACGGTGACGGTAATTAATGCGTTAAAGTGACAGCCCTATTTTTTATCAATCTTCCAGGAGTCATTTGTAGTTTATATGCATTTTTAAGAACAAGGGAGACGTGCAGAGTTGTGGCAACAACAGAGGAATAAAGCTGATGAGCCATACAATGAAGTTATGGGAAAGAGTAGTGGAAGCTAGACTAAGGGCTGAAGTGAGCATTTGTGAGCAGCAATATGGTTTCATGCCAAAAAAGAGTACTACAGATGCAGTATTTGCTTTGAGGATGTTGATAGAGAAGTACAGAGAAGGCCAGACGGAGCTGCATTGTGTTTTTGTAGATCAGGAGAAAGCTTATGACAGGGTGCCCAGAGAGGAACTGTAGTATTGTATGAGGAAGTCTGGAGTGCCAGAGAAGTATGTGAGAGCGGTGCAGGACATGTATGAGGACTGTAAGACAGTGGTGAGGTGTGCTGTAGGTGTGACAGAGGAGTTCAAGGTGGAGGTGGGCTCTGAGCCCCTTCTTGTTCGCTATGGTGATGGACAGGCTGACAGACGAGGTTAGACAGGAATCTCCATGGACTATGATGTTTGCAGATGACATTGTGATCTGCAGTGAGAGCAGGGAACAGGTGGAGGAGAAGCTAGAGAGGTGGAGGTTTGTCCTGGAAAGGAGAGGGATGAAGGTTAGCCGCAGTAAGACAGAGTACATGTGTGTGAATGAGAGGGACCCAAGTGGAAGAGTGAGGTTACAGGGAGAAGAGATCAAGAAGGTGGAGGATTTTAAGTACTTAGGGTCAACAGTCCAGAGCAATGGAGAGTGTGGAAAAGAGGTGAAGAAATGTGTACAGGCAGGATGGTACGGGTGGAGAAAAGTGTCAGGTGTGATGTGTGATAGAAGAGTTTCAGCTAAAATGAAAGGAAAGGTGTACAAAACTGTGGTGAGACCAGCGATGTTGTTTGGTCTAGAGACAGTGTCACTGAGGAAAAGACAGGAGGCAGAGCTGGAGGTAGCAGAGATGAAGATACTGAGGTTCTCTCTGGGAGTGACCAGGAAGGATAGGATCAGGAATGAGTACATCAGAGGGACAGCACATGTTAGAGGTTTTGGAGATAAAGTCAGAGAGGCCAGACTGAAATGGTTTGGACATGTCCAGAGGAGAGATAGTGAATATATTGGTAGAAGGATGCAGAGTTTTGAACTGCCAGGCAGGAGGACTAGAGGAAGACCAAAGAGGAGGTTTATGGATGTAGTGAAAGAGGATATGAAGGTAGTTGGTGTGAGAGAAGAGGATGCAAAGGACAGGGTTAGATGGAGGCAATTGATTCGCTGTGGCGACCCCTGAAGGGAAAAGCCGAAAGGAAAAGAAGAAGAAGAAGATGCATAATTGCTATGGCAACTACACAAATCTGTGAAACAGTGAACACACAGTGGAGTAATAAAATGGTAATAAAATGTACAAAAACAACAAAAAATTCAGGATGACCTGATACATTTAAGCGAACAGCTGTGATTTACATATTAGCTGATCATTGTCACCTGACTATTCCATTTTTTAAATGACCAAAGTCAGTGATTTTTTTAGAATGAAAATTGCTTTGTGAATTTCTCAAGATCACTTCAGACTTATGTTAGAATAATGTATATGTTATCTCATATTTACTTTTATTTTCCTTTATTCTTTGTATTACACCCCATGACCATACAAATGTTTATATTTGTGTGTAAGTGCCTTGCTATGTATTGAGTTCTTCTTTTAAGGGAGACAACAGCAGCAATGGGATCACTAGAGTAATTGCAGAATGTCCTTTGAGCAGGATGTGAACTCTGAATTGCTAATAAGGAATGTCCCTGGTTGTTGTCTTTAAAGGAGAGGATGTCGTAAACAGAATGACTTTATTACTCTTTTATGGCATCATGCCACAGGTGTTGTTTTACTGTTGTTTCTCTGCCCCGATCCCTTAGAAAAATAATGTAAACAGGGAACGCCCCAAGTGAATAAAGGAGAGGGTTCAGCAGAGACATTTTGAGAACGGGTTGGAGATCCGTAACTGAGCACATCTCTGTCCGTTCTCCTTGCGAGTAAAAAATATAAACTGTTGTCTTCTCCTTTTTGTGTGTTTTAAATGTTCTAGGTTGGTTGAACCTGACAACTTACAATTTCAAAGCGAGTCCATCCAAAATCTAAATAAACACATAAGTAATAATTATATAAACCAGCACGTGGACATTGATTTCAACACTTTTAAATTGTATTTGCTCTTTACAGTAATTACGGTAAGTCTTTCGTGAACCTTCAATTCAAATCCAATCAGGAATTATCTATCATCTATTTTGAGTGTGGGTTTTGCAGTCCTTTCAGGCTGCTGTGACGCAAACTGGTGTTAGCTTCTAACTGCTGGGTATGGCACAGAGGAACATCAATAACCCTCAGGTAAACAAAGCTGCTTCAGCAAACGGTAAAGGAGACTCCTCTCAGGAAAAGGAAAAGGTGCTTTGACTGCACAGCAGCAACGTTAAAGTTGATGAGAACCTCTTGGAATACACAGAGTTGAAAAATCCAAGAAGAAGGTTGTCAAGACCTTCTCCTTGGCATTGACATGTCCATTGCACATGAAAAAGTCCCAATGACAGATGATCCACGAAGTTTACTCCGCTGCTATTGGAGAAGACTCCTGAACGGGAACTCCAATAGTTTCAACTTGTCCTAGTGAGTCTGAGGAAGCCCTGTCCTCAACTGAGACTTTCAGGTCCTGCAGAAACAACATTACTATAGTTCATGTTGTCTTGCAGAAATAATTTATTCATAAATCTAATATATATAGATTTAGAGATATGTCACAAAATGGAATACAGTATTACCAACTACTGTAGATGTCAATTGAGTAAATATGATTACATGTTGGGGTAAGCCTGAACCGGTTTAAATACAAGTACATGTTAATAGAATTTCTTTTATTTAGCTTTCATGTATTTTAAAAACTTGCCTGTTTGTGAAGTGATGGCTGTCTTTCTGCTGACTTGGGTTTTGATGCACTGCTGTTCCTCGGTTCATCTTTACAAACATTTTCAGATGTTTTCAGGGATCTAGGCTCCGGCTGCGATGAATGCGATTGAGTGGGTTTCGTTTTGGACCGAACTGACTTAACACCAGCTGTGCTCACGTCAGCTCCTACCGAGTCTTCTGGTGTCTCGGGCTGGGTTTCTGAATCTAAGTCACCAGAGAGATTCTGCTCTTCCTCACATTGCAGAGCATCGCTCTCCTCCTCCTCAGTGGAGGGTTGCTCAGCAGTGTTGAGTGTTTCCACAACTGCCTTGACTGGCTCTACCCTGGGTTTGTTGAGACGCCTATGATGAACTTGGTTCCGTTGTAGTCTCCCACCATTGACTCTGTGCCTCATGGAGTTTTGTGGTGCGTCTCCTCCGGCTGAGTAGTGGTGGTCCTCGATTTCTTCAAGATGCTGCTGTTGCTGCAGCCGTGGAGGAGGTGGATCCTTTTGAGGGCGGCGGAAAGGAGCCGCAATGCCATATTGGAAGACTGCCTGCACACCGCCATACATGAACACCTACAGTCAAGTTAAATATATTACCATAGAGAAACAGTTTGTGATATTTACTGTTTGCTTGAATACCAGTGACAATTCATAATTCCCTCACCACAATGGCAAGCACTATAGTGAGGAAAACTGGGATCTGTAGGGTAACAGGTAGATCCTTGAGGAGGGCTCGAATAAAATCACTGATCCCCTCACCGACATGCTTCAGTGGTTCTGTGATGAAGGTCACGATGGTAACAGAGATCGCCTAAACAGAGAGGGATGATTTAAATATAACTTTGTATGAACCAATAACATCTCCACACAGCTACTGATGACTAAGTCTTGTTTAAAAGAACGCTAATGTTGAACAAGATCAAATTTGGCTAATTCTCAAGTGAAAAGAGGGGACTTGTTAGTAATTCAAGTAGATATGAAAGATGTTAAATCCATGCCACCTCTGCACGCGTCAAAACTGACTTGGACTACCCGGGTAACAACAGTCTGGCCATACCTCTGTTTATTTGATAGGATGAAATACTTCATTCAATTTGCTAATAGGATTTATAAAAAGATATGTTTCTACTAGCGGTAACCCGTGGAAATTCCACAATAAAACAATACCAAACCTATGAAAACAAATGTATTGGTATTATAAACCAAGCGTACCCAACATAGTCAAAAATCGACGTGTTGACGTAACGACTTTGTGTTTGCAAATCATGGATTGCCCTGGTTTCCTCATTGCGAAGCCGTAGATGAATGTTAGCAGACTAACTGGAGAAAGAAAGCTAACTGTGAGATTATGAAAGGAGCTAACTTTAAAGGAAAAGGCACCTGTCAAAAGAGCAAGTGGAAAAGAAATTTTAGAGAAGTGATAGTTCTGTTAGCTGACTACATGAACAGAAATGTATGCAGTTACTTAAAGAGCATTTTTTTCAGATGCCCGAGGAGCACTTTGGATACTAGATCAATTGTCCCATTCCAAACGGAAACCATAGCTGGACAGACAGTTCGTGCTAGCCAGCTAGTTTCACTCAGAATTTGTTGCCGTTTTCTGTCTCGCTCCCGCTGTTCGGACTCAAAAATATGAAAATTGTTGGAACAGTTATGACTCTAAAATTATGTTTACTGGGAAGTCCATGTACAGTTATTTCTTCTCCTAACATAGCAAATGCCTTAAGCCATATTGTTCATGTGATTCCCTCTGGCAGATGCATTGTGATGGTTGGGCGCTGTGATTGGTTGGGCGCTTACTTGACAGGTAGTGGGAAGAATTGGTGAAAGCGTGAGACTTTCAAGTGAACTTCTTCAAATATATAGGTGGTGATATTTTAGAATCAATTATGTCTAAAAATATAAACTAGTAAGCATAAATAAACTTGTTCATGTATTGACTACAGATGTCATCAGATTTTCCTACCTTTGTTGGAGGCACCAAGAGCAGGGGGTTGACAAAGAGAACTTCATAATATTTCTTACAAGGGTCATCTTGAAGTGTCAAGCTGCTTCTGAATAGCTCTGGGAAAAAAAAACACATACAGGTAGTGCCATATCATATTGTCCATAATAATATCTATAATTTCTAATCTTTAATATGATTATAAACAGCTCTGGTCTGACACCTCACATAGAGGCGACTCTTCGTGTTTTCTTCATCTGGTGTCTGATTTGTTAAGGACTTCTTGTATTATTAATCAGCACAATTAAACAGGAGATCAAATCAAAGTCAGTGTGTTTACTGGACTAACAGAATACCACAACAAGGACTCTCCTATCAGGTGTGTCTATGGTGTATTTTTCTTATACGGCTAAAAACGAATCGAACCCTACCAGTAAAATAATTAAGGAAAGCGAGCAAGGACTACATACCATAATTTTCATGGTAATGGGGATAAAAATAAATGCTAAAATGGGCGAGAGTCACCAATGTTTTTTTCTGTTTTGTTTTTGGTGTTATAAGAGGTCCAACAGTATTAATTTTGTTTCTTAATGAGAATGTAGTGAGACATTGTGACACACGTTTTCTTAAAGGGACAGAGATGATATCTCACATACATCCAAACATGAACCCGTCTCACCTTTCAAGCTGTCGCTCCAGTCAATTTTCTTCACTCCAGTGCATTTCTCGCTGATGTCGTCCAGCTTCACCAAGTTTTTTTGGTGATCAGCAAAAGCAGTCTGTAAAAAAAACATTAATGCAAACTTAAAAAAATAGATAGTATATCAAAAAACAAGATGAAGGGAATTAAAAGCATTTTTCTTCACCTTGTAAAGGTAAAACCAGTTCCAGATAATGCTGACAATGAAGCACACAGCAAACAGTCTCCTGAACTGAATGAACCAGGACACCTTTGACCACCACTCAGTGCTTATGATGGCCACGACAACCAGAACAAACAGCCCAATCTGGAACCCAAGCAGAAAAAAACAGAAGCATTTATTTTGTATTGAAAATGTAACTCTAAAACTGAAAATACAAAAAGAAGCAAAGAGAGAGAGAGAAAGAGAGAGTGAGAGAGATAGAGAGAGAGAGAGAGAGAGAGAGAGAGAGAAGACAGGAACTTAAATTCTTCTTTCTCGTTCAATTGAGGTAGTATTTTATCTATCTTATTGTGAGAGAAGAGGATGCAGAAGACAGGGTTAGATGGAGTAAATTGATTTGCTGTGGCGACCCCTGAAGAGAAAAGCCAAAAGGAAAAGAAGATTTTATCTATCTTACATATTACATTCATCATCTGTTTCAACAACAACAACAATTGTTCTGTGATGAAAGGATGATAAAGACGTCAGACTGATGAATAAGCTTACTTTCAATAGTGTGTTAAGGTCCACACCAAAAGTGTCTTCAAACTGCCACCTCCACGCCTCATAGTTGTGTGTTCTTAGATCCACAAGTATCTGACTGATGGCATTGTCCAGAGCCCCTGTTCTCCAGTTCTCTTCACCCTCCAGAAGTGTTTGAATCTCCATTATAGATTGTCTGGACAGTCTGACTTTGGCATCATAAAACACATCAGCAGAGTCACTGGGCTGAGGAGAAAATGTAACGTGAATTAACATGGCAATGCCCTTTTACCGCATTGTACGTGCAACAATGCTGTAAAAGCATTTAGTCTGAATAGGTTTAAATGGAGCTTGATACATCAGGGATATCACATTAAAACAATGATTGCATAAATGAGAAGCTTCAACAGTATATTTAGGACCAGACATGTTCAGAAAAAGACACATGACACAGTCCTCTATGAGAAAGGACCACATACCAAACCAACTCTTTCTATTTCCTTCATCAGTCTGCTGAGGAAACGCTTGAACACCGGGGAGCAAGTAGGCTGCTGAGAGATGCGCTTGATTTCCCTTCTTTGTTCATCAATCTGAATAAAATGAAAACAACACTTGTTATGTGTGACTTATTCTCTGAGTGTAAAGGCTAAAGTTTCAACAATGTGGAACAGAACTATTTAGCAGAGCTCATGCACATCATTTCAGGGGGACTTTACTTTCTCCTGCTATTAAAAACAAGCAAAACCGTGTCTCTAATGTCTCCAGTGCTCATGGCAGGACTTGTGTTTTATTTGAGATTTTTACAATCTCATTTTCTATTTATTATGTGGCTTTCTAATTTATCTTGCATTTCTTTTGTATGCCTGCGCAGCACTTGCAAAAAAAATGAAGGCAAAGAACACTACATTTACTAATGAAAGATTTCAAGCATGAGATTTCCATCATCTGTTCATAGCAGTGTGAACTATCTGTGAAACTTTTTATTTTTGTCAAACGCCTATAGTCGCATATTACAACCAACCTGCGCCTGGAGATCCACCAGTTGTCTCTGACATGATGTCTCCTCAGTGTCGATGGAGTCCTGAGAATACTCTCTACTTTTGGTCGGTACATTGGGGTAGTTTGCTGGCTGTAAGACATACATACACAAGTGGAGCCAAGTAGTTTCCATTTAGAAAGCACTGTAGGACTTCACAATAGAGTTTATCTAGATTATGTTATTATTTTCCAGTGACCAGACATTCCCCTACGATCAAGCACATGGTCATAACCGAGGGTGAGACTGTCCTCTATCAAGCAGAAACCCAGTACAGACCCTCGCTCCAGCTGGGCGCCTTCAGGCTTCACCAGTTGGGTTGACAGAGAGAAATCGGGGCTGAGTATAAGGTACAGAGATATAAAGCAACTATAACAGCAGCTATATTAAAAGAAACTGACAAGAGTTACAACTTATTATCTACATATAAGCATATCTAAACAGTCACAACGTGACAGAGCACGTCAACCATTGAGGTGTTGGTAGTAAGTTCATGGGTTAATTGAAGATCACTCGACCTCAGTAGGCTTCCTCATCGTTTTGGTGCTTGCATCGTAGTTGAACATGTCATACGGATCCACCCAGTCGTCTTGTACATGTTCAGTGGCGGTCAGTGACAGAATGACTGCCAGGACAACAAGCAGCATCTTGTCGGGCACGTCAGTAGGTTCTGCCCAGCTAACCATTCGGTGTCAAGTTGAAAGTTAGCTAAACGACGTTAAACCAAAACTATGGTAATATTAGCGGGTTTCCTGCTGATCTGACTATTCTGTTGCTTTGCAATTCTACGAGACATTTACTGAATATCAAATAAACTTAATCAGACAACACCGAGCAGTTTCGACGGGAATACTTTACAGTAGTTACGACAACACGGAATCAATTTACGATACAAACTGTTCCATCTGCCCATCACAAGTGTACAGTACTTACGACACTACCAAACCAATTTACGACACAAACTGTTCCGCACCACTTTTCGCGATCATTCATGGGGAGTGTAGTTTCCAGTATGGAAACCTCAGTAGTACGTTCCCACGTCAGCAACAAAAATTTACAAAGTGAAAGAAAAAAGAAGTAACCCAATGGAGTTTTATGTGCAATGTCTGGTATTTTAATGTTTTATCTAGTTGACTCTGGATCGTTTGCGCAATACATTTTGTATAATCATGTTTTTTCTGGAAAAACCTAGTACGCAAACTAAGAACTAAACATGCATCAAACAAAAAAGCAAAATACTGAACTAAAATATGAATATGCTGCATAAAACTTACAGTTCACCACTCACAGGTTTATTACATGTACATCATAAAATGAACCACTGATTCAACCATTCAAGAGATAAATTTAAATCACAATTAAGATATGAATGAATGAAATTCATTTTGGTTGTTCATATTTCAAAATTAAAAAACAAAACATAGTTCAATTGTATTAATAGTAACCAAAAAAGGACTGGGCTGAAGCAAATTGCTTATATAAGCCCACCCTCATTAACGCAACTTAATCACAACAACAACATCAACATTCTTTTGGTTTTTAACAACATTCACATAAAGTGAATTATTCACCACTATCCATTGACTTCACCTCAGCAAATTTACAAACATTTATAACCATCAATTAAGTTTTTTTTTCTTGAATTTAGACGGAATTTTTATCAACTTAATTTCATCTTCCAAATCATTCCAGAGTTTCACTCCTTGTACAGACACACATCTTTGTCTGACATTTGTTCTTGCTTTAACAGACTGAGATTGTAATAGACCTCAGAGGTTATATGTGCTTTTTCTTAGTTTGTAAAAGGATTGAATGGTTAAAGAAATGTCATTATTTACAGTTCGAAATACAATTTTTAACATATTTAACTTTACAATATCTACAAATTTCAATAGATTTGATTTTATGAAAAGTTCATTGGTATGATCATGAAACCCTAATTTATTAATTACTATTGACCTTTTTTGCAATTTAATCAGAGGATCTATATATGTTTTACATGTGTTTCCCCAGATTTCACAGCAGTAGGAAAGATATGGAAGCACAAGTGACAAATACAATATGTGCAGACATTTCTTATTCAATATGTATTTAGTTTTTATTACAATATACCAAGTGTCTTTGATCATTTCTTCCTAATATACTGTAATGTTGCTTCCGGCAGATCTGATGATCTATGATCATTCCCAGAAACCTTGTTTCATAAACCCTTTCAATTTCAATCCCATTCCAAATCAATTTGACCTCTGTGCTTGACTTGTTGTATGCAAAAATCATGAATTTGATCTTTTTCTCATTTAAAGATAACTTATTTAAATCAAACCATTTTTTAAAATTTTATCAGCTCTAACTCCACCTGGGAAATTAACTGAGAAATGTCCGGTCCTGAGCAATACATATTAGTATCATCTGCAAAAATTACCAGTTTTAAAATTTCATAAACTTTGCATATGTCATTTAGATACAGAATGAATAATTTAGGCCCCAAGACAGGGCCTTGGGTTATTCCACAGGTGATTTTTTTTCTGTTGTGATGCTATTCCATTGATTTCCACATATTGATGTCTGTTTTTTAAATAACTTTTCAGCCAACAATTTACAACTCCTCTGATCCCATAACAGTCGCACTTCTGTAAAAGTAAATCATGGTAAATTGTATCGAACGCTTTACGTAAATCAATAAAAAATTCCAGTTGTGTTTTCTTTATCTTTGTTCTTTGATACATTCTCAATAAAATCCATTACTGCAAGGGATGTTGATCTATTGTTGCGGAATCCATACTGTTGATCACACAAAATGTTACATTTTTCCAAAAAAAAAGTCTAGTTGATTGATGAAAATTTTTTCTAATATTTTTGAAAATTGATCTAGTGAAGAAACTGGCCTAAAGTTGCTTACTTGTTGTTTGTCCCCATCTTTATAGATTGGAAGGACTTTAGCCAGTTTCATTTTATCAGGAAATATTCCATTTTTAAAAGAACTGTTACAAATGTAGGTTAGAGGCTTAACTACAGAGTGGATCACCTCTTTAATCATTGACATGTCTATATTATTACTCTGTAGATTTCCTGCTCTTACATTTTCTTACTACAGTACCTCTAATACATCACTCTCACACACTGGCCCAAGATACATGGAATTTGGATTCTTGTCAATGCCAAGATTTTCATTTGCAACCTACGATTGTGGTATTTGCCTTGCTGGACTTGGGCCTACATTAACTTTCTTTCATTTTCTGCTGTTGGTAAATGAATTTTTTATATAGCATTTTTTTCTTTCTGCATGATTTTTCCAGTCCACTTGTCATCCATTTATTGTCTGCCTTTGCGTTTCACTGTGATTTTTTTTTAAATTGGACAATAATAATCATAAATTGACATAAATGTATCAAGATAAAGGTTATACGAGTCATTAGTGTCTTCCACCTCACTCGTCATGGTCACTGAGTGCTACTTTAAAAGCTTTCATTGCATTAGGATGTATTATTCTCTGTAACTTATAAACTTATCATTTTTTTTCTTTAAATTAAATTCAAATATGACAAAAACTGGCAAATGATTATTTATATCTGTCAGCAATAATCCACTCTTAAATCTTTGGTCAGTTAGATTAACAAAGATATTATCACAGTTGCACTACTGCTAGTTATTCTACTTGGTTTAGATATTAAAGGGTACATCCCCATACTAAATATATTAACAAAATCTTGTTTTACATTTAAGCAAATCAAAATTAAAATCCCCACATACCAGCAGATTAGTTTTTTTTAGAATAGAACTAAGATTTTTTTGTTGAATTCATCAATGCATGATCCAGGAGTCCTATAAATACAACTAATCAATGTAAATCTCTTTGCCTTTTCATCTCTTATTTCAACTGTTACACGTTGCATTAGATCATCCATGATTTTCCACTGTATACCGTTTCACAAATAGAGCAACTCCTCCCCCAATTTTGTTATTCCTATTTTGCTTAAATAATTCATAATCTTCTAAGCTATCATTCAAATCTTTACTTTCGCAAAGCCAAGTCTCTGAAACAGCTACAAGACTGAATTTAAATGTAAAATTATTTAGGTAATCCTTCATTATATCCATATTTTTATAGAGGCTCCGGGTGTTGAAGTGAATCAAAGAAAATTGCTCAATCAGTGCATTAACTTCGTCTTCGGAGTAATATTTCCAATTCATATTTAAATTATTTGACAGATAAGATACTGCCAACCATGAACCCTACACACTGATAAAATCATTCTTGAACCAAACATGATCAGTGAAATGAGAAAATGTAGGTTTCAAACCCATTTAACAAAAGCTCCATCTGTATATTGGGGGCAGGTTCAACAGTCCCATGCATTTTTCACTGTTTATTCCCTAAAACGATGTTCAGCTCAGAAATTTGTCTTCTAAAAAATAAATCTACAGTTCTTTAAGTGAAATAATGCATTAAATATTCAACAACTTATTTAAACAAAACATTTATTTCAAGATGTGTGTATAATATTAACAATATTATTAGCAACATTTTTGGGAGCACAATTCTTATTATAAATTTGATTTGCTGTATTTCACAGTTCATTTCTATGAAACCACTCCTTTCTTAGACTTCAGCAAGACATGTATAACATGATCTTTTGAATTACTCCTTATATGGCTTTGAGATGGCTCAAAGCCATTTACTTTGATCCATGTGAAAGTATATGGCTTCTGTACATTTATGCCAGCTGGGATAGGCTCCAGTTCCCCGTGACCCGCTATGGCGGATAGAGCAGAAAAAATGAATGAATGAGCTCACAAAGCTCCACAAACACCTGCCTGAAACTTGAATGTAGGCGTGACACAAAGAAAGGACACAGAGCAGCTCAAATTCATCTTCCTTTGCGCCCTTTACCAGTCTTCGATTGTCCACCTTTTCCTTTGCCCCCTTTAGAACGCTGTTCTTTCCTCTTCATTCCCCGCATGTCTTTTTTCATGCGGCTGTCAACCACTTTGAAGGCTCCCTTTACGCCTGCGGGCCGTCTCACCTTCCTTCCAGCTCCTTTTTTGGTCACAACATATGTTACTTCTCTTTTCTCCTTCCCTAGGCCTGCCTTCTTGTAAATACTGAAAAATTGAGACAAAAAAAGACAAGATGAAATTGTTACTGAATTAAGTGCCTATAAAGAAATGGATATGTCATTGTACATGAAATCAGACCTTTTAAGCTGAGCCATCTTCTCCCTCTCAGAGATGTCCACTGTGTTGACAACGGCCTCAGCTTTCTTCTTAGCTTGTTCCATCTTCTTCAGCATCTGGAAAGGCCACAGAGAAATGACACTTAGATCTACAGATATGTTGTGACAAATAAATGATTTACAGTTTTCTAAAACTAAACGTCTTCTTAAACTAAGTGAAAAGTTTTTATTCCCCCCCCCCAATTTTTCATTTCTTTCCCCTTACCCTCCTCTTCTTCCTGGCCTTGGCTTCAGCTACTCGTTTGATTGGTCGGGCATCAATTTCCTTCCATTTTTGTTTATACTCCTCCACCATCTCCCTGGTGACCGGCACTGGCTTCTTTCTGTGCTTCCGTTCATCATCCAAGAACCACTCCGGCACCTCCCACTGCTGCTCTGAACTAGCAAATCTGTGGGGGAGATTGTATTATCTTAATGGAGAATCCCAAAATTATTTTGTATTTTTCCTAAATGTTAAAAAAATAACAATAAGAAAAATGTGAAGATATGCAGTCAGCAAACAAAAATATTTCTGCTAAACTTCTTACGAATTCAATAGAAGAAAATGTGACTCTCATAACTGTCCAGTTTTCATCAGATTCTGTGCTACATTTGAGGCTGTTTTAAGTTTATATAGCAACTGGTCTCAGATTTTCGTAGTGGGGTGGGGGTGACTGAACTACATTCCCATGTTTGTTGCCACAAAGGAACACAAAAGATTTAATGGCTTTACGCACTGAGCTACACCAGACTTCGGCAACCGAACCTCAAAGCAGAATCAATATTTGCAAAATTTGGCCTTTTTATTGAGTTTGTTGGCAGTAAGAAACAAGAGAATATCAAGAGCCTTCTATCCTAAGTCCCTGGGCAGGTGGGCTCACCCACAGACACACCTGTGGAAGGAACTGTCCACCAGGTCTCTAGCTTTCTTCTTAGATGTGGCAATCTGACAACCCAGAGCCAGACCTTCTGCATCCAGGATCCGGGCCTTCTTACCTGAGAGCATATCAGACAGAAAGTTACTCAGCAATACGAAACAGAGATATTTACTAGTTTCAAGAGTAAAGAATAAAAAAATAAAAAAATAAATAAAAATGAGTTTCCCATTTCTCTTCAAGTTCAGCAGCTTTCAGAGTGTGGGAAAAGGTAATATAGATAGAAAGTGGTTTAATATCAGTATAGGGAAGGTTCATGAACGTTTAACTTACCTATAAATAAAAAGATAAATAGTTTGTCGCTACATCGCGGAATGCGTTATGTGCGTGTGGTTCCTGGAACGCATTAACCATGAGTAACGACAGCGCACTGTACACGATATATTAACATTTCTCACTCACTGGTTTTCTCTACAGGGACAACCTGGAAGTCATCGTCTTCAGTGGCTCCTGACAGCCTGTTCTTCCCCTTGGACTGCTTCATCCTGCTAATCTCCCTGGAACAAGCAGAAAAATAAAAATAGATTTGTTCAGGCACCATAAATAAAACATGACCCTTTATATAATATTTTGAGAACAAGCAAGCAAGCATAGCCATCCATACTAAATAATGTTTTACTTTTCGTCATCGCTGCTATCTGAGTCGCTGTCACTCTCCTGAACTTCCTGCGATGGTCCTGTTTCGTCTTCTGGTGGAGCAGCTTCATCTTCCTCTTCCTCCACTTCTTCAGCTTTCCTCTTTTTGCCTTTTTCTGCAAGAAGATCCAAATGTCTTTCTACCTTAGATTTAGAAAATGTAGTTGAAGAGTTCACATCCTTTTGAAAATGATTATTGTGAATTATGAAAATCTGGATTTAAATTGTTTTGATGAAAGTGTATGAATACATGAAGGAGAAGCAGAGCAAACTGTGACCTTTTTGTTTGTTCTGAAGCCACTCGGTCTGTTGGAGCTCATTCTCAGCATCTCCTTCAAGGTCGATCTCAGAGAAGATGCCCTGCAGTGACAAATAGACAACAGGCTCAGAGTCACAGCTTTTTACATTTGCAAACTGAGAAAGATCAACGATTATGTGAAGGAGTTTATTCACCATGATATAAACAAAATATTGAATTTTCAACCTGAACATTGTAAAATGTACCTGACTGAACCACAGGTTGGTCTCTCCTTCTTTTTTCTCATCTTTTCCCTCCAGTTCCACCAGCAAACCACTTTCCTGTCCTTCATCCTCCTCCACTTCTGCTGCGAATTTCACTCTTCATGAAAAAGACATGAATAAACAGTTGATATAAATGCAGTAATATGACTATTGTTATAATGGTAACCCTTTTTTTAAATTGAAAAGCAGGTTTTTCTTTAATTTGAATGAAATTACTTCTTCTTTGGTGCTTTCCTCTCCAGTTCTTTCTCTCTCTGCTCCACATCTTCCAAATCCTCATCATCTAAATCAGAGGCCAAGGACATCTTGTCCTCCTCCCCATCATCCTCTTCGTCGGACAGATGGAGATCGTCCTCTCCATCCACCAGGGCATTAGCGTCCTCCATGTCCCCCTTGGATATATCAACCAGTGCCTGATGGAGAGGGATGAGAACAAACATTAAATCAAATTAGAACTGTAAAATTCAGCTGAAAAAACTAATTTCTGCAGATGAAAACTATCAAGCCAAGTTCGAGTTTTTCATGTGTCAGTCATCACCTTTTTCTTATTGATGGTGCTGAGGGAGAACATGGATGAATCATTCGTATCGGCGATGGACACACCAGGTAGGTCCATCTTCAGCTCCACTCTCTCCCTCTGCTTCCTCTGCTCCTTCAGCAGCTTCCTCTTCTTCCTAATGGAGCAGGACAGTCTCACGATCTCTCTCTTAAAAGGCATGCAAACTCCAAGAATATAATTCGTATTTTTCCACTAAAATCAACAAGATGCTGGCTGAAGAAACACTAACCACTATAAGAACAATAGTAACCGCACAACCCTTTCTGCAGGCTCTGTTAAATATTACTGTTCATCTGAAACTACAATAACACTATTTGATACAAGTATGTAGAAACGTTCCAGAAAATTTATCGAGAAAATTACCTACGTTTACGAAAAGGCAACAACTTAACATAACACAAAAAATGAGTCAGGAAAAAATTTTGCTCGCACCGTTTCAGCTCAGCAACCTCCTCAGTTTTCAGTTCTGCTAGTTTCTTCTCCATTTCTTCCTCCTCATTGTCCTCCTCCTCCTGTTTCTTTTCATGTTCTTCCTCTATATTGCCCTCTTCATCAGAACTCAAGCTGAAGAAAAAAATGAAGGTTTTTTTTTCTCTTTAATCCACTAGCATGTCTACTAGAATATATTTGGTGCTATTTGTAAAATATGTTGTAGTTTACTCAATCGCCTGGTCAAGCTGTTTGGCCTCTGTCCTCAGTTTCTTTGCCAGGTATTTCCTCAGCTTGGACCTCCAGCTCAGCAGCAGACTGCAGATGAAGGAAAAAAAGCAGTAGATAATTATTATTATTATTATTGACATTATTTTATTTGGGGCAGCAGTAGCTCAGTCTAGTAAGTCCTGGGCTGGGGACCAGAGAGCGGCTGGCTCAAGACCCGTGTTGACCAAAACAATTTGGAGTGTGACCTGGCAGTGGTAGGTGCCAGTTCACCTCCTGAACCCTGCCGAGGCGCCCCTGAGCATGGCACCGTCCCCTTACAAGTTGTTCATGGTGCACCCCACGTGAGAGCTGCCCATCGCTCCACCTCCCACAATCTGCATGCCTCAGGTGTGTGTGTGTGTGTGTGTGTGTGTGTCTTGACAATATACAGTATATACACGTGTGATATTAGAATGGAAAAAACAAAATTCCCTACGGGGACTATTAAAGCATTGATTATTATTATTATGGTTACAGAAAAATTGTTATTCTTAGAAGTTATCAATGACAACGACTCACCGGAGATCTTTGCGGCCCAAGACCTTGATGTCACGACAGCATTCCTTTATCTCAGCAGTGGTAGTTGGATGACTCTCCAGTTCTTCATGGTCGAAGGTGATCTGAGTGAGGAAGACAAAGTTGGAGAAAATTGGCAATATTTTTCCACAATGTAATCTGTACAGCAACACAAAATAATCACACTTTACTCCATCTCCCACCTCAAATTTGATCAAAAAGGAATTCTTTTTTTTTTAGCAATAAAAACTTGTTTTCATCTTGGACAAAAGACAGCAGAGCTCTCACCTCACTGGCTTTGCCCAGGAAGTCTACAGCATTGTCTGCTTTCAGAAAAGCTGTCACTGTGAAACTGTGGAAGAGCGTCAGATCACCATCTGTGTATCCCTCTGCCTGGAACACAGAAACAGATGCTCATCAGCAATACATATAAACATTTGGAGTGAAATATTGTTGACTCTAAATCATTAAAAAAAAAACACTATTTGTGAGTGAAAAAGTTCACACCACAACAAACAGCATGTTAAGATGGAGTTTTACTGCACATCATTTTTTTTACAATGAAGTCATCTGTCTAATATACAGCATACATACCTTTGGTTTCTTGACAGGAATCAGCTCCCTCACTGTTTTGGCCTGCACCTCCACTTCTTTGAATGCATGTTTGGGATCGAAGAACTTACTGTCAATTTTGTCTGGGGCAACAAAACCTGGAAGAGAGAAAACAAATTTGGTCAGATGGAAGTCAATTTTTCTTCTCTTCATCACAATCCATAAATGCCACTGACCCTGACAAATGACGAAGATCTCTGCGGATTCATTCCTAGACGCCTGTGGCTTTGTGGCTTGCACCTTCTTGAAGAACTGCTGAAATATCCAGAGCAGTGGCTGGTAATCTTTGGAGCGGAAAACCTTGGTGATGAAAATGCCACCTTTGGTCAGGAACTCACAAGCCAACTTTAGGGCCATGAGGGTCAGTTGGGCTAAGGATGAAGCAGGGAGCACAGTCAGGTTTGACATAATTACAACAAATTGCTGTTCATCTTATATTTCGGGCAGCAGTAGCTTAGTCCATTAAGCCTTGGACTGGGGACCGGAAGTCACCGGTTCAAGACCCATGTGGGCCAAAAATATATGGATTGTGAACTGGCAGTGGGAGGTACCAGTTCACATCCTGAGCCCTTGAGCAAGGCATCGTCCCCTTACAAGCTGCTCATGGTGCGCCCCACATGAAAGGTGTCCGCAACTCTTACCTCCCATTATCAGCATGCCTACAGGCCCCGTGTGTGTTTGTGTGTGTACGGGCCTGTTGATATACTGTATATATTTGGAGTGGGAAAAAAGTAATTTCCTTACAGGGATTATTATAAGATTTATTATTTATAAACTGCAAGGAGATACAATTAGAACCAAAAATTTTTCTTGAAATTATTTCAAAAACATTTAATTTTCCCACATATTATAAGATGCAAATGTTGTGACAAAATATGAATTCAACCCAAGTCTTTATAGTATTTTTTGCTCAATTGATATTTATTCTTTATTTAATCCAAGAAAAATTAAAAAAACCTTTGGTCAGGAAAATAACTTCCTCAAGGAGATAGATCAATTACATTTCTTCTTCTAAAAATTTGTGTGTAGTAACTGCATGTTTTTTTCAGTCCAACGTCTTCACATGTTGCTTAGGAGGCACATACCTTGTGAGAAAGCATCATGTTGCCAGTTGGCTCCCACATTGGGTGCGCCATCATTTAACACAACATCAACCTTCCAAGTCTGCAGCTCTTTTCGTAAAGCCTGCACAAGAAAGACAGCATTTTACTGAACAAATCCATTGGAAATCTCTAAAGCCATGAAAAAACTATGCATAACTAGTATCCTATATTTACAACTGTATTAAATGCACCAGTAATATTCTAAATTGTGCAAAAGCCTTTGCCTCACCTGTCTGCATTTCTCAGTGGTGATGTCTTCTTGCAGTGTCACCACATTCGGGATGGGCTTGATGGGCACCAGATCAACACCTGACAAGAGGAGACACTTTACAATTCTGACAGTATTTCATTCATCAAAATTACATTACAATTGAAAAAAACTTTAAAAAATCACATAAATTACAATGTGAACTGATGACATGACACTCACCTATAATGAGACTTGATACAGGCATGAACTTAGATGCCACCTGCAACCTGCAGAAAATTTTTCAAGTAAAAGTTGATCAATTTTCTTATTAATGTTACAAATTACATATTTAGTACATTCATTTCCTTTAGGACAGAGCAAAAAATGGTAGTCCTACTTATGAATTTAACACAATTTTCTAATGTGATTCTCTTTTCTGCTGTACACTGCAACGGATCTAATAATAAAAATTTCTTGTATTTCAGTATTTACAGTCTAACGTTCCTCCAGTGAAGAAGAGCAGAATGTCTGAATACAGGGGCTGTCTGAGAAAATATGGAATATGAACCTTGGCCTTATTCCAGGCAAAGGCGTTTTCATATGTGACAGAAGGAAGACAGATATGCGATCAGAAAGAAAATCTTTGCAGGTCCAGCCCACTGCCAAATGCTGCAATTTATATAACAATACATAGTGTGTGGAGTGGCTCCTCCTGTTCGTTGGGGGCTTTCGCGTTAGCAGGAAGAACATACCAAATACAAATTATCCCCCACATTGAATGTAATGTGTGTAATTACAGCCCTGGGACCACTGTTCATCATAAACCAGCATCTGATCGCGTTGACAAGTAAACTCACCATCCACCAGGAGCAGCACACAAGTCAACAAGAGCTCTAGCTTTCTGTAGAAACTGAAATTTACGGTTGAGCTGGATGAGTTTGAAGGAAGACCTAGAGCGATATCCTGAAAAAGACAAGGTGTATTAGTCAACATTCCGAAATCCAGATCTTTCTGCCATTAATGATCCAGCGAACAGTCCCAGAAAACCCCACCGACTACAGGTATGCTAAAGATGTAAACGTTTTCTTTAGCGGCGTGGTCCGGTACCTGTTTCTTTAGCTAGATGGTAGAATTTATCTCTTCTGGTCTTTCCTACTTTGACTTTCTTCCCCATTTTAATTGTTTGCTATTTTACAATTTACACGAACACAAAATTGTCTTATCCACTCAAACGGCCATGAAAATAACACGTGTGGTTTTCTCGGCGCAGAAATTCTACGTCACTTTCAGAATATTTCTTCTTCTGTTGATTTGTTTCTAGAATTTACCGGACAGTACTGCCACCTATCGTTTATAATAGAGAATGCAAGGAACAGACGTGCTGAAAAGAGAATCGTTCGAGTAATTGAGTCAGAAAAAAATCACAAAAACAACAACAAAAAAAGACCCCATAAATATAGACCTACCCTCTAAGCAGATTAGGTAGTACTTTTGTTCATACGGATTTTGGAATATATAGATTTGTGCTGCACCCAAGTACTAATGGAATTTTGTTCTTTATGTCCACTTAAATGTACCCAAAAACAACAAAAAACAAGAACAACAACAAAATAAATCACATTCTGTATCATAGGTTGTTTCTTAGGTTTGTCATTGAACAAATAACACACTATAATGCATTATAATTAAAATTTAATTTATTGTAATCAAAGCCGCATGAGTGTTGGGAGACAAGCCCCTTCAATGAGGGTCACAGCTGTCAGAAAGGTCTGTTTCTGGATCGCGTGTTGATCAGCCCCAGGACAGAGAAGGCACTCGCAGCTGCTGTCACCAAACTGATGGCCCCAATGGCCCGTGTAGCCTGTGGAGACAGAAGGCAGAGGAGGCAGACTGAGGATTGCTGCATAGGAATGCAAGATGTCGAGATTATCTTGGAAATTTCACCATAATAAATATAAAGAAAAAATATGATCATCTGTATTCCATTAACTCATAATTGGATGTGAAAATCAAAATGATTTATTTTGCTTATGGAGGAATCACAAACCGACAAACGGTTCTGTTAATACACAACACAATATAAGGTGACATTCAGAGTATAGGTGTAAGTTTAACAGTTTAACAGTAAAATATAACAAGGCAGTCCTGGTAAATGGACTTCAGTGACTTGCAGTATATGTTTGTATACAGTATATACGGTATATATAATATATGCACACACACACATACACACACATATATGTATATAACACATATGTATGAAACAAAATTAAGTGAGTGAGAGACCTGCTCGGACACCCCCTCCCCGTAACGCAGAAGGGTAACAAAGTGCTCGCAGTTGCTCCCCAGCAGATCATAAGACACCTCCTGGCCAATGAGGACTTGTGCTCTCTGGATGATTTCACAGATGGGCAGGGGTGTGTGGTTGTGGTCATATTTGTTGTTGACACGGTATGAGTCGCTTCCCACCACCTCTTTCAGCAGCTGCATGCGCACCACTGCCTTCCGGCTGAAAACGGACTTCACGCTTGACATGGCGGCTACAGGGCCTTCATCTGGAGAGGAAAAAGAACACGGGATCCGTAGTGTGACAACATTGATGACATCTATTCTTTCCAAAGTGAATAATTCGGATTCTTGCATCTTATTTCTTGCAGGCATAAGAAAGAGAGCCATTGTGGGCAGAACCAAAGCTTTTTTAAACCAGTCGGTGTGTTTTATGTGCAGAATTGTTGGGTATTGGTTGCTGAAAGATTAGAGAAACAAGCTTGAGTCTTGTAAGTTGCAGGTTTGAATCCAAGGACCAGCAAGATGTAGGTGTATCGGCAGTATTTCTCCCTGACTCAGTGGTTCCATTGACGTGTCTTTGAGAAGACCCTTGACCCGTGCTGCTTCTCTGGGCTGTTCAGCGTCCAGAGAAGCAGACAGTGATGGTACTGAGCTGCTACCTGCTATGAATGTGTGTAACTGTGTGGACGATAGGAAGGCATTCCTAAAACTAGTGACGCTTCTATCGAATTAATTAATGATAATGATAAAGTGTCATCTCTTTCATTTAAGTTTGCTCCGCCAGTTTAGCGCCTTACTTTATGGTTTCTACTGACCAACAGGAGTTAAGTTGATGATGTAACCGTCTCCCAGGTAGAGAGCCCAGTGCTGATACGCTGGTCTGAAGATCTCAATCAGGTCACCTGGCTGCAGGTCAGCGAGGGGGTCAGGAAGGTCAGGGTCATTTGAGGCCATCTGCACACACGCACACGCACACGCACACACACACACACACACACACACACACACACACACACACACACAAACACAAACACGCATACGGAAAGAGATACAGATACTGAAGGTTGTATGTAGTAATTCTGTACATTTTGATTTAATACACAGTTTGAAGTAGTCTTTCTGTGTCTGTAGGTAGGAAAATTTGGTTCAAAAATTTTGTGTGGATAATGGAATTATTGACATTTTGAAAATACTTAAAGTTGCACTCTACAAATTTAGATTATGTCATACTCTTGTGTTAAACTTATTATTGTGGACTATGACCAAGTCTTATATCTCTATTTCTGAGCAGGGTCAACAGGGTCATTTGTGCTGCAAACTTTTTATACTACACTTACGCCTCAGATCACACCTACAGCCTTTCCGTCAACTTACTACAGAGTTTTGTTGTTGTTTATCCATCCCACATCATGCTTCCACAAATTCTGAGGAGAAAATATGACACAGATCAAACAAACAAACCGAGATATTTAATGTACAGACAGATGACTGGATGTGAGAACTGTGAAATTATATATATAAAAATCACACATATAAGCATGAGGAAGAACTAAAAGAGGAAGAGAATGCTGGATAACGCTGAACAATGCACCCACACATGCATATAAAGACAATACACACCAGCTTACACAGACAATACACACACAAGCTATTTTTCCACCTGTGCTGCCACAATAGAAGCAACACAATAGGGAAGCCGGCAGAAAAATAGCTGGAGCCCAGGTTATTTCACAAGGAGAAAAAATACTCATAAAAATGTGTATGTATATCATTTTCAAAATTTCAAATCAAGATTTTAAAAAAAGTCTCTTGGGTCACCTGCACCAATACCTAATTCAGATTAAGTCAAATTCCACAGAGGCAGACCATAGTTCAGGTCAAAGCTACACATGATGGGATGAAATCTATATCAGCCCAAGAGAGCAATGAGTTTATCTATCTCATCATTAATGTATGACGCAGAAGCCAAGCTGAAAACACAAAGCAACATATTATTTTACCAAACCAGAACTCTGTCAGATATGTTGGGTTTCCAACATTAAAATACACAACGTTTTATATCATGTGTGGACATCAGGTATTTTTTTGTATAATCATATTTATTTCTATTATAAACAAAACAATCTATTGAATTAAAACACAAATACTAGAGAAATAAAGTCCTTTAAATTCTTTTTGATGTGGTAGTCTTACCACATTTAACTGATTCTCAAAGAATGAGTATAAAAAGGCTGAGAGCAACTAAGAGCCATAATACTTACTCAAACACCAAGAGCTTTTTCTTCCTCACCATCTTAATTCCCCATCATAAATCCACAGATCACCATAAAAATACAGCAAGAAAAGAGAAACAAAGGAAATCCTTTCAAAGTTTCTAAAGTAATAAATGGTTCGTCAAATATCTCAAAGCTAAACCAGAAGCTGGAAGTCCTGGTGGAGTTATTTCGGAATGTGCTGCTCTAACTGATGGCACTTTGTCAGCTGCTAAGGTCACACCTAATCGTACACCCATGGAGGCGTTTCCTCTCTGGTTCACAGGCTGCTGCTTTGAACAAAAGTTATTGTGTGCTTGTCATGGCACCGCTCACATTTGGTATTGACTTCCCTTAAAGCCAAGGTATTCTCACAATCTCACAGTCTGTTGTTAATTAAAAACATAACATGTAAATTTTTCTGATGCACTCTTGAGCATTCTTACAAGTGACAATCTCTCTGATTCAGCTTGAAATGCTAATGTGATAGTATCCATTCTCTCTAAATTTTACATTCTATTAAATAGGTGCGCGCGCGCGCGCGCACACACACACACACACACACACACACACACACACACACACCATTTATATACAGTATAAACTTATTTAATTTATAATTCATAGTTGTTGTTTGCTGTATTGACGCAGAAGCCAATACCTGCGCATATTTAAATTACTTTCTTTGATTCCAGGTTTCTTATGTGATTAAATAAAGAACACGTGTCCTTTGTTTAATCACATATGTTCAGTAACAACACCGAATTTGAGTTTCGCCTCCAATAAAGGAGATCCCAGGGGTTGGATGCTGTCGTTGGTTGCTGATTGGCTTGCTAGAAATGTATCTGTCTCCACCCCCTATTCCGTAAAACGCAGTCGGATGTTGTAGTTCAAGTTCACAAGAGTAAATCTATTCAGAACAAGATATTCGATGTTTGGTTTCAAAATAAAAGAAATGGAGGCGCACGAAGAGAACGGATAATGCACGGCACACTTTAAATTTAGTTTCATAATGATTTAATCAACAACAATAAATATAGAACCTAAATGTAATTGCAATGAAACCGATTAGAAGTTCCAAAGAACTATTTATAGATCAAAGCACTAGCTTTGATCTATGAAAGCACTAGCTTTGATCTATGGTCTTACATTGGTCTTCTCCCTCGTCTTCTCCCTCGGGATGTATGAAAGTAGTTCAGAGCTCTAGCTTTGACCTTTGATCTGCAAGTAGGTCAGGGTAAAATTTTGAATTCAGGGGTGTCGTGGGATGTTGCAGTCTGTGACTGCATTGTTACATCCCGCTTCAAAGCGGTGATGTATTGTGATTGTCAGCGTGTATTTGTCCATTTGTCTGTTTGTCCATCCGTTAGTCCACCAAATATCTTCGCAACCGTTGCAGATATAAAGATGAAACAAAAAGCACATCACTCTGGCGGCAAAGGGGATGCAAATGATGACCTTGACAAAACTAGGTCAAGGTCAAATTTTAACTTTTGTACACTCAGGAACTGGATAAGATAGAAAGACGAGGGAGAAGGCCAGTGTGAGTAAAACCAAAGATCAAAGTCAGTGCTTTGATCTATGAAAGTAGGTCAGAGCACTAGCTTTGATCTTTGACCTATGCAAGTAGGTCAGGGTAAAATTTTGAATTCAGGGGTGTCGTGGGATGTTGCAGTCTCTGACTGCATTAGTTCTTATTGGTTTTGCTATTGAATTTAGTTTTACTTTTTCCAGGTAATGTTCAAATACACAATTTTCTTGAGAGTACCTTTTTATTGCAAACTGTTTAAAATCTTAGTTTCAAAAGACATAAAGTAATATGGGTTTTATTAACACTTCAACAGTCACTGTCGGAAAAGTGATAAAAATCTGAACTTAGTTGATGGTATGATGATACTTCCTAGTTGTTGAAGAAAAAAAAACATTCAACGCAAAAAAGATACACTTCAAATTAGTGAGAAGGCATGAGAAAGTGTAAACTATGTGAGTTTTAAGATAACAGTCACAGTTATTAGCATTAGCTAGCATATGGAAAGAAGCAGGAGCCATGGGAAAAGCTTGGCTCTTACTTTGAAAGTATTGACAGCCGGAAGTGTTAATGCTAACTTGACACGTGCTATTGCAAAAGGATACAAACAGAAGGTTAGCTGGCTTACAGCTGACATTTTTTATCAAGGAAAGTGTTTGTATACACGATCTCAACAGAATCAGCATTGTTTTGTTATGACAAAGCGACACAAGCTGTTGTAGAACTGTGGTAAGAAAACACCGCCGGTTAGCTGCGCTGCTGTTATCCCTGCGCTTTCCACTTGTACGTGTAGCTAACGCTGCTTCAAGTGTTAGCTTGTTTGGTTGGCTCCGCATGCGCTCACTTGTGCAATTCTAAATATTCGTAGTAACAATTTGGAAACGTCAAACATACGTTTGTTAGTTGTATCTGAAAAAAGTTTTTCTTATTGTCATGCTACATGCTGTGAATTTACTTTGTTCTATGTTACTGCTAACTTACGTCTACACTGACATAACGGTTTGGTAACATTTCATGTTTGCGTAAGAATTGTTCAAAATAATTGCGTAAACTGGCTAACTTGCTATTTGCCCTGAAGACAGCCCTGTTTCCGTGGTTATTGGTCAAACAGTTCTTGACCTTTCGGCCGCTCTGTGTAGATTCCACACCATGGCTGCAGCCCCTCCACTCGTCCGATCAGATTCAGCTCTGGGGGAATTTTCGCCTCTGAAACACTTCGTCGTTGCAAAGAAGAAGATCAGCGATGTGTTTGAACAACTTCTGAACTATGTGAGAGAGACCTCAGAGTTTGTAGAAGGTGATCTCTTTGTTTCTCTGTCATTTGTCATCTAGGTCTAATAAATAGTTATTTTATTGGAAATCAATAATGGTATCAGTTTTACGAAACTAAGTGCTCCCCATTTCATTTATGTGAAAAAACTTGTATATTCAAAGGCTTGTTTATCAACCTGGACTTCGCTTTTTCTGACGAATTTAGTTGTTTTTTCTGTGTTGTACAGAAACCAGCAGGAATAAAGCTTTAGATAATATTGCGACTTTGGACCAGAAGTTGGAGATTCAGGCATATGCTGAAAAACTCGCTGTCATTAAGGAGGTGTTGGTACGCAGACACATGAAAGTGGCCTTTTTTGGCAGGTAAACACAGCAGTAAACACAACACCATACTGTTACTTTCATTTTTAAATCTGATGTTTCATTTTATTTTTTTTTATATATTTTATATATTTTTTCCATTAATGGACCCTTTTCTGACACATTTGGTAAATTGTGTACGGATGTTGAAATCAAACTTCTTCTTTTACCAGTGATTCAAGTGGCACTTTTCCTTTCACTTCTGATGACTATAATCCATGATGTTGTTCATTAACTCATACATTTTCTATTGTTAGTTGAGACAGATGTTATTTGATCCATGTTATGCTTTCACTGATGTAATGGAAAAGCAATGAATGAACACACACAAAGATGATATGTTAGGAAAATATTTCATATGATTGGTTCAGGACCAACTTTCAAATTCCATTTTATGATGAATGATATGACATCTAGGACTCATGAGTTGTCTGTCTGTAGTTCAAAGCTTGAGTAGATTTATTTTCTACGTTAAAAATATGTTTTCCTTGTTTTTAGGACCAGCAATGGCAAAAGCACAGTGGTCAATGCCATGCTGAGGGACCGTGTGCTGCCCAGTGGGATTGGCCACACAACAAATTGCTTCCTGAGTGTAGAAGGAACTGATGAAGACAAGGCCTACCTCAAAACAGAGGGTTCTGATGAGGAGAAAAGCATCAAGGTACGTGAACCTCATTTAGCACGGAAGGTTCAGTCAGAAACAAATGTCTTCACACATTTTGATCTCTGGAACCTTTGCACTCTCATAAGTTTTTTGACATAATGTTTCATAAAAACAGATCTGAGTAACTTAGCCAATCTAATTGGTTGTTACCTTCAATCCATTCTTATTTTGTTCTAGTGAAAACACATATATATTTCCAAATCTGAAAAGCATTGTTGCTATTCCCCACATTCCTTTGTTGATTGATTGTTGTTCACCTTAGGCAGTCAGAACGGCCGGGTGAGAAGATTGTTTCTGTTGTTGTAAATATTTTTGTATGTAAATGGTCAGACACTTATGGATAGATGCTGATAAGGTGTTTTTTTTTCACTATGATAACAGAACCATGCTGATGACTATATAGTTGTCGTATTCAAAGGTTTTATAAACGGCAGCTAATTTCTGAAAAATGTTATTATATGCAACAATAGTAACAATGCTCATTCAATGGTGTTGATAACATGTTGGCTTCACTCAGTTTTACCTGGAACCCACTGAAGGGTATTCAGTTGAAATTGTTTCACCATAATGAGCAGCTTTGTCATTAACTTTCATATCTGTTAATGGTAGGACAAGGTCAATGTTATGGAACAACATAGGAAATGGTAGTGCAATTCACAACACTGTTAATTTACTACCTTAGTGGATGAAACTGTAGTCTTAACCTTCAAGTTTTAAAGGGAAATGCTTGACTTAATGGTCCATATATCTTGCTGTGTAAGTTAAAAAGCCTCTTACTAAAAACTAAAATGGTTCTTGTGAATAGTGATCAGCTCATTGGCTGCCAGTGCTTTGTAGCAGTTGATCTCCTTTGGCGGACATTTTCCGACACTACGGATATTTACTGGTGTTTTCTTTCTGTTCTTGACCGATCGCAAGATGTTTCACTCTGAGCCACACCATGTTCATTCGCGGGTGGGCTCTGACAACTTTGTTGCGTATCGTAAGTTGTCGCAACTTGTCTGTCTTCCTCTGGTTTACCATTGTCTCTTCTATAACTGGATCAGTCGTCATGACTCCAAATTCCATGATTAGAAGCCTGTTTTCTACTGACAAGCTCCGTCAGACTCTCTCAGCCCTCCCTGTTGAAAAACGTCAGTAGCAGCCAGGGAGTTAAAGACACAGCCTCGTAGTTCGATTTTCTTTTTACCTTAATCCCATGTTGCCTTAAAAAAAGATTTCTGTAACAGTATATCACAAGGTAAAATTTACTTTGTTGGAGGTTGGTGACATTGAGAGAACAAACTTAATAGTTGCATAATGTTTGTATATTACAGAGGAATTATTTTATAAATAGCATAAATTTATCACATCTGTCTACTTGTGTCTCCTCTGCAGACTGTAAACCAGCTGGCTCATGCGCTGCACATGGATGAGAGTCTGGATGCCGGCTGTCTTGTCCGTGTGTTTTGGCCAAAAGCCAAATGTGCTCTTCTTCGAGATGATCTGGTGCTTGTTGACAGGTAACAGAATGTTACCTGATCAAAAAGTGTGATTTACACTTAGCTGTCAAGAATTTGAGGTTGTGACCCGTCTTTCACTCCATAGCCCAGGGACAGATGTCACATCACAACTGGACAGCTGGATCGACAAGTTTTGCTTGGATGCTGATGTCTTTGTTCTGGTGGCCAACTCTGAATCCACACTTATGAATACGGTAATGATTCTGAAACTCATGTCTGGCCAATATTCCTGAATTTTCATATGCTGGCAGTTACTGTTGTTAACCTTGGGGGTTAACTAATGGGGTTTAAAGTTTACTTGTGTATTCGCAGTACTGGGTTAACAGCTGACTGCAAAACAACTTTGCACCACAAGCATAAACGATAGCAAGATCTGTATGCTTCTAGTCCTGTCAGTCAGCAATGTTGACTAAACAGGTCAGTGTTGATGTTTTCTATGTTGACCGTCTACAGAGAGAATATTGCTCTCTGTGTGTGTTTCTAGCCACAGAGGCCCCGTTCTTGGTTTTTCTGGCGCAGGCATTCATGCAATGTGAAGCTGCACACAGTCAATCACAGAGCTACTTAACCCAACAGCAGCTCTTAAAGGAGAAGCAGCCTTATGTAAACCATGTCAGATCCAAGTATTAAAAAACTGTGTAATTCTCATCAGTATTTGAAACAGCAGCTTTCTCATTTTAGTTAAAACAGACAAACAAACAGTGATTTCTGTCTTGGTGTTTAATATACCTTACATTTGGCAGTGAAATTAGGACTGTTTTTGTCAAATAGAACATTTTTATTTCACAAAATTGTTTTTGGAGAAAAATGACCTTTTTCATTTTCACATGTTTGATTAAACATCTTGCTTCACCTTTCCATCTAGGAAAAGCATTTTTTCCACAAAGTGAATGAACGCCTCTCAAAACCCAACATCTTCATCCTCAACAACCGCTGGGACGCCTCAGCAAACGAACCAGAATATATGGAGGATGTGAGTCAAACCAAATGTTAAAATACAAAATTATCTACTCGTCTTAACCACAATAGTGAATAAAAAAATAACGTCTTATGTTTTAGTTTGATAGAACACAATAAATCCCAGCGTTGACATTGAAAATAGTAATTTTATCATCAAATTTGAACTGTAATTCTATATAATTTATTTAACTTACTGCATTAAAGTGCAACACAAGAATACAAGTCTTCTGCTGTCTCCAGGTGAGGAAGCAGCACACAGACCGCTGTGTGAACTTCCTGGTGGAGGAGCTAAAGGTTGTGGATCGTGATCAGGCCCCCAACCATATCTTCTTCATCTCTGCCAAAGAGGTGCTGAACTCACGCATGCAGCGTGCACAGGGTATGCCTGAAACAGGTGAGGCTTCACATCACAGTAGACAATGGAGCCACATTCATGAGGTGGAAAAGCGATCACTTGTCTGTGAGTCCAGACGACATGCTGTTTGTCAAATCAAATTCATGTCATACAGAATTTTGAATATTGTCATAAAATTCAAAGTGTTACATGTGTTTCACAATCATCTACTTTTTATGAGTTTTTACATTCTGAAACTTTTCTATCAACACTTTCTTCAATTTTTATTGAAATGCAGTACAGTCGTACCTTGAGATACGAGTTTAATTCGTTCTGTGACCAACCTCATAAGACAAACTACAGGTAGTCCTCAAGAAACAAACATCCGACGTGCAAACATAAGTAGATATGAACATGTGTGTGTCGCCATAACCAACTACTGCACTTCACTTTTCTGCCACAACCCCCGCCAAGCAACATTGCTGCATACGTGAGTCTGCAACACTCGACTCCCCCCCTTGTCCTTGTGCGTGTCTCTGTGTTTATTGTAGCTGATAAAGCAAAGCCGAGCACTAGCGGTGAAGTGGTCTGTTAATTCCTGCAGGTTCTAAAAATAACAATACAGTAGGTGAAATCCACCTATTGTAGGCGTTAACGTTTTCACACTTTTCTCTTGTTTAAGCACATAGGGCACAGATCGCAATGTACTGAAAAAAACATGCAAAATTGCACTAAAAAATCCTTTAAACTGCAAGGCTGTGAAAGGTGAACCACGTTATAGCAAAGAACCACTGTATTGGCAAAAAACATAAGGCAAGTGATGGTAGTGGTGAAGAAATGCATCGATTTCTCCGATGACAACTCTCTCTGTCACCGGCAATAACTCAGTAGAAGTATACCTCACCCTCCGTAGTGTTATATCAAGGGAAAAAGTTTACTGGAAACTACTCTTAATTCAAAGCAATTGTGTAAATCACAATTGACGCTAAATGATAGGTATAGGAACTATATGTGCGTATTTTAATATGATTTATGTTTTCTTCTTATTTATTGTGCATTAACCTGATATGAGGTGTTTTTAATGATTTTCTAGTGATTTTACAATTCCAATATTTCCAGTGGACTGACGTAAAGTCGAGTAAAGTGTTGTAAGCTTGATTATTATTTTTCTATGTATTGTTTTGGAAAAACAATATATAATTGAGAATGACGTAACTCAAACATAAGCCAGGGTATAGCTGTATTTTATTTTATTATGTGTTGTTTTTATGTCCTGTTATTGTTTCTGGTATGTCTTAGGGAATCTTATTTTTGTATTTAGAGTAGTAATGGCATTTAAATGACATCAAATGACAATTATAGATTGAAATTTGATAAATAATGTGTCACGAACATCCTCATGGAACTGATTGTGTTCCTAGGTGGAGGACTACTGTACATGTACTCGTAGCTCTAATAAATTTTCCCAATTTAATATACCAAATAATTTTAACTGTTCCAGCCTTGTAAAAAATCCCCAAACATCCTAAATTATAAAAAAGAAAACATACTTTTTGTCTATTCCTGAGCTCATACGAGCTACGTCTTTACTCCACTGTCCACAAGTGGGAAAGAATGAGATGCAGTCAAGCTGATATTGTATCCATCCACCAACTAGTGCTGGCATCCCCAAGCAAGGTTCATAGCTCAGATTTTCACTCGTATGTTCAACAAAAATATGGACCATGCGACGGCTCATATCTCAAAAAAAATTGCATGTCGAATCACTCGTGTGTCAAGGTGCTACTGTAGTTGGCAAAACTAAACCATATTCATGTTTTAAATCATTCTTAAACATTAGATTCTTAAACATGAAGTAGTTTTTATGTTTAAGAATCAGATCTCTGCTAATACACATTTAGTAGTAAGTTGATAGACTGAAGTGATAATTTGCTAATTCCTTTTTGGCTGGAGAAACATAAGTATATGTTCATGAGATGAGACATCGCAGTGGGCTCACAGCAAGAAGGTCTCAAGTTCAAATCCAGCTATTGGCCTTTCTGTGAGGAGTTTTTGTGTTTTTCCTGTGTTCTCTCTGCGTTGTCAGGCTTCACCTTCAACATAGGTGAATTGGACATTCTAAAATTGACCATGTGAATGTCAATTGAATGAGGGTGAGAGTAGATCGGCTGTCTTTCAATATGGAGTATACCCAGGTTGTAAATGACAATTGGTTCTCAATTGACTTACCTGGTTAAATAAAGGATAAACAAATAAAATAAAACATTTAACCAAGTTACTGCTTCACTTTGATGCACACATCATGTTTCAAACAAGTTGTGACAGGGGCAAGAAAATACTGGTTTAAGTTGTGGAAGGTTCGGGAACACAGTGTAAAATATCGGGACATTTGGATAGAAAATAAATGCTCTCTCTTTATATGTGGCGATTTGTGCTGTAATGTGAAGTACTGGACTCTTTATTCCACTTTCATCCAACAGGTGGAGCCCTGGCTGAGGGCTTTCAGGAGAGGCTGAAGGAGTTCCAGAGCTTTGAGAGGAGGTTTGAGGTGTGTGTGTGTGTGTGTGTCAGTCCTCCCCCTGTTGTCATTTTTTAAGGCCACTTCTCACAAACTTGTCTGAATTCAGTTCAATCCTGTCTGAAAGATGCATTTTAAGTAAAACCTAGTTTAAAGTTTTGTGGTTAGAGAGTGAATATATTCCTCCCAGTTCACCGTAGATCCAGTGAGTTGAAATAAGTATCATATCAGATTAATTCTAAGGTTTACATGACAGTATTTTTTTGCTGAAAATGAATTGAAACAGGTGTCGTGTAAACTGCCTCTAAAAGGATACCGATGCTGATGGTGAAGTTGTGGATGTTTGGTCATCAGTGGTGAATCAAATCAGTCTGTCTTCAAACTGGAGAGAGAAACCGAATCAGTTTTTCATTCCATTCTTTATAAATGCAAACACTGACTGCCTGAGGAGGTTATGAGCCAAATTTTAATTTGTTGCTCCGGCTATACTTGAGTTGGCTTAACAAAAAATCCCTGCCTTGTGTTTTTATGTGTGTGTTACCAAAGCATGTTGTTAAATAGTAAAATAGAATGAACAGAGAAATGATAACAGGACAAGTCGTCTCCTGACTGAGCAACCGACGCGTCGGACCTGACTTACTGGCTCAGTTTCCTACCAGCCTCGCGGTGTGAAACTGGCCGTTGGGACCCCAGGCCTCCACTGTCTCTGTGCAGTTTTCCATCAACCTGTGTCTTCATTGCTGAAGTCTAGATTCACTTTGGCGAGGACATCCGTTTGTTTTCATTCTACATTGATTCTTTTTTTCCGTTGGTTTTCTTTGGATTTCTGTATTTTCAACTATCAGTTTGATATGTTTTGGTTCTAGCAGCAATGTTATTCTAATGATCTATCAAGTACAATCACGTGGTGTAAATGATCACTCTATTCCAGTACATACATATACAATTCAACGAAATTTACTGTACTGTGACAGGGGATGTGAGTATTGTGCTTGTTCACCAACGCACAGTGAGAATCAGGTGGTTTGTAAATGTCCCTTAGTGAACTTTCAACAGTAAACTTTCATTCACTTTGCATTACATTACTTAAGGACAGCAGCAAATACCTTCTGTTTCTGATTTCAATGAATTCACTTTCAGGTTTCCCAATTTTAACTGGAAGCATTAACATTAGCAAATGTTCCATTGTGGTTCTGACATCACTAGAAGGTTGTCGGAGGTCAGAGAAGTACAGGACACAAAATATCTGCACACTAGTGTGTTTTTCTATTTCTTTACGTCCATTCTTGATTGTGTACGCTTGGTTTTATCATTTTGCCGTGGCTCCACTAACAGATTATTGTGACTTTTCAAAATGTGGGCTCTGGACACAAGATACACACCCTGCTGCTGTCATTTTCACTCCTGTGTTTCTCATGATTTGTTTCTCCTAAGTTCGAGTAGCAGGTGTCTATCTTGTCCCGTCGCATGCATCCTATCCAGAACAGCCCTTGTTTCTGTCACAGTAACTGGTGTGTTGTGGCCTCGCAGGAGTGTATCTCGCAGTCAGCAGTGAAAACTAAGTTTGAGCAGCACACTATCAGGGCCAAGCAGATCACAGAAAAAGTCAAGAGCATCATGGATGCCATCAACATCAAGGCAGCAGAGAAGAGGTGAGTATCCTGCTTCATTTGTTGTCATCCTCTTCTTTCAGCGGGAGTGTGTTCTGGAGGTAAAACTCTGATGCCGTATGGCAAAACCTTCAAGGGCTAATCCATTAGGGATTTTTTGTGACACATATCGAGACAGACCATGCTGAATGGACTTACTTTTCCAGTTAAAAAGTTGGTAGAACGAGGTTACAGGGAGAAGAGATGAAGAAGGTGGAGGATTTTAAGTACTTAGGGTCAACAGTCCAGAGCAATGGAGAGTGTGGAAAAGAGGTGAAGAAATGTGTACAGGCAGGATGGTACGGGTGGAGAAAAGTGTCAGGTGTGATGTGTGATAGAAGAGTTTCAGCTGAAATGAAAGGAAAGGTGTACAAAACTGTGGTGAGACCAGCGATGTTGTTTGGTCTAGAGACAGTGTCACTGAGGAAAGACAGGAGACAGAGCTGGAGGTAGCAGAGATGAAGATGCTGAGGTTCTCTCTGGGAGTGACCAGGAAGGATAGGATCAGGAATGAGTACATCAGAGGGACAGCACATGTTAGAAGTTTTGGAGATAAAGTCAGAGAGGCCAGACTGAGATGGTTTGGACATGTCCAGAGGAGAGATAGTGAATATATTAGTAGAAGGATGCTGAGTTTTGAACTGCCAGGCAGGAGGCCTAGAGGAAGACCAAAGAGGAGGTTTATGGATGTAGTGAAAGAGGACATGAAGGTAGTTGGTGTGAGAGAAGAGGATGCAGAAGACAGGGTTAGATGGAGGCAATTGATTCGCTGTGGCGACCCCTGAAGGGAAAAGCAGAAAGGATAAGAAGAAGAAGAGGAGAGGTGGATCTTCTGAGTTAGATCAGAGAATCCCCGAATTCCTGTCAGAACAAAGATGGACTGGTTTTTTCTTTTAGATCCCATTTTGTCAGTCTTGCTCATTTTTAGCAATAAGTGGTAAACGTCAAGCAAAATGGTTGTGCTGGCCTGGAAATTTACTCGTTGGCTGTTTTGTCAAATCATAGAAGAGATGACTTTGATTCTTTTCTTGATCTCTATGATGAAATTTTTCCAATGCCAATGTGAATTTTGTAACTGTTGGGGGGTCGGGTCTCAGGGTTGCAGCACTGGAGGACAGAGATTATCAGATGGACAGGTTGGAGTTTGTCAAGAAACAACTCAACCTGTTGATCAACGACATCAAGAAGAAAATCAAGGCCATCAGCGAGGACGTGGCATCTAAGGTAACCATTGTTAGATGAGCTAGTAAATGTCCAGTTGAAAATGTTTTTCATCTGCACTTATATTCATAATGATGTGGGTTTCATCCGCATTTTTGTTTTTGATTCCAAAATGATGTATTCAAGTGGCCCAACATATAAAGAATTTAATTATCATAGAAGACCATAGAAGGACATTTTCCTTTGAAAAGATGGAACCGGTCAATTCCGACATTTTGCTTGATTCAAAGGAGTTGTTTCCTTTTTCCTCGACTCATGTTGTGTAGCTCACCATTGACTGGTTGGGTTTCATCCAGGTATCCAACGCTATGGGAGAAGAGATTTGCCGTCTCCATGTACTCGTTGATGAGTTCCACGCCGACTTCCACCCATCACCACACGTCCTCAAGATCTACAAATCTGTAAGAAGTAATCTGGATTCTCAGATGAATTCTGTGTGATCTCAACATTCTTTGGCACAAGTTTGGACACTGTGGCTGTTGGAGAAGGAGACCAGAGTTTCTCCGTGTTCGCTGACTGATTCCTGTTGGTTTGTGCAGGAGCTACTTGCTCATGTGGAGGAAGGGATGGGCAAGAACCTGGCCTTCCGCTGCTCCAACGCTGTCGACGCTTCTGTCCAGACCTCTCAGAAATACATGACAGGTACTAAAACCGCTTATGTAACGGTTTCAAAGAGAGATGAGCATATCTTATAATTAAAAAATGTCAAGTAGTCCCAGTGGATTGTATGTAACTGATGATCAATAGAAGAATTTAGGTAACTTCTAATAAAGACTCTGGAATAGAAATTTGCTTGAAAGCTTAAGTACTGCAATTCCGTTGTCATCAAAAATGACCGTAGCTCACATTTACAGTGAACAGTTATTTGTTTCACTTGTTTTGCTAAACAATTAAATCCTGTTGGTACTCAATGGGCTGCAGCACCCGTCACTGTGCTATATTAATCTCCCTCATTCAATGCCATCATCCCATGGGCCCATTATGCCTTAGATGCATCACTGGGTCAGGCATGAACACAAGCTGTGCCCAGTGACAGTTGTTGGAAAGGTGTTAAAGTACCCCCGGAAAAGGACTCAGATGCTGCTGTGACGGTTATTTCTCTTCTATAAAGGAGAGATAACAAGAAGCAGGACAATTCAAATCTAATTCTATTTACAAGTTACAATAAATATTTTTACTGTTTTTATCAAGCTGTTATTTTTTGCCATGTAATTCCCAAAAATTATTTTTTGTCCAGTGTAACTAAAAGTGTAATGGGTCATTTTAAATAGCCGATCCGTAAAGCTTTGAACATACTGCCTGTGCATAACTACAGCTTTAGAGTACAAACTCTATGGCAAATAATTCCATGACGTGATGGTTTCCATCTCTACCACTAACATAATTAAAATTCTCCCTCTATTTTCTAATCCCCAGAGACCATGCTCCCTCTGCTTCCCTCTGCGGCCCAGAACCAAGTCCACATGCTCGTGCCCAGAAGAAAGTTTGACCTGAGTTATGACTTAAACTGCGCCACAATCTGCAGTGACTTCCAGGAGAATATTGAGTTTCAGTTTTCTTTGGGTTGGACAGCATTAGTCCACCGCTTCCTTGGATCTGTCAATGCACAGAGAGCACTCAAACTGATGGATCAGAAGTTCCAGGTACTGTTGGGAAAGACCGCCAACAGATTGGGATGACTAATGTCAGCAAACTATAAATAAATAACTTTACTTTTATTACTCAGGCATCTCAACCAGCACTGCCTCCTGCCACCACACCCTCGTCAGGACCCTGCTCCACAGTCGCCCCCGCCAACCATGAGACAGCGGTCATGACCCAGGAGGACTTGATGGTGGCCATGGCAACCAACGTGGCATCCCTCACCTCCCGTACATCAATGAGCGTTGTCATTGTTGGAGGAGTGGTGTGTAAAGTTTCCAAAGCAGTTCTTGATATTTTTTGCATCCAGTTTGCAAAATTTTACGATGTAACCATGCCCTGCATTACTTTTTATGCTTTTAACATTAGTGGGATTGTCAATGTTGGCGAATCTTTTTCCATGAGAGGTTGGTGTAAATGTGAAGGTGCTGATCAACCTACTGTTTGTTTTTTCAGGTCTATAAAGCAGTTGGCTGGAAGCTAATTGCCCTGTCAGCTTCACTGTATGGCCTGCTGTTTCTGTATGAGAAATTAACCTGGACTACAAAGGCAAAGGAGCGCGCTCTGAAGCGTCAGTTTGTGGATTACGCTACAGAGAAGCTGCAGCTCATCGTCAGCTTTACGAGCGCAAACTGCAGCCATCAGGTCCAGCAGTGAGTTGGATTCAGATTAATTTCATTTCTCAGAAGTCCAAACTAAAGAAAGGAGCGTGTGACACATTTTCATTTTAAAACTTCTTTTTTTCCCCATACACATTAAGATGGTAATTAGTCCAAGATGTTTTCAGGGAGCTCCTTGATTCTGTCTTGACATATTCAGGGATTACATCATTATATCATTAGATCATCATTATAACAAGTAAAATATTTATTATACTACCTCTGCAAGTTGTCAAAGGGTGAATTTATCCTTTAAAGTACACCACAGTGTTTATGCTGATTTCTAAATGATCATTTCCCTGCAACGTTGCTCAACGTCAGTCAGTCACCTACTGTTCCTCATGCACACTAAGCCCTGTCCCACCCTGCCCTCCCCCTCTGCCGTAAGGCTAAATAAGTAAACAAACGCTGAGACGCTGTCCCCTCCGTGTCATCAGGGAGATGGCCACGACCTTTGCTCGGCTCTGTCAGCAGGTGGACCAGACGCAGAAAGAGCTGGAGGCTGAAATCTGCCAACTGACAGCGAAGATAGATCAACTGGAGACCATCCAGAGAAACTCCAAGAAACTGCGGTCAGTCTTTGTCTTGTTGTTGGAGGCAGCATGAGGGGTGGAGATGCTGGGGAGATTACTTACTGTTTGAAAGACAAATATCCTAAAATGATATAAATAGTACGACAGAGAATGCAACAAAAACATCTACACTGTGTGCAATTATTAGGCAAGTGATTATTTTGACCATTTCATTTTATCAATAATTTCCAACTCCAAGCTGTATAAACGTGAATTATTGGATTTAATGCACATCCGGTGATATGTATTTGTGTAATGAGGGAGGGTATGACCTCAGGTAATCAACTCTCTATATTAAGGTGTGCATAATTATTTGGCAGATTATTCTCCCTAGGAAAAATGGGACTAAAGATAGATCGGATCAGAAGAGTCGAAAATTGTAAAAGGTCTTTCAGAGGGATTCACACCCTTGATATACCTGAGATATAGGGGTATGATCACAGAACCATTCCACATTTTATTGCAAATAGTCAACAGGGTCACAAGAAACGTATCGAGAAGAAAAGACGCAATTTAACTGCCAAGATTGGAGAGGAAACAAACATGAAGCTACCAGGAAGTCATTGTCCTCCAGTGTAGATATTCGTATAGATATTCTTAAGAAAACCAAATCCTCACATTTGCTACTTGTAAGTTCAGGATTGAGGGTTTAATATTTTGAATTGATCAAGAGCGTTGCTGTTGTACAATAACAACATTAATCCTCAAAAATACAACTTGTCCAATAATTGCGCATGCAGTGTAAACAAATCCACAGAGAGTGTTAATAATACACAGAAAGGTGTGGCGTGAAAAGAAAGATATTTTGGCGGGTCTAGGAAGGAGCTGTTCACTCATGATCTACACAAACTGTTTAATTCTCTGAGTTTAAAGTCTGAGATAAAGTGCTCTGAGAATGTGGTTTTCTTTCCTCTGCAGACATAAAGCAACAGCACTGGAGAAACAGTTGGAGGCGTTCACAAACCAGTACCTCCAGCCTCAACAGTGAGTTCCTCCTCAACACTTCCCAGCTGGATTCTTGTTGAGCCAATAAGTCATCCTGCAGGCGCCGCCTCACAGTGCCTGGTCCTCATCACCTAAACTACACCACACTGTCTGTGCAGAGAAGCGCTGAAAAGAGGACTCACCCTCCAACCAAGAGTTAATCTACAGATATATTCATAATCAGTCAAATGTTAGCTATTTTCAAGAGACGGTTCCCAAACATCTGTAGCCCCTCAAATATGAACTCTGTCCTTTTTTTCCTCCTTTTCTGAACTTTTAACTTTAATCTTTTTTTTTTACTTTGTAGACTAATTCAGTTCTCCAAATAGAAACTAATCTGTAGCTTCACCCTTAGTGAACAGAGGAGCATGAAGACCCAGGTAGTATTGTCCTCTTCTCCAGACATTCATGTGCTTCAGAATCTGTAAAACACAAAAAGACTCGTGCACAGACTCTGAAGGGGAGATGTGATCAGGGCTGCTATGAAGGCCAAAGCTTGGGTGCTACATTTAGACTCTTCCTAACTTGACATTAACTGTGAAAATGCCTTTTTTGGAAACAAATGAGATTTTGTGTCTGCAAGACTGTATATGTACTTGTCCAAGCAATTAATTAGGAACAGAAAATAAATATATTTAATAACAAGAGGTTTGTTTTTCTCAATTGTAAGGATCCAGTCTGCAGATTTACAGGGAATCATGTGTTTCGCATACTAAAATATCTATTTTCTTATAATAAAAACTGTATAGAATGATGTGAAGTATATTTTGTAATATGGAGTTGTATTTATTCACATAAGGTTTGTGATAACAATTCACCATTCTGAACATGTACACTTGTCATTTTGTGTTTTGAAATACTTCCTAATTTGCCATGTTGAGTTGAATTGTTCAATGTGAGCGATAATGTTCTCATGATCAGGACGTTTCATTCATACATGAACGTCTGAAGCTCGTGGCTGAACAGGCGGCTGAAGGGCTCTGATGGAGGGCACGTCCAGCAAACCAGTGTCCTCCTGCAGCTCCTGGGAACCGTGAATCTAGGCGGCTTTCATCGATGGGTTTAATGGTTCCACCTCTGAAAGTAATTTGTCAAGCTATCCACTGTTACAACACAGCTTTTGGTTTAAAAGTACAACTTTTTAAAAAATGTTTGTCTCTGTCAAATAAACTGCTGTAAAAAATTGTCTTAGTTTTAAATAAGGAGCAAACTGCTGAGCTTTTGTAATTCTTTTACTGTAAAATGCAGTACTCAGTTTTGCCCTGAAGTGTAACCTTTACAATAGCACAAATATGAAACCCTTCTGAGGTAAAACATGCTAAAAAATTTCCAAATCATCAGGTGCGTGACTTGGATGCTTCATTGTTTTAGATGTGGATGGAAACCATGGCCCAGCATTTATGTAGAGGAGTCAACAACACTGTTCACACTTCTACTCAGTCTTCATAAAAGAGGATAGCAGGATGTTTTATTGGTTAGAAGCTTTTTTTTTTATTGATTACAATAACTCATGGCAACATATTGGTATCACCAAGCCACTGTACAAATACAAAAAAAAGGGTCTGGTGTGAAAAGAAAGACTATAAAAATTATTCCATAACAAGTGATTATAATTCCACACAATAGCACTGTAAGAGTTATGGCACCAAGTCCCTGGTCTTAACTGGCTTAAAAGGAAATAAGATTAAACATTGTCAGCACAATAAGCTTTAGAGTCAAAGGGCAGTGCATTATTCCATGATGGTGCGCTTGATCGTGTGACATTAATTCAAGTGGTGACTTCTTTTATCCTGTATAGTTTATCAGAAGCTTAAAACAACTTCTCCAGTTCAAATACTAAATCAAAGTCATGCAAATACAGTCCTTCAAATACTGCCTGAACTTGACACTTTTTTCACATGTTTTGATATCTGCTTGTATATGACTTGACTACTGTATACTGTAAATGCACGGAGTAAGCCAATTAACAGAAAAACAGGACACCAGCTGTGACTAACAGTTAAAACTGGAGACTTCATGTAAATACGACGGTAATGTAAATTAAATGAAGTCAAGCACCTTTTGTGAGTCGCGATTCTACTGCACTGTTTAGATGAGTGAACTGCACAGGCACATTGAGTGTTCCTATTCCAGGTTCCAGCTGCAAATACTGCTGAGTTAGCACAGAGAAGAAATGGTTGCTTGCTGAATATCACTGTAAGAAAAACACAGTCCCCTTTTCAGCTGCTAAGGGCTTTTGGTGTTTTGTTTTTTTTGTTCTTTTTTTTTTTTTTAATTACAAACTTTTAATTTCATTAAAGGATGGTTACATTTGGGAAATTTGTTTATTTACCTTCTAGAAGAGGGTTAACGAATAACGTAGTTGCCACCTATCTTAGCACAAAAATAGGGGGCAGATGGTTACCCCAGCTCTCTCAAATGGCAATAGTCTGCTTCATCTTCTGTAACATTTCTCAAATATATAAAACTATGCCTCTAAATACATTTTTTAATCTGTGGTGCACACGAATGAAACAGAAACTTAGGCCTACAATACTGTTAATTTAGAAACATTTTTAGGGTTGTAGTTAATGTAACTTCAAACACAAACATCCACTTGTTTGATTGGAACACTTTGGTTGTGAAATAAGATACTGTGACTTTTATCGATGGATATAGAGAAGTCTGGCAGTGGCACTTGAGTAGAGTGGGAAAAAAAAGTGTTTTTGTCACATTGATTAGATTTCAGTTCACAGCTCAGGGTCTGTGGATAACATTGGCACAAAATGAAGTAACACTTAATATGTTATCCACATACATCAGTATACCCCCCCCTCCCCTCCCTCCACACTGATATGCAATACATATCACATCCTACACACTTCAAAATTAGTCTTAACATTCTTTCAATATGTATTTGTCAATGCAAAGCCAGGTAGAAGCCGCTAAAACACTGAAGGTCACCAGAATCACAGTATGCCAGAGGGGTTTCATTGACCGCTGATTGAAGCTAAATATATACTACAAACAGTACAGTGGTAGTAGAAAGCAGGATTGTATAAAAGTGATGTAAAACCCTGGTTTTAAGAAGCTGTATGGCGTTGCATGTCATGGTAGTTTCTGTGAGCGTGCTTTTTAGTGTTTACTAGTATCAGACTGTGCTTCTATCTGAAAAACAACCTTTTTCTTTTCAAAAATGTAAAAAGGAATTGTAATTACTGTAGTCAATGCTAGTATTACCTTCGGTTATGAATGGCATCATAAGGCAAAATTAAGAATAGTGCCACATCTCACAAAAGCACAAACCCTCCTTTATCCAGCCTATGTGGGTCAAATGAATAGAGACAGGCACCTGAGACAGCTGATGGATAGGTCCAACTCACATACATTATGTGTTTTTTTCTTTTACTTAAGCCTTCAGAGTGACCAAAATAAAGCACAATGCATGATGAAATACTTAAACTCAGATAACCACCACTGGTACATAAATCACGTGTGCTCAATGGTTTACATTTGTACTACAGCTTGAGTGCATTTCTAGCTCTCTAAGTGTTTATTTCTGTCTACAAAGTGTACTTTCCTTACTAGCAATATTTACGAATTCATAACATTGTATTGTTGAAAGGGAAAAAAAAAATCAATGAAAGTGTGAAACTTGTTTATAAAATGTTTTCCTCTTCCTTTCTAGAGGCTTGTGGTGGCACTGGTGTGATTTTGGAGTGGCCAGCATGAGTTCTGTTCAGTACAGACACTCAGGTCACACCTCACTGAAGAAAGGATTTCTAGAACCTTCATTTAGAAGGGGGAAAAATAAAAAAAGGCTAAAAATGACAAGGCCAGTTCTGACAGACGTTGCTTTGTGTTGCTTCTTAAGTCCTCAGAGGTCCCCAACTGATTTGTTGCTGTCCTTTGTAGCCCAGTAGCATTCTGACAAAATCGACTGTTCTACCACTTTGTCCATGTGAGTTTCAGCACCGTCACAAGACTACAGGTAAAACATGACCTCTGCTCGAGGAGTCTCTCTACGATGCTCATCTTGACTTTAAATAAAACAGCATATTGTATAGGCCACAGATGATGGGGTCATTATGATGCAGAAACCCCTCCTAGGACCATTTATGAGTAATTGATCATATCACCCAGCTTTTGGTATGGATGAGATGGATTTGGTCTTCTGATATTCATCATCCGATGCCATGAAACCACAATGCATCTGAATAGAGGCGGAGCAGGCAAAGGAGTCGTGTTTCTTTTTAAACTGAGCCTAAAATGAAGTTATTTCTATCTGGTGCTTTGGCTCAATCCAAAATTTTTTATCCACACACTCCCTCTAATCACTGCTGCATCAGTGTGATGTTTCCTTTAAATTAACACTGTGGTGAAGAATCACAAGGGTCATGTTATATAGATATCTAAAAAAAACAACAACATCATAGTCATCATTCACATTAACACAACTTTTGTAAATACAGAATGCATGAATTATTCCCACTGCCTGTAACTATAATACACATAAACACAGGTAAAGTGAGTTTAGCTGGGCCAAATTATAACTTTGCAAATCCTCTGGTTGTCTTATGAATATCCACTTCTTGGCCAGACATGTGGCTTCGATCGAATCAGTAAGAACCAGAAATCTTTTAAACTCAAATGAGACGTTTGGTGAAATTACGCTGCATCGCTGTGTCTAACTTGTCTCACACTCAATCTGATCTTCAATGCAGCCACAATAAGTCCTTCAGCTGTGTATATACACATTTGAAGCAAAACATGAACCCCCCCCCCCACCCCACCAAAAAGAAAGCAACCCAGGGGTGAGAAATTAACTACAAAAATATATACATACACATTATATATGCATATATGATGCATATATACACACATAATGCTATACATATATACTGTCTTTATATATACATTTACATATTACACACCAACACTCTTCTTGCTTGTTGTTAGTCATGGTCACAGACACTATCACCTACTAGAAAACTGCTAAAAAGGCCGAAATCTCATCTTTTTTCCTGATTTTTGATTGTATATCTCCACTTAATAGTCTTATTTTTGTTTGTGTAGTAGCTGGTCAAAAAAAAAAAAAACAAAGTAGCAGAACCTGGTCAAAAAAAAGAAAGTCTTGGTAGAAAGCGTCGGTACTTTCTCACAGGCCAGCAGAGAGAATTGCAGGTGACTTGACAGGATAGCGGCTGATGGTGTGGATGCCGCAGGTCCAGCCCAGCAGGTGACTTGGGATATGTAAAGTGAGACTGCAGGGAGGACGGTGGCCGGCAGTGATTGAGTACAACAGGGAGGAGGTTTGGTTTAGTTCCAGATCCGGAGGAAACTGTCCCAGGAGCCGGTGGCCACAGCCATGCCGTCTTCTGTCACCCCTAAGCAGCTCACCCTGTTGTCGTGGCCTGCTAGTACACCTGGAGGTCAAAGAATCATCTCTTCAAATATACAATCACAGATTACAGAGAACTGACTGCATAATCTCACAGAATAGGACTTGATTTTCCGTTTCACATTCTACTTATTGGTAATTAGACTATCTGTTCATATTTATTCCAGGGGTCAACTTACTTTCACTATTAACCTGAGACAACCCACCAGTGTAATATGCACATTGAATGTCCCTGTTCCATGTGGTCTACTTGGTTTTTGTTATAACCCCATAATTTTTTAACAGATAAATGGGTGTGGGGTTAAAGCTGAATCTGTTAGTCAACTTATTTTACCCTCTGTGCTGAAGGTTATATTTTCATTTGCGTCCATTCATTTGCTTGCCTGTCAAATGGATTACGTTGAAAGTATTAAATGGATTTCCCATGAGAGCACAGGTCTTCGGCTTGAATAAACCACATGTCGATGCAGAACAAGCATTTTAATTTCTCACACAGAATGTATCAATTGTGAAGAAAAACAATTTCTGAACCATTTATGGGGTTGTTATATGAATTTTTTCCAGATTTATATATCTGGATCCACTTGATTTAAAAATGTTTGCATATGACTCGGCACTATTTTTATTTGTTTAAGGTTTGATTGAAGTAAATTGAACTGTTAGGCTCAGGCAGAAGTATGTGCTCTACTGAGAGTCATTCCAGTCTGTTGGTTAGTTTGTGCCAGAACTGACTTAGATTTTGAAGTGAATCTGGATACAGTGAATCTGGATCTCACTAAATTTATCAAGGAATAATTAACTGAGCTTTATAAGAAAATACATATTTAGAAGTGAAGTATCAGACCCAAATATTGATCATGACAATTTATAGCAAACGATTATCCAAAGATCATTCAAAAATAATGCTAAAAGCATCAGAAACTACAAATTCCATAAACATCAACAATAACATTGAAATAACACAGCAGATGGAATGTTCTTTTATCTATACATCTGAAATTTAAAAAAAATTCTTAATCCTTCATGCAAGTTCCGCCAAACTATAGAATCTAAACCTAACTTCACATCAGAGAGGAAACTAAACTCTGAATGTATATCAATTTATATTTAAAGTACTTATTATTTGTTATTACTTATAGTTTAGGTGCGTTTTTCCTCACATTGTACAGTGAGAAAATAAAAAAAAATGTCCCGTTTTACAGGTGGCAGGACAAAAACAAATCTGAGTGTAAGTTGTCTGTGTACTGTAGGTTCTCAGTCATCCAGGTCATTGTTATCCACAAGTTGTTGAGTCGATCCACTGGACGTTAAGAAAGTTCTTGAAGACGTTTCGTTCTCTTGGATGAGAGACGAAACGTCTTCAAGAACTTTAATGTCCAGTGGATCGACTCAACAGCTTTTGGATTGAATGTTAAGTTCTATTACATTGTGTAACAGATGCTTAAAATCAAAATTTTTAAAAATAGCGTTTTTAACAGGAGTTTCATCTGTAATGTAAATGTGGGTTGAAATGTGGGTTTGTAAACTGTAATATTGCTATTTTGTCAAAGCAATGAGAATACATTTAAGGCATCAATGGCTTGAAAATGACATCCCTGTTTTGGCTCCAAACTTCCACAAACTAGACTGTGGTTGACAGAAGGACAGCTTCCCCGTCAGACAACCCAAAAGAAACACAAAATTGAATTCATCAACTTTAGCTCTCACCTGCACGCTCGCCTTTCAGGGTGTCCCAGACGTTACAGTTGAAGTCATCATAACCAGCAAGGAGCAGTCGCCCACTTTTGGAGAAAGCCACGGACGTGATGCCGCAGATTATGTTGTCATGGCTGTACATCATCAGCTCCTGGTCGGCACGCAGGTCAAACAGCCTGCAGGTGGCGTCATCTGAGCCTGTGCCGAAGGCATTCCCGTTGGGGAAAAACTACAGGATTAAAAGGAAAAATGAAATAAATTAAGAGCTGGAGGAACTGCTTAATCTTCTCAGAACCTCACGTATATCCATCTCATTTCTATATGACGGTGATTCTTCTGCATTTTACTTCACGAGCTGCATCACAGATATGCGCTGCTACTTTTGTCAAACGCAGGACTGACGTGGCTTTCTGCTTCAAAATACAACAACGTAACTTTACACCACTCAATTCAGTGAGGTAGGAAGCCCTGGCACTAAAAGAGCATCAAATGATACAGGGGTGGTTAGAGGAAGAGAGTGAGAGCGAGATATTTAGGAGGGAAAAAAGTGTGCCAGAGAATCGTGAACTCAATTCTAAGCAAAACAAAATTCAAATGTAAATTTTTGGCATAATTTCGCAGCCCTAATTTCATTCCATTTATATACAGTGGTGGTGGTGTGATTAACATAAACACTCACAGTGACAGCATTGATATCGGACACGTGGCCAGTGAAGGACTGTCTGCACATGCCGTCGCGAATGTCCCACAGTTTGGAGGTGGCGTCACAGGCTCCTGACACAAAGGTCTTGTAGTCCGGGCTTAGAGACAGACTCATTACATCTCCTGTGTGGCCAGTGAAGGTGGTAGCTTGTTGGCCTGTCTCTATGTCCCACAATGCACTGCAAAACAGGAATTTGACAATGCTTTCCTCTAAATGGAAACTTTACAGCAACTGATAAAGCCTGGTCTACCATGACATCAGACATAGTATAAGAGCCATAAACAACAGCACAGAGTTGAGGGGTTTTGTAGTATCCACACAAGGGCTTTCAAAAGCAGCAACATTAAAGTCATATTTAAAACTAACAGAATGGATACTGGAGGGAAACCATGACTCTTAGGTCACATAATAACAATATTTATATAATGTGACAAGCATAATTCCTCAAACTGTGCAGGTGGGAACCATTGGGAGTCATTGCTCACCAGGTGGTGTCTCCAGAGCTGGTCAGTATCTGGTTGTCATCCAGGAAACGACAGCAGGACAAGTAGCCTAGAGATAAACATAGTTTTCACATCAGATAAGAAAAGCTCTGCCATGCCAGTTGTGCTATTCCCTATTTTAACCTAGAGCTTAAACCATGCAGCCCTTCAGGTAAGGACTACTCGTGCAACTGTTGGATGCATACATTGGTTAAAGATGTTATGTTCATCCAACACAGTTGTCTTTGGGTAAATGGTACTCTTTGTAAATAAAAATAAATAAGCTATGTTGATATATTTAAAGTAGGACTGTCACTTTAACATGTTAATTAGATTAAATACGCTGCAAATTAACGCGCTACAAAAATTAACGCAATTAATCACGAGTGGCAAGTCGATGCGCAAGCATTTTAAATTTGGCCCATTGAGTGACCCGTAGGCTGCAGTGGCACGTCACTTCCTACCTGCGCCACTAGTCAAAATCAGGGCGACTGACAATAGAGATGGACACGACACAGGAGGGCGAGGCATAAAAAAGAACAAAGACGAGACTATCAACAAAAACGCAGTGATTCGGCGCTGCCAATCTGCGCTGTAGACGCCTCATCAGTCTGCCCCAGGGCAGCTGTGGCTACACGACGTAGCTTACCATCACCAAGTATGAATGAAGTGAATGAAGAATGGATCTGATGTAAAGCGTCTTTGAGAGTCCAGAAAAGCACTATATAAATCTAAACCATTATTATTATTGTCATTATTATTATTATTATTATTTGTACCTTTTGTAAAAGAGAATTTTCATATCACCGAAGCAGCTCCAGCCTAACGTATCATTTAAATGCAAAACATGCCAAGGACACAGAGTTGTCTGTTGTCAGTACCTGTAATGTTAGCTTACCCTTTGAAAGGAAAAGCCTGTTGGCATCTTGCTATTTAGTTGCCTTATTTAGGGGCATGTTATACTATTCATTTTGAATTGCTGTATTGAGTCAGCTTTAGTATTCATTTTGATTGAGAGTCTGCTTATGTGCCTATTTGAGACTCAGCCTTATTTTATTTCTGAATTTTATTTATTTTAACTGTATTTGTATTGCATTTTTGAGAAATGCACCTGGCCTAATTGGTTTGCTGATGTGCTTGGCCTTTTTTCTTTTGAATTTTATTTATAAAGCACACTTAACCAATACAAATGTGGATTTCAAATCTTTTCTTGGTGTATTCTATTGATCATGCACTACAATTTTATAATGTCCTAGAATTCAAATTCTTTATTTGGGGTCCTTTAGCAGGTATGAGATTAAAATGTGATTAATTAGATTAAGTACAAATCCAGTAATTAATTATTTTTTTTAATCGCCTAAAGTGATCTCTTGGTGGGCTCTGTGCCTACCAGTGTGTCCAGGAAGCTCTCTGGTGACACGCACGTTGCCCTCTCGGGTCTTCAAGCTGTAAATGGAGCAGATGTTGTCCAGGCCTCCGCAGGCCACATAGTTCCCAGAGGGAGCGTAGGCGCATGTCATCACCCAGGAAGAGCGCAGCGGGATTGCATGCATCTGGTAACAAAGTGAAATTTCTTAAAAATTATAATAAAGGAAATGTCAGTGAAGTTAATTAAGTTCAAAAATTTAAAATGGTTGATTATTGTGTTTGAACAACCAGTACAAGAGGACTGAGTGAGAGTCCAGGGTGGTTTGTTTCTCCCTTTAAAATCATCTAAGCACTTTTATGAGAAGCCACCCTGCAAGTGAAATTTTCTTTTACACTGGTTATATAGTAATTGTTTCACAATTGTATCAGCTGCAATACACATATAAAGAACATCTATGTAAAAGAACAATTTATTTGGATGACAACTTATTATAGTTTCTAATGTAATTATAGCAACTGTAATGGTCTGATCACAACAATTAATGGAAATTCAAACGTGAATTCTTTGTAATCATGTAATTTTTATTTACAACTTATGCCCAATTTCCGTTGTATGCTGTGAGTTTCACCATTCAGGTCAGTCACACATTGAGCCATGCCTCTATGTTCCCGCACTAACTTCCATGTTCATGTTTGAGAAGATGTAGACATGAATAGTTCACATTTCCAACAAGAATTATGCCTCAAGATTGTAAGAGGCAATTTCCTGCCGTTTTGCATGAACAAGCATGGTTTAATTATTTTGCACTGTAACTGAAAAAAAAACAATAGTGCAAAACACACAGAATCGCTGAAAAATGTCAACAAAAAAACAAAACCAACCACCGTAACAGACGTTACTGTGTCGAGATCAATTGCAAGAAAGAGTCAACATGAGCTTGATTTACTGGCTGTGGTTAGTGATAACATCCATGTAGTATAAATGAAGCGAGTGTTGTGTGAATGCCTGTTTGCATGATAAACTGCGGGTGCATGTTTGATGCATCACAACAGATGAGCAAAGCTGCAGCAAAATTGGGTATTTTAGGCAGCAGCAATTTCAAAAGGCGTTGCAAAATCCTCAAGGGACTAATGTTTAAGAGAAGTGGTCCATCAATTAGAGCCATTACTAACTGTATTATGTTGATTCCATTTCCATAACCCAAAAGTCAGAAGAGAAATCTGATGGCAAAAACCCTACATGTGCTATAAGCCAGGTAGTTTTTAATGCACCTGTTCTTGTACACATTGAACGACTAACAGTGATTATCAACCACCTCACCTTGTTTGTTGTGTAGCTGTCCCAGATGATTAGCTTTCCATCTTGTGAAGCACTGACAAGTAACCTGGAAAAAGCAGCATCAGACAAGTCTCTAAAACAGTGAAAAAAACCCTTCACATGACTTAAAGCACATGCACTTGAATCATTAAAAGCAATGGGAGCCAGCCATGTTGCATACTGCTGTGATAAACTGAATGCGCATAAAGAGCCCTGGCAAATGGAATTCAGTACGATGTCCCTACTTCCCATGTCCTCATTTCATATTCCATTCCTCTCCCCCTCCTGGCTGAGGTCTCATCATCCAGAGAAGCCACTTTTAATGTTTCACTTCATCTAATATTCACCACCCCAGTAAACTTAAGTTTCTGACTGTCGGTTACGAAAGCACCACAACAAAGCTGAGGTGGGGCAGCAGAAAAAGAGAGAAGAGGGTAAAGCAGAAACAGTTAGTCAATAGTGAGGGTTTTAAGTTGTGCAGATGCAGGAACAGCTGGAGCCCCTCCTCTCTCTCCCTAACTGGGATTTCCATCTCTCCAGGGACAGGAAATAATTTGTCAGAATTAAGCTACAATCAAGAGGAGGGCTGTCATGTTGAAATGTCAGTGGTTTACACAAAACAAACAGTCAAGTATGCAAGGTTACCAAAAGGTTCTGGGCACTCTTGTCCAAAAATATACAAAAAAATATACAAAATTTCACTATAAATAAATTAAACACACCATCTTTACTGATTTTTGTGCTCCTGATTACAGCACAAGGAAGCTTTAATTCAGGGATAAAACATGCATCAACAATTTTAGGCCTATCTGGACACAAAAACACAACACATGAATTCATTTTTATTTATTTGAAAAATGTTCTAAATTTAGAGCTTGAAAACTCCATCTTTAAGGAATATCAACATAAATGTCTGTGTTTCTGTGCCCAGTCAAAGTCATGAATGCAGTTATGATTTTGCATGTGTTTCTGTGCCCAGTCAAAATCATAGCTGCATTCTTGAGCCTGTAAAACAGTGTTAGTGCTTGCACGAAAGGGAGATGTCAGTAGTGAGTGTTACGTAATAATGGTTGTATTAGTAGAATAACAGTGACAGTCGTAGTGCAATTAGTACTAGTAGTTGTATAGCCCCACACCTGGGACTGCCGTCACTGCCCCAGTGCATTGCATTGGGAGACAGATGGACAGACAGAAAGATAGTGACACAGACTGACGTTGAGATGAGGGAAATAAACTGTTAAATAGTAATTCATGCTGCTGCTCTACGTACAACTTTATATTTGTAATTAAATATCAAGTGTGATATTGTATGCCATCCTACCTGAAGTGATAGACTGTTTAGCCCAGATATTGTCAGTCAAGTTTGTGGCATTTTTTAGATACTGACAATAAGAATTTAAGAATAAGAATTTAAAAATTCATGCAAATTAAGGCAAGGATTAAGAAAATGCAACGTGATAAATTAAGCTTGTGATAACAGTTGTCATGTTAAGAAAAGAGGCTGAACTATTCGGATTATCAGCAACCCTTTGTGCATATTATGATGTTAGCATTTTACATGTACTAAATCGTATAATCTATCATTTTTATTATGTTTGTTTGATTTTATTGCCTTCATGGGACCCGAGGAAGACTGGTAACCACTCGGTGGGAGTAAATAGGATACTAATAAAGAATTTGTGGATCTGCAGTGGACCACTTAATAATTAATGTAACATAAAGTACAAATATGACTTTGCTCCAGTATTTCCATTAAAGCACTAAACAACAAATTGAGAATGGCTTGAAGGGGGTATTTAAAGTTGGATTACATTCAGATTTTCTCTCTGATACTTAAAGTAATATGCATTAAAAATGAGCATTAGAAATATAAATGCTGAATTAGTTTTTATTTCCACTCCCAATCTTAACTAAGCATGTTGTCTATACAACTACACAACCTGGAATCACTCCCCCAGTGCATTGCATAGATCTTGGCCAGGTGGCCCCTGAGAGTGCGCCGTGTCCGCATCTGTATCCGGCCCACTGAGTCCAAACCAGCTGTGATCTGCCAAAACACAGGAAGAAGAGTTAGCAGCGACACTTGAGGCCAACACAATCACTTATCACCCCAAACCTTCATCACTGGACAGCGGACTCCAGCTGAAGCAGCAAATAGGCCAGAATCACTGAACAATGCTGAATAACAGTTGCATCTATATCAATGTGTAATGTCTGTCGACTATGATTATGAATACTAGTATATTTTGATTAACCTAACTTAATCAACTAACATTTGCTACAACTCAAATTTTTACAGGACTAATGATTTATACAGCAAGTAAATACACTACTGCAGCATTGGTCACGTGGACAGGAAGTCTTACCTGTGACAGGGTGGAGTCACTGCAGGCTTTCCTGGCATCCTGCAACACAAGAACTACCTTAACCATTATGTTGACAAGCTCATAGTCTCTACTTCATTATATTTAAGTGTCCAGAACGTCGGAGAAAGTCCGCTGAAGGAGATCAATTGCTACAAAACGCTGCAAGCCAATGAGTTAAAGACCAATTTCTAAAACTTGCAAAAAATATAAGAAGCTGACAGAAAAGTTATATTCAACATTGGTCACTGCATAACTGTGAGTCATACCTTCTAGTGGCCACAAAATTGCAGATGTGTAATCTGTGACACATGTGCAACACACACATGAGCACACACAAAATGTTGTCATACCCGGATCTGATTGCGTAGTTGCTCGGCTTCCTGCCGCAACTGTTCCAGCTCGCTCATCGTCCCTCTTCTGTGTTCAGACCACACCCCACTCCAAATACTAACTGGGCTGGGAAAACACACGTGCTTCCACACACACACTCACACACTAACGCACACTCACAAACACACACACACATACACACACACGCTCAAATGCGCTTTGTCAGATGACACCTATAAGAGAGATAGTGAGACAAAAATACTGTAAGTACAGTGTATTTAACAGAAAGTTAAGGATGGGAACTTCCATCCAAACACCAGTATCACTATGGGTTCAGACCAAAGGAGGGTGCTATAAAGAGTGGGGCAGGGTGGGGGCCTGGAGGGTGGCCTGGCTCTTCAAATACCCCCAGTCTGGTTCAAAAGGCCATGCTAGCCAGGCTCTGACCTTTCCTGACGCCATCAGCCTTTTGTGTTGCTTCATTCGACTGTTTGCTCATGTGGTTGTATACAGTATGTGTCCGTTGTGCAATTTGGCCAGACCTGGATGGTTTATCATAAAATATGTCCAAATGTGGAGGGCATATTTAGGGAATTTCTTTTTCTATGCATTATGTGACCATTTCTTATTTATTCAAACATGTCTGGATTCAAGTGTGTCAGATCGTGCATCTGTATGTGCACACGGGTGTGTGTGAGAATGAATGTTTGAGTGGCCTCTCCCATTACCTTGGGGAGCATGAATGTGGGTCACAAAGCACTTAGACACTCCTCAGAAATGTTTGTCCCCCCCACCCCACCCCACCCCACATCACAGTTTGCTGTCCAGAAGCCTAACCCTCCAAGATTAAAATTTCAGCTGCATTTTCTATAATTCAACATTTGGGCCATTTCTATAATTCAACATTTGGGCCAGCTCTTCCTCTTCACAGGAAATCATGCTAATGTAAAGATGATGTTTGTGCTTCCTTTTAATTTTTACAGAAGGTTCCAGTCACTCAGTCGCTGCAAAATGAAACCCAATTATTATATTAAACGCATATTAAACAACTATAAGATACTACATGTGGAAAGGTGCTGGACGTTACGTCTTTGTGCTGTTAACACAGGAGAAGATGCTTTGGACTAATTATCCTGAGTTCATATCTAAATCAAAGAGGCCTCCAACACTAACAAGGCACGAGGTATCAAGGAAATCAGGGAAATGGTTGAAATGCCTTCAGCTGCCCAGAAGAGACGTCATTCTCTCCTCCAGCTGACGCAATCCCCGAAGAGAGGCTCTCAGCGGCGGCTCAAATGTGCCACTGCTCTAAGGTCCGTTATGGTGTCTGCTTCTGAAATCTACAGTGTCACGATCACCTCATGGATTATCAAACTGCACAATATGTAGTCTATATGCTAAAAATATACTTTAAATGTTTTCACCCTGAGTTTGTGACGTGAACAGAAAGACAGCCACATAAGCACCGAGGTGGAAAAAAACAGGTTTGATGAAAGAGAAACTGAGAAATGTGATGTGCCAGGGTGCTTTGCCATTACACTAATTAGAACTAATGTTAGTGATCGACAAAAGGTGCACGATGAATGGTGTTGTAAACACAATGATATTAATTACTTGTAATTTAGAAAAACAGGCCACCTATACATGCTGTTTTACATATTAATAGTGAAAGAAGTCATCACACGAATAAATGGCCCACAGAAGTTAACCTTCAACAGTGTGTAGTGTTTTTCCCTGTTTTGTGACTGGAATCACACACCCACAGGAACACGGACAACACAAGTACAGCTGTGTGCCAGAAAGTGTGTGGCAGCCAGTTATATTTGATAGTGCTGCTTGGTACCACTACAGTTGTGTCACTGAGGCTAGCTATGAGTTGCTGTTATTACTACTGCCCTGGTGAAAATAACTAACCAGTGAACATGGTCAGACATGAAGCTACACACAGTTAGCAGTAGATATGGGACAGAGGGTTTGAGAAGAAGATGCACAAAGGCAGAACTAGCCATAAAAATATCTACACACATTTCCTGTCATTATTTTAACATTGTGGTAAATATTTATTTTATAAATCTCACTTGTTATCCAGAATCAACGCATCCAAAATCATCTGTCTACGTTTGACCAATAAAAAAAAATTTGCATTGTTGGAAAAGAATCCAATATTGCCACAGGAGGTCATAATCTAAAATTTAAATGTGTGTTCATATTTATGTTAATTGCTGTTCCTGTGACTGATTAAATGAAAAAGAGCAAACTATGAATTAAAATTATGCTAAACATACTGAGTGGGTAAAATTTTTTAAATGTGCTTTTCACTATCAAATGTTAGTGTGACAGAGCTAAAAGTACTGCCTAACTAATCCGTTAATGTAATTAATCAGAACCCATCTAGATAGGTGACTGATCATGAAGTCCGTTTTGGACAAAATGCTGATGACGATATAACTATCACAGTTGAGGTACAACGTTTGTGTATGATAAACTGTCATGAAAACTTTCATTTGTTTGATAGTAGTCACAAAAGAAGAGAGTCAGATCTCATGTTCTCCATAGTAAGGTCAATGTCATCAGCTATAGTTCTTGCTTTTATATAATGGAAATTGATCAAAAAATATTAGTAAGAGGAGACATTGTCACTGTAAGACATCGTAGTTCATGTCAGAAAATATACAACCACAGGATGTAGGTGCTTCTAAAATATATCAAAAGTTCAGAAGCAGATTAAAGGGTTTCCATATGTCAAACCAAAACAACATGAACAAATGGCAACAAACTGGTGTTATAGTACTGTTTAGTACTCCATGTGGACCACATACAAAAATACAGGAATAAGTTAGTCTCTGCCTCAACAAGACACTGGTGAATAAAGCAGCAGGAGGGGCAGGTAGTGAGGCTACACAAGCACACAGAATGAGTTACAGCCAAAGCAGTACTCCAACACAAACAAATTATGGTACATTAAAATGGATATTCTACCATTAATGTACTTTTCTGCATAGTAAGAGTTGTACGTTATTCATTATTATATCAAATTACACATTTGATTGAAATAAATATTTCACCAGCCTGTTGTCAATTACAGGTATGTTCAATTTGTCAGAGTGAAACCTGGATGCAACAGGGCAGATCTACCAGGTGTAAACTTGTTTGGATAACACTGACTATTCAGAACATGTGGAGAATGGAGGAAACACAGATTCCAGTAACTCAAGCTGCCACTTTTCTTCCTTCCACTAAAGTAATACAATTAAAATAATATCATTTATATGTCAAAAAGCATGACAGGAAATGGAGCCACAACCCTGTGGTTCCTGCTCTAGGAACCAACATGTAGCCACTGAGTTAGATACCAAACCTCTAAATGCAGAGCATTGACAATTTTATTCATTAACATGTAGCTAGAAGTCTGCACCTTTTTTGGTATATGTGCATCATAAAGTTACCAAGAAAAAAAATATTTTAGATAACATTATTTGTCATTCATGCCCTATTTTAAGTACCACTATCCAAGAACCATGAATTGGTTTCATTGATCCCTAACAAAATTTAAAAATGATGTATTTTTTTAGTTTATCATTATTTGCAATTTTCACAAAGCTGGCAAAAATGTGTTAAATGAATGACTAAGGACGGTGGAACTTCTTTTGATTGCAGGCTTCACCAAACCCACAACAAATGGTTACGTAATTCCAAATACTTCATCAAAACTACAAGAACTGGATAGGGCATGTTTGGATAAAGCTATTTCACATCCCTCCATCCATTTTGACATCCATTTGCCTGAAATGACATTATGGAAAAAACGTAATCTTTTAATCTATTGACTGATCTACAACTGAAAATTGTGAAATAAAACTGACAAATTCACACATCTGAAAGTTAAAGAGCCCAAGATCAAATGAAATCTAAAATTAACAAATCTTTATATTTGCCAGGCTGAGACCAGAGACTTATATTTACAGACTGATACTTAACTGACTTAAATATAGGAGAGCTAATCAAGATGTTTGCCAATTAATTTTCTCTCTATTGACAAGTTATTAAATCATGCTTGTTTTAGAACTATATTTGTGCTTTTTTTTAATTCTTATATATTTGGCACTTAAAGACGAAGATAACTGAAAGTCCATCTACTTCATGTAAGATCTTTATTTGATTTATACAAGACCTTTTCCAATATATAATCTCATTACCTCCACCAAGTAAGCCATGTTTTTGTCACCATTGTTTTCTATGTGCGTAAGTTAGCAAGATTATACAAAATGACTTGACGGATTTTCATGTGACAAGAAAAAAAAAGTCATTAAAACAGTGGATTTAGATGGGGGTGGTGTTGGGGTCAGGAACTTCTTTCTAGGACTTTGTAAGATAGTGGCTTTCAGTCTATTTTTTTCCAATTACAGTAAAACATTTTGGCGGATTTCCATGAAACTAGGTAAAACAGTGGAGTATGTGTCACAAAAAATCATCATATTGTGAAGACAGATTGTGACAGTAATCAACACTGAAAGACTTTTTTGATAAATAACTATTAAGACAATTTTTCATAATGAAAGAAACATGATGGCTAAAAAATCATGACTATTGGTCTTTGGTGGTTTTTTTTTTTTTTTTTTTTTAAAGTGCACTCTGACTCCTGCTTAATTGGTTTAAATATTTTTTCTACTTCAACATGCCCTACTTTATATGACATTTATTGTTCACATTTGAATTTCAGGCTTTTTGGGCACAGTACTGCTTTATACATGTATAATCATGTTACACATTTTGTAAGTTTACTTTGGGTTACTACAACTTTTTTGTCTGGGTTAGGGTTTTTCATTGAGAGCATGGTGCTCAAGCTTAAAAACTGGTATATCAATGAATGCATTATTTAATTAACGTGACATTTATATTAATCTCCATTCTTAATACATAAAAATAATTTCTCTAAATGTGTGATTTATTCAAATGACAGCACCTACCTGAACTAGTCTTATTACTAAAGCTTGTACTAGCTAATAGTCAGCACACTGTAGTTTGATATTCCATCCCAGCAACTGTCCAAACTTACTCTCAAGAACATCCAAGACTGGAAACAATCAGCTAACCTTCATGCCACACACATAAAACATGACATTAAAATAATCTTGTGAACTGATTTGAGTCCAGATACATTTTATTACAAGCAACAAATTGTCTGTGTCGAGCGCCCAGTTGCAGCTCGGATGAAGGCGGTGTGGCATGTACATTTAATAAAATAGAAATTTTATATATATATATATATGACGCAGGGTGCCATATAAACACAAACGGGAAACATCGTGCATGAAACGAGAACAGATGAGTAAAGTCTCCTAAATAAATGCTTTGCCCCAATAGTTCCGCCTTACAATCATTTGACAGCCTGTTAAAAGGCCTCGTTTGGGTAGCAGTAAATATTCAGCAGTGAAAGCTTGGCTTAGAGGAAAAACAGCACAGGGGTAACAGTGGTCCTGGAACAGTTATATCAAGAGCTGTTCGTTGTACTGCCAACATTAAAGCTTACAAACATTTTAGCACCTAGCCCTCGATATAAGCAAAATACATCCACCGTGAGCAAAGCAGGAAATAGTCAGGAAGACACCAAAAACACTAAGACAAGACAACTCGTCCTTACCTGAAACAGGCTTTTTGGCGCTTTGCGTCCTTCTAATTGGAGTTAAAGAGATCCGTTTTCACACGACAACCATGGCAATAACTGTGACAAAAATCGCAAGGGATGAGGTGTTATTTTTAAAGCAATTTACTCGTTTCAAATAGGCAGGAGCGGACGAAACTCGGGTCGACTAAGACTAAAATTTTCACCAATGCAAGCTAATCACCACACCCATGAAAGTGGGAACATGGCAACAGCCTGCTCTGAGGGGTGGGCGCTGTTGAATTCTATGATATTCTTTCTAATCTAACAACGTTAACAAGTTTTGAAAGACAAAAACCTTGATCTATTTTTATAGAATTAGTGATGATTCATTACAAACCGCAATAATATTTTCTATTCGAGGGAAAACACATTAAATAAGTTGTGTAACCTACGGGCAAAATGGTATCGTCTATCAACCCCCTCAACAAAAAGGAACCGATTGGGATACAGGAAACAAATATTAGACCTATAAAGCCCGTAGTAGTAGTCTTGATTTGAATGGACTTCGCATCAAGTGAAGCGACTTTCAAATCAAAAACTCCACTGTTCTATTTGTTTGCATAATATTATACTGAACAAACTATTAAAGATATATGCAATATTTATTCAAAGCTGGAGGTGAGGACAGTACAGTACCTTTTCAATAAGGCGCATTGGCATGTTTTTGGCTTGAGGGTGTTTCCTTGTTTATCCTGTTTATTTAGCGTGCAAGACAGCATATAAATTCAAAAAATTTCATAGGTCAAACCAAAATAATCTACAAAATATTTTATTTTTAGGATTTGCACTGAACTTCCTAGATGACACTACCACCTTCATATGCCTGATTAGTTTCATCTAGCTCCATACAGTATCACCTCGGAACTTAAGGAAAACTTCAAAAAATCGCCTATATCACCGAATTTCAAAAGGTTTGTAAATAGTATCCATGATGTGTTCTATAACAGTAATCAAATCTGCATTAAAGTCAATAGAAAGTCTAATGTGACTCAATACCCATCCTCCAAGCCTCATTGAAATCAATTTTGTTAATTTTAGTCTAATTCTGCTGACAAACAAAGTAACTGACAAATGGATGCACGAATGAAAACAAAACCTTTTTGGAGGTAAAAATTAGTCAGTAAATCACTCTCATCAGCAATAGTTTTGATATTTTTTGATTAAATTGTTTTGTAACCAGAAATTCAGTGTTTCTAGAGCAAATATGAACATATTCTCCATCTGTCTGCTGTAATAGTGAAACTGACTGCTTGGGTAGGTGGACGGAATAAAATATTTCTGGATGTCACCACATGCTTTGGGAGCCTTGATTCATTGAAATAGTGCTCAGGTTATTTATTTGTAACAGCCCAATACTGTATGCTGCCCCTGTAGGATTTGTATTGTGCCCAGAGGCAGTTGTGCCAAGCCTCACTCCAGCACTCCACATTTGGCTTGCAGTAGGTTCATTGAAAAGGATCTCTCTCCATTAGGACAGGATGAATTTTTAATGGGGCCAATGAAAGGGATCAGTGGGATAGACTTTTCCATATCTCTGCACGAGTCACAATCAATGGAGGGAAGATGAAAGTTGCCAAGCTCTTGGTTTCCTTTCGGAGTGGCATGGGGTCAGATTAAGTCTAATTGAATTCACACACAGCAGTGGTTTAGGTGTGTCAGAACAATGTCTCCCTAAATACATGGTAAGGGCTATCATGACAGAAGATTTTGGTTGATTTCTTCAAAGTGCACCCTAAAAATACGCTGTTTTTAAAATATGGGTCATTAGCAAATACAGAAGTGTATATATTGTATTAAGTGTTAAATCAGGTTTTTATCATAATGTGTGTGATGGAAGAAATTTGAGTCATCATAATAATATTATTCTGCCCTTTTAGACCAAACAGGAACATTTAATCTAATTAAGAAGAGATCCAACTCTTCTGCTATGCTTCAGGTAAGCAAAAACATAAATTTTTTAGCCATCCTAGAATCAGAGTCAAGGTGTCCAAAAGCACATCCTTAGCCAATGAGGTCCCTTGGCCCATTGCTTGGCAACCAAGAGGGGAGGGACAGAGCAAATTGACTCTGTAAAAATAGCACATCAATAGGCTGCTGTTTGAAAAAAGAAAGACACAAATGTTGGTGAGGCTATAAATAGCCTCCTGGAGCCTGAAACAGTATCCTGTACAATATCTCAGTTTTCCTGTCACTTACAAAAGAAATATTTTAACATGGTTTGTGCACAAGTTACTCAATAAAAAATACAATAACATGCGAGTAGTGGAATGAAACTGTTTGAACTGAGATGGTTGTTGAGTTTAGGAGGATTGATATGAGCTGATTCCATTTTTTTATTACAAAAAGGCACAACTCTAATGTCAAGTTAGTATTTGTAAGAAGCAGTTTTCTTAGTTGCCATCTGATATTGTGCAAATATGTAAAATTTCATTGACAACTGGTGCAATAATAAACCTGAATGCACTGTAACAATAAGCAGTGTGCGTGGACAAGAGGGAATTTAGAGTTCAATGATGTAGATGAACACTTTGGATTATATGCGGTCTTTTCATATTAACATGTAATTACATCTCCATATTGTTTGAAGACAATGAGTTGTGTACTTTACTACTCCTTACATAACCTCATCACAACAGTGGCATATTTTCCATATGGGACATACACATTTGTCCTTTGTGTAAATTGAACAGTAGAGCACAATGTGTCCAAGAATAGATCCATCATGTCCAATCCAGTTTCACAGGACTGCTCAGAAATGAGCCCAATACGTGGGTGATCAAATCAAGTGGAGATAACGGGATGTCAATCTGAAGCAGCACCTCTGTACCTAATTTTATCTGCACATTCCCATTTTTTGCCCACATGTGGTTAAGCACCCCAATGACCTCCATGTAATACTTCCACTGTATCAAAGGCAATTAAAATGTGTAGCAACAGCAAAACCTTAAAAGGCTTTATCAGGGCTGTCTTATCCACCAGACATCTCCCGGGGAGGTTGGCCGTTGCCAGGGTAACCCTCACAAATGGCAGCTGACGTCAAGAAGGTAGGAGAAATACCAGGGAGAGCCAGAGCTGCAATATGCATAATGGATTATTGAAAAAAGGTCCCTCTTGAAGAGTGTAAAGTGACTTAATATGCCTATCTTGCTGGGCTCACCACTGCTCTTTATTTGTGGTCTCTCTCTGATGAGGAAAATAGATCTTGATATTTTCATGGTTTTACCACCACAACTCCTCAAATTTAAATTATCCATCATGAATTTAACATGGCTGATGATCTCATCAGGACACATTGTTGTCCTTTTCCCCAGGTTGGACCTTGTCGCCCTACTGGATTGTATGTGTTCATTTATCTAAATGTGATTTAAAAACTGACTCCTACTGTATTTCACTCACTCAGATCATATGGCTAACTGTGCAGCATGTTACCCAGTATGAGAGATCAGGCACATCACCTATTACCTTCCCCTGCACAATGGTCAAGTAACATGGATCAACAGCAGCATTCATGAGTAGGTTCTCAGAAGTGACAGCTGTTGAAGATGTATAAAATGGTCACTACCACCACATGGGTCTGTCCACTGTCTGGATCAGGTCAAATCTTAGTGTTGTTATTGACCAATTAAAGACTTTGTCTTGTATTTCATGTTGTTCTATCTTTAGCCGTGACACTGATTGTGCTGTCAGGTTTGACAATGACAGTGCTGTTACATGCTAAATTAATCTCTCTGTTGAATGAAGTGAACTGAATTTATAAAAAAATCTTGAAGACATTTCACCTTTCATCCAAGAGACTTGTCTGAACAGCTGGAAGGCAGTTAATTATATTTAATCTTTGACTTTATTCAACATAGAGATTTACCATGACATGGCTGACATAATTTTCACAGATATCCAAAATGAATGCAGCGAAACAGAAGGAAACACATGCAATGGCTGATCAAAACTGTGTCCATATTGTGGTATAGGTGAAAAATAATGAATGACTGTATATATCATAAAATCACAAAAATGATTATCAGCATGACATTACATTAAATATCTGGATCATGTGATAAAAAGCATCACATTCTCATCTCACTTGATACTTTTTCTGATTCTGTGGATTGAAATAGAATCCATATAGAATTAGCACAAATAACAGGAACAAATGAAAGTTGGTGATAATCTAAAAATAAAATGTTTTTTGGTATTTATATTAAAAATGTTATTATGAATACATGCATGAAATGAATATGTCAATAAACTCATAGATGAGTGATCCTGTGGCTCATAGGATTTTTTTAATTAGATAAAGCACAGAACAACTGAGAAACGAGAGCTTTTAGTTAAAGTGAATCCCAGAGATTTCTGTACATCAGGAGTGCAAGACGCGACAGAAAGCATGAACTAACATGCTCTGAGGTTCTGAAGAAGTTAATCACACAAGACACGTACTGAGGAAAAAGAAATACAGGAAGTGAGGAATAACCCTCATGTGCTAATACCACACTTTTAAAAGAGCTTGTTACAGTTGCAACACTACGTTACCAGATGATCATTGTTTGCCTAAACCCACCAAGTGTTCTCACAATTTGGTGCACGAGTTTCCAAACACCAAATAATATATGGAAATGACTCACAATTGACCTGAAAGCCAAATACAACTCTTGATGCATGATTTGGATTCACACCCATCACTGTTTTGATTTAAATTAGCTTATAGTGTAATTACAGAACATGTATTGGTGGCAAGTAAAAGAGATACTAATCCACATTAAAGGAATTGGATTCTTTTTGACTTCCCTTTTTTTTGTGCAACACATACAATTTTTGATTTACCCTTGCTGGCACTGTAATTTTCTCTAACAGTGAATCACAGATGAAGGAGTCCAGAAGAAACGCAGGACAATAAACATTCAACATATACCAAAAACTCAGAATGTTGAGGATCAATTAAAGCTTCTGTACCTTTTTCCAGAGATGACAGGAAGTCAGTGTTTTCTTCATATGTCGCAAATTGCATGGATTATATTACACAGCACTGTCGTTTCAGTTCTTCATTTCTGCTGAGTGTAGAAGCTGTGGGGAGGAGCAGCAAATGGAGAGTGACAGAACTGGATTATGAGGTGGAGCGCTGCTGAGGGAAAGATTGAGCATGTGGACGGTACCCACAATGACAGATGAAGTATTTGTGGAAGAGATAATTATTTTTCCATTGTTGTAGTTTATCATAGAAAGTTACAGAAATTCTGTCTAATAACAAACTTGTCACACTAGATGTTCCTGAATATATTCATAGTAATTTACAATACTTATTAAGCTTTATAAAAATGAACTCCATTTTGCTAACATATAACACAATTTATCTGTAAAAAAGAAATCAGATTTTGAGGAAGATTAATAGATTTAGTGTGAAGCTGAAGTCTACCTCAGCATACACAGGGTCTAAATTTATGAGACCCATACTGGTGATAATGGCTTGAGTCATGTCTTGAAATGACATCAGTTACCACAGCTGTTCCATTTGCACACGGTTAGGTCACTTTCATTCTGTAAATTCAATTGCATATATTGTCTGATTGTTTATAGTTTAATGTTATTTGGCTTTGTCTCTTGAGCACCTGCACCTAATATCTTTTCCATTGTGGGGTCAATAAAATACATATTATATTTTACAAATTCAAATTGAAAATAGTAATCAAGAATTCTGTATTAGGGCTGATCTCATCCTCCAAGTCAGTTTATAGCTACTGCACAAATCACAACTAGTCCTATCGCCAATCCATTCAAATAATTTCTTGGTCTTCTAAATGGCTAAATAAATATTTCATCTGCACATTTCAAAAGCAAAAACTTCACCGTGTGTTGCTATGAATATTTGATTTCAGTCTTAGGTGCAGAATCCAGATCAGTTAACATTCAGGATTGTGAATTTGTCTTATTGATTGGGTTAAGTCAAAGAATTAAAGTTGAACAGCCGACACCCACAAATGTGCTTAAGCTCATATCTCACTGGTGTTATGGGACAAGTTTTGTCTCTTACCATATATGTATTTGTGTGTGTGTGTGTAAAGAATATATCTGACAGACCAACAGTCAACATGAGCCTCCTTTTATTAGCTTTCTAAAAGTTTCCATGACTTACAACAACCACTCAAAACAAATTTGTCAGTAAAATGAAGTATATTATAATTTTAATTCATCCAAACCCCAAACTAATGTCAAAGTGCTTAAAGAAGTGAACTATACCCATTTCAAAACATTGACTTTTTCACATAGCTGTTTTAAACCTGAATCTAAACACAACAAATGTTTAATTAAACGATCACACAATTAGAAAAATCAAGTAATAATATATACTTTTTTGTTAGTATTCCAAGTAATCTGAACATCTTAACATAATGATTAATGCCCAACACTTATGGTTAATTATTGCGGCATTCAGTCTTTTGGGCTCATAATGTGTTTCAGCAATAAATCATCTCAAGGTTTCATTCAAATTTGATTCCCTGGGCCAGAGGAAGATCCTTGCTGTAGTTTATTGTGCAGGTTGAACGCCTCATGTACTGCTTCCATGAGTCACTTCCAGACTCTCTTCCACCTCCTGTGTGTTTCTCTCCTCCAAAGGCTCCTCCAATCTCAGCGCCGCTTGTAGGAATGTTGACATTTACAATACCGCAGTCAGATCCTTTAGGTCCCAACCAGCGGAAAATGCGACCCAGATCCTTGGTGAAGATGCTGCTTGTCAGACCTTGATCAACCTCGTTGTTCCAAGCAAAAGCTTCTTCTTCTGTTTTGAACTTCAGGACATACAGTATGGGGACAAAGGTTTCGGTTTGGACAATAGGACTATCGTGAGGCAGATCCGTGAAGATGGTGGGCTCCACAAAATTTCCAGGTCGGTCAATTACTTTTCCACCACAGACCAGAGTGCCACCTTGCTGCTTTGCCTGCTCAATAGCTGCCAGATACTGCTCTACAGCTTGTTTGGTGTGAAGAGGCCCATACAAGGTGGTGGAATCTCCAGGGTCTCCAATGCGGACTTGTTTGTAGGCCTTGACAATCCTCTCAACCACTGTGTCGTGAACACTCTCATGCAACATTAGCCTCCTGGTAGTAGTACAGCGCTGGCCAGCCGTTCCCACAGATGCAAAAACAGTAGATGGCACCACAAGATCAAGGTCTGCATCCTCAAACACAATGATCGCATTGTTCCCACCGAGCTCCAACAGTTTACGGCCAAATCTTTCTTGCACCATCATGGCTACCTTCTTCCCAACTTGCGTACTGCCAGTGAATGACAGCAGATCCACACGCTTATCCTTTGCCATGGCAGTACCTATGTCGGCACCGCCGCAGGTCATAGAGCAGATAGCACCGGGCAAGTTGTTCCGCTCCAGCACCTCAGCTATAATCTTAGTAACTGCAACACTTGTGAGAGGCGTGGTTGGAGCTCCTTTCCAGAGGCAAACGTTGCCACAGGTTAAACCAATGGCATTGTTCCAGCCATAGACAGCCACAGGAAAGTTAAAGGCAGTGATGACGCCAACAAGACCAACAGGGTTCCACTGTTCAATCAGGGCATGGCCTGGTCTTTCAGAAGGCAGGATGGGCCCCCCAATCATTCTGGAGAGACCAACAGCGTAATCACAAATATCAACATACTCCTGCACCTCTCCCACTCCTTCAATGAGGATCTTGCCCATTTCTAGAGATACAAGGCTCCCGAGTAGGTTAATCTTCTTTCTCAATTCATGTCCAATCTGCCTCACAATCTCACCTCTTTTGGGAGCAGGGACATCTGCCCATACTTTCCAAGCTTCTTTTGCTTTCTGGACTGTTTCCTCATAATCTGACAAAGTTGCCTGAGTTACTCTGGCAATCGGCTCATTGTTGGCAGGACAGTAGGACGTGATGACTTCTCCACTTCCACTCCAGCTTCCATTGTAAACACCAGGGTTGTCCTCAGACAAGCCAAGCTCTTTCATCCAGGAGTATTTGGGCTGGCTGATAAGGAGTCCTGACATAGCTGCTGACTGGTGGCAGTGAAGTGATGCAAGTTTTTTTCTCAAAAGAAGCCTGCTGTACTGGGCAATGGTCAGAGTGAAGCAACGATGCATCTGTGCTGAAACATACCAGTTAAAAATTAATTTCAAATGAAATTTTAAAAAGGTTGAAGAATATTTTCTACATTTTTTACTTGATCCAAATAACATCAAAATTTTTTATACTACAAAAACAGGACAAGCAGTAGATAATGTCCACCTTTCAGAACCCTTACCCAAACCATGACCAACAAAAAGTTAAAATAAAATGCTTCATTCCCTGTGGGGGCAGGGGGTGAGTATGTGCTGGAGCTTGACCTTGCAAGTTCAGGCATGACATGGGATAGAAGCCACCATGTTATAACACGGCTACAGACAGAAAGCCAAATCAATCGCACTCACACTTAAAATTGATTTAGTTATCAATTCACCTATTTTGTATGTATTTCTATGGGCGGATGAAGCTTGAGTAACTGGAAAGAAAAAAAAAAGACGTCGCAGGGAGAACATGCATAATTCACACTAAATAGTCAAAAGTCCATTTGACCTTGCAGCTTTCTTGTTGTGATGTAATAACACTAACCAATGTACCACTCATTAATAGTTTATTTAATTTATTTATTGACTAAGTTCAGGCTCCTTTCTGGGAGGAGCAGTTCAAAATGTTAAATTAAGTTACATTCAAATGCACAGTCAGCAACCTTGTGCAACAAGGAATGTGGACAAATAACAGGTGTTGAACAGAGAAGGGTATGAAAATAACTTTTCAACACTAAAAAAAAAAAAATTGTCCTTAGGGATTCAGTCAATTAAACAGATAAACAATACAAGGTTACGCATATAAAATTTGATTCTAAATATTTGTTATTTTTATTATGTAAATAAGGCCAAAAGTGAGTGGCTATTTATTAAGTTTTCTGATTTTAACTATACCTTCTCTGAAAGTAGGCAGCTTTGAATTTTGCATAGTTGGTTGACAAAATGACTTGTTTGGAGATGTGCTCTTGATCATTCCATTTTCTTATAGACTACAGCGCAGCCGCACGGTGACTTCATTAAACTATTGTAAAATAGTGAAGAGTAGTGCAGATAAAAATAAAAATCAGAAATCACGAATTAAACAATACACCAAGGACTTACTGGATGCATATAAATAAATTGGTATCCGTCTGTGCGTGTCATAAAAAACATCTGCGCTGGCTCAGGTTTCAAACATTTGGTTTGCACATCAGAGAAGTGTATCCACCATTTTCATTACGCGGTTAATCCATCTTTAATCAACCACGAGGCTGTGACGACTGGGATACATTTCTGTTTCGGGTATACACTAAAATATTACCGATTGATGTACATCGAAAAAAATAATCAAGCCGTTGCATTTTTAGCAACGTTTTTACAAAATAGAATAGTTTTCCAGGTAGGACATGGTTGCTAATCTCATCGATTCTGACCGACTGTGACCCAAGGTCTTGCAGTTATAACGTCTCGCTGTTGTAGATCATGTACGTTCATTACAAACGTTCCAGTCGTTAACAACTAAAAGCCAGTTTATACCAATACTAGACAGTTTCCTACTCACTTGAACGTCAAGATCTGAGGCTCACAACTCCCAAGAATAGACAAGGAATGAAGCATGCGTATACGTGTCCTCTACTAATAATATGGCGTCATGACCGCGACGGAAGTAGAAATGCTGAGCTGCATTCTTATTGGTCAGTCACCACAAGTGGTGTAACGCCTGTTTGGTTCGTTTTCTCTATGCTAACACATTTCCTTTGTTGTGACGGCTGTGATTCTGCTGCAATAGACTAAGTCCAATTTAAACAGTTGCTGTTGAGATAATTTAAACAATGAGTGGTGGGGTGTATGGAGGAGGTGAGTGGGATTCATTTTCATTAAACGAAATCCGTCCATGCTGGTATGTAGCTTTTTTAGCATTGTTAGCTAACCTAGCAATGCTAGCTGTGCTAACGATTAACCAGCTCCGTGGTGGGCGAAAGCTCTGCATTCTCGCTTGTGTTTTTAGTCGTCACATGGCAAAGAATTAATGTACCGGTACTTATCAATACACGTGAAGACAACTAAGTAACTCATCCTGACACTGGCTAGGGTGCTCGCAAGTAATGGAGAGTCGGTTTGCTGGTCTCATGATCGCATCCCTTCCTGTGTGTTGGTAACGTAATTCTCCAAACAAACGTGATATGCGCTTTGCCTTGCTGCCTTTCACACATTTTTATTTTCAGAATTTTTCAAATTTATATGAACTTTTAGGTTATTTATAATGAGCCTGTGTATCCAAAGCTGTTTAAATGAATCCACTGGACTGAAAGAAAGTTTCTTGAAGACGTTTCACCTCTCATCCAAGAGGCTTCTTCAGTTCTCACTGATCCACTCCAGTGATAACCATGACCTGGATAACTGGAAACCTACACAGACATCAATGAGCGTGTGATATATTTGCCTCTATTGTATTTACCTTTGTTAGTTTGCCAGTCTTGTCTGTAAGCAGAATTACTTAAAAGTTTTGGTTTAGGGGTCATAATTTGAAAGTCAACTACCATGTGACTATTGCGTCTGGGTGCAGTTACCTATTAGTAACTGGGTGTAACTTATTAGTAACGGGATCTGCCTCAGTGCAGGTTTGACCTCCGTGAGTGCTATTTAAGCTAAACTCTGCCTTTGTAACGTACATGTAAACACACACACACACACACACACACACACACACTGTACACATTTTTCCTTTCTTTTTTTTGTTTATTCCTGAAACTGTACAATCAAACGAACTGTGATGAAACCAATGACGATTGAAGTGAGAAACAGTCTTATGTGTTATTGTACTAAATGTACTAAGTGAAATATTGTACTAAATCGAAGTGAAATATTAATGTGCTGGCAAAGTCACTCCATGTTATTCAATTACTTCAAAGAATAAGATGTATAATGTGTAAACCACATCTCAGATTCAGCTGAGAAGTCAAAGTAGCCATTTTAGTGGCTGCTGGACAGTATATGTGTAGTTTTACTTTGCAAATCTGTAATTAAAGTCACAAAATTTTTCATTAATTATAATTTGACACATTATTTGAGGACTACAGTACAAGCATCTATTTAATTTCTTTCAAACTGATCATTTTGATGGGTTAGGCACTGCTGTCAACCACTAGCAACAAAGGTCAGGAATGCACAAAGGTCGAGACTGTAAAATAGGTTGGAGTTTCCAGGCATGCATGGTTTTTATATCCTGCTTCAATCGTGCTTGTGATTTATGGTAGGTAGTGCAGTCTGCGTAAAGACCAGTGATGACTTGGCTTTAAAATCAATGCATACCAGAAATACCAGAAAAAAGTTCACGTCAGCTGACAAAGTGGTTTAAAAAGGAAGTTTGAAGTTTGTAAATATGGTATGTTTTAATTCTTTTGTGATGTGTGTTATTGAAATTATTAGTATTTAGTGAATTGAAAAATATGTTGTTCAAGAAGCTAATATTCATGTAATAAATTCAGTAGAAATATGTTTGAGTAAGGAGACTGTACTAACATTCCCCATAAGTGGCCAACTGTTTAATATGTTGCTACAGTGCATTTACATCTAAGCACACCAGATGCATGTATAAAAATGAGAGTGGCTGATATCAGTAGTTTTCCTCTGCATTGTAGATCACTGCATCCATCCTGTAATCGTTGTGGAAATTGATAGCTTGATATTTTATCAAATATCTAACCTTTTTCTCATTTTTGCAGATGAGGTGGGTGCTTTGGTGTTTGACATTGGCTCCTACTCTGTAAGAGCTGGTTACGCAGGAGAAGACTGTCCCAAGGTAAATCAATTTCTCATGGCCTGATTATACACCTTGTATCCTTCCGTCATCTTCGTCTTCCCTTCAGGCTATATAAATGTCACAAAATTAGGACTGTCACCCAGGAGACAGGCAGCATAAATTGAGATCAGGTTGTGCTGGAGTACTGACTTGGTTTGGATTTGTCTGCCTTTTAGGGAAAGATCTGTTTGAGTAACCCATCTATTTCACAAATGAAAGATGGCCATTAATTCTGTAATTATTAATTTGTGTAATACTGGCCATGTGTAAATTTTATTAAATATTATCAAACATTAAATAATAAAAAATGCCTGAGTGAGCTAGTGTGAGTATATCATTTTTCCTTTATATGTGTGATATATCATAGAAAATCTTGCCACCCAAAACTTTCCTGTTTGTTTTCAAAAATATTTTGACTTGATTTTCTTATTGACTTAGCGCTGTTGAATTTAAAGTATAATATAAAGTGCATGCCCATTGATTTTTTTTCTTTTTATACAAGTAGGATGCAAAAACTACTGTACTGATTTCCAGAAATTTTGGTGCAGTCTTGGATAAAGAACAGATTCACCATTTTTTTCTTTTCCACTTTCTTCAAAATTACATACAGACACAATATTTTTCTTATTTATATGTTAAATACTGAACTGATATCCATCAAACTTAATGTATTATTGTGTATAAGTAAGAATTTATTTGAAATGATCTCCTGTGATTGATATTATAAAAAAGACATGTGGGAATGTTGACTTATTTATCTTTGAATCCTCTCAGGCGGACTTCCCCACTGTGATAGGCGTGACGCTTGACCGCGAGGATGGCAGCACACCCATGGAGACAGATGGTGACAAGGGCAAGCAGAGTGGCACCACATACTATATTGACACCAACCAACTGAGAGTACCCAGAGAGAACATGGAAGTCATGTCCCCTCTTAAGAATGGCATGAGTGAGTGAGATTTTTTGAAATATCAGTGTTTTTAGCAGCCTTGATTGTATAAAATATCAAGAGGGCAGTAAAAGTAGCATAGAGAGTCAATGCCTGTTGGTCAGCTGTCTGTGATGCAAACCTAGAACTGAATATTTATTATACTGCCTGCTTGATCCATGGCTATAATTGTTCACTTTTGTTTCGCCTTGCCTATAGACAACCGCCGTTCATTGTGAGCGTTAATGAGATTTCTTGATGACTGTCTAGTGGTTTCTTTTTTGAAGTTAAATCTGACAGTGATTGTACATTCCTGTCCTTTTAGTGTATTTCTGAACTGCAGATGTGGTTTGCATGTCCATAGATGTTCATATTGGGGAATTAATTGGACTAAAATACATCACTGACTTTGGCTCGTTTTTCAGTGCTTTGGTTTATAACTCGGTTTCCATTTTAGATTTTTTTTTTCACATCTGTCCCACATTATGAGCTAGAATGTCACTGTACATTGTATTCAATTTGACAGCCAGTGTCTATACCTAGGCATTTTAATTATCCGGCCAGACATTGGATGCATGCTATTCGTATAAAATGTCACAGAAGATAATTTGGAGTGATGTTAAAATTGTCATCATAGATTCCCTGTAATTGCAAACTTATTTCCCATTTGTCAGAAACATTTCAAGCTACAACATTTTGGACATTTGTGTGATTTATGTCACCTTTGTGCATAAGTAAACGCGAGTATGAAATGAGTACTTGACCCGAACTGCTGCTGCTCATGCAAATCTGGTCTGGTGGAGTTTGGGATATGAAGCTATTTAGAGATGAGTGTGACACCACACATAATTGCAGGAGAAGAGCAACAGGGGACCCCAGACTCCCTCGGAGGACTGACCTGGAACATTGGTGCCTGGTGCTTAAATTATTATCTGAAAAAGCTTATCATTGCTCTACTTTCTTCAACATCTGACCCAGAGATGATGATGATGATTATTATTATTAAAGATGTAATTTTTCTGTTTTTTTTATTTTTTCTTATTCTTCTCTTAGAGCATCAATTAAAGAATGTTGTACATTTTTCACTGAACACAGCTGCAATATTATGCGTTACATGTTATGTCTTTGTGTTTAGGGCTTGTTACATCTGTATGTGTTCATGTTAGAGAACATATCACACTAAGATCAATACGACTCATTCTCCAATTTAGCTATGATGCAGTTGGCATTTCTTTGGTGTGGGTTGTTGAGTTATGCCAAAAAAATACAAACTGAAGAGAGACAAAGCTCTCGAGTTGTTCAAATGTATTTTCTGTGTGTGAGAGAGTTGACATTTATCAAACACTGCCTTTGTGTTTCTATTTACAGTTGAGGACTGGGACAGCTTCCAGGCCATTTTGGATCACACCTATAAGATGCACTTCAAGTCTGAACCCAGCCTACATCCAGTGCTTATGTCAGAGGCATCGGTGAGTTAGCTTTGGTTACAAGAAGGAGTCTGAACAATTCTGATTACTTAATGTTGAATCAGTGATCCAAGACGAGCAATATTGAATTACAGTACTGTAGTTTGAATTTATCATGTAGCAGTGAAATGCCCAGAGATTTGAGTTCTGCTTTTGCTTAAATTTAGCATGGTATTGTGAGGCAAGGAATTAAAGAAAATTGATTGTGCCTGCTCTGTTCCCTATCACCTAATAGACTCCATGTTGTTTTGTTATGTTTACAATACTCTTTTATATACTCTAAACTCGCTATTTTTTGTTTTGTGTCTGCAGTGGAATACTCGAGCAAAACGAGAGAAGCTAACAGAGCTGATGTTTGAACATTACAATATTCCTGCCTTCTTCCTTTGCAAATCAGCTGTACTATCTGCGTATCCTTCTCTATCTCACTTCGTCCAGAAAAGATAGGACAAAGATAATATGGGTGTGTTATGTCTGTGTAGTTTCTCATTCACCATTTTTTTAAGTTAAAAAAAAAATCAATCAACTGGACTTTCTTTATGTTGTTTGAAGACATTTTATCTCTCATTCAAGAGGTTCTTCAGTTCTAAATGACCGGTAGAGAGTCCACACTTCCCAATGTACAAGTTACAGCATTCTTCACTGCACTGAACAGCATACACTACATTGCACTGTTTGTGTTGTGGTGTTTTGTCCATAGAGTGAATCGACTATTTGGGATGTGTTTCTGCTCCTTAACAAACACACCTGGATTGTTCTTAAAGACATGTGGCTCTCCAAACTGGATCTTTGTCAAGACCAAAAAGTCCACCAACAAAAACAACAATGAAGAGGAGGGGTAAGACAAATGGAAACCTGAGGTCATCCCCTACATTGCTGGTGTTTCAGAAAAATTCAAGAACATTTTCAGGAAACACAAGATTCCCATAACTGGAAATGCTTTAACACAAAAAGCTGGACCACCCTAAGGACAAAACACCACAAACAGAAAAATGTTGTGAATGTTATCTAGTGCAATAAGGAATGCTGTGAATTGTGCATTCGGGAGACCAAACAACTGCTTCAAAAGCTAAACTCAACACAGGAGAGCCAGCTTCTCAGGATTGGACTCAGCTGTCCACTTGCATCTGAAAGACACAGGCCACTCCTTTGAGGACAGTCATGTTCAGGTTTTATCTGGGAAGACATGTTTGAGAGAGAAGTTGAAGTAGCCATTTTTGTCAAACTAGAGAAACCATCTCTGAACAGAGGAGGAGGATTAAGACATCATCTGTAAGCCACCTTCTTCTTTTCCTTTCGGCTTTTCCTTTCAGGGGTCGCCACAGTGAATCAGTTGCCTCCATCTAACCCTGTCTTCTGCATCCTCTTCTCTCACACCAACTACTTTCATGTCCTCTTTCACTACATCCATAAACCTCCTCTTTGGTCTTCCTCTAGGCCTCCTGCCTGGCAGTTCAAAACTCGGCATCCTTCTACCAATATATTCACTATCTCTCCTCTGGACATGTCCAAACCATCTCAGTCTGGCCTCTCTGACTTTATCTCCAAAACCTCTAACATGTGCTGTCCCTCTGATGTACTCATTCCTGATCCTATCCTTCCTGGTCACTCCCAAAGAGAACCTCAGCATCTTCATCTCTGCTACCTCCAGCTCTGTCTCCTGTCTTTTCCTCAGTGACACTGTCTCTAGACCAAACAACATCGCTGGTCTCACCACAGTTTTATTACACCTTTCCTTTCGTTTTAGCTGAAACTCTTCTATCACACATCACACCTGACACTTTCCTCCACCCTGCCTGTACACGCTTCTTGACCTCTTTTCCACACTCTCCATTGCTCTGGACTGTTGACCTTAAGTATTTAAAATCTTCCACCTTCTTGATCTCTTCTCCCTGTAACCTCACTCTTCCACTTGGTCCCTCTCATTCACACACATGTACTCTGTCTAACTGCAGCTAACCTTCATTCCTCTACTTTCCAGGACAAACCTCCATCTCTCTAGCTTCTCCTCCACCTCTTCCCTGCTCTCACTGCAGATCACAATCCACAAACATCACAGTCCATGGAGATTTCTGTCTAACCTCGTCTGTCAGCCTGTCCATCACCATAGCGAACAAGAAGGGGCTCAGAGCTGATCCCTGATGCAGTCCCACCTCCACCTTGAACTCCTCTGTCACACCTACAGCACACCTCACCACTGTCTTACAGTCCTCATACATGTCCTGCACCGCTCTCACATACTTCTCTGGCACTCCAGACTTCCTCATACAATACCACAGTTCCTCTCTGGGCACCCTGTCATAAGCTTTCCTCAGAATTACAAAAACACAATGCAGCTCCGTTTGGCCTTCTCTGTACTTCTCTATCAACATCCTCAAAGCAAATACTGCATCTGTAGTACTCTTTGTTGGCATGAAATCATACTGCTGCTCACAAATGCTCATTTCTGCCCTTAGTCTAGCTTCCACTACTCTTTCCCATAACTTTATTGTATGGCTCATCAGCTTTATTCCTCTGTACTTGCCACAACTCTGCACGTCTCCCTTGTTCTTAAAAATGGGCACCAGCACACTTCTCCTCCATTCTTCAGGCATCTTCTCACTAAGATCCTGTTGAACAACCCAGTCAGAAACTCTACTGCCACCTCTCCTAGACATTTCCATACCTCTACAGGTATATCATCAGGACCGACTGCCTTTCCACTCTTCATCCCCTTCAATGCCCTCCTCACTTCATCCTGACTAATCTTTGCTACTTCCTGGTCCACAACAGTCACCTCTTCTAGTCTTTGCTCACTCATTTTCGTTGTTCATCAACTCTTCAAAGTACTCTTTCCATCTTCCCATCACACTACTGGCACCTGTCAATAGATTTCCATCCCTATACTTAATCACCCTAACCTGCTGCACGTCCTTCCCATCTCTCTCTGTCTTGCCAACCCGTATAGATTAATCTCTCCATCTTACTGTCCAACCTAGCATACAAGTGGTCATAAGCCCCTTGTTTGGCCTTTGCTACCTCTACCTTCACCTTACACTGCATCTTCCTGTACTCTTGTCCACTCTCCTCAGTCCTCTCAGTGTCCCACTTCTTCTTAGCTAACCTCTTTCTCTGTATACACTCCTGTACCTCCTCATTCCACCACCAAGTCTCCTTATCTACTTTCCTTCCAGATGACACACCAAGTACTCTCCTACCTGTCTCCCTGATCACATTAGCTGTAGTTGTCCAGTCATCTGGAAGCACCTCCTGACCACCCAGAGCCTGTCTTAACTCCTTCCTAAAAGTCATGCAACACTCTTCCTTCTTCAGCTTCCACCATTTCGTCCTCTGCTCTGCCTTTGTCCTCTTCATCTTCCTCACCACCAGAGTCATCTTACACACCACCATTCTATGCTGTTTGGCTACACTCTCTCCTACCACTACTTTGCAGTCACTGATCTCCTTCAGATTACACCGTCTACACAAGATGTAGTCTACCTGTGTGCTCCTACCACCACTCTTATAGGTCACCCTATGTTCCTGCGTCTTCTGGAAGAAAGTATTCACTAAAGCTGTTTCCATCCTTTTTGCAAAGTCAATCACCATCTGTCATTCTGCGTTCCTCTCCTGGATACCAAACCTGCCCATCACACAATAACTTGAACCCACCTAAAATGCAGTATTGATCTCAATCACCAGAAACTACAACAACCATTCAAATCTGAGTACAGCTCACCATAACAGCTCACAGGAGGGTAGGCAAACTGGTCAGAACTGAAGAAGCTTCCTGGCTGAGAGGTGAAAGTCTTTGACTTTAAAGCAAGTCCAGCTGTCCAGGTGATTCTTTTTGTGTGTGTACTTTCTAAAGTAAAATTCTTCTTCATAAAAAACTCCTTGACTGTAAGTGTCTCAGCTTTGCCAATGGGCGGTCTACAGGCTTGGTCTTGGACAGCGGAGCCACACACACCACAGCAATTCCTGTGCACGATGGCTACGTCCTCCAACAAGGTGAGCAACTATAATGAATCATTTATCGTAAGTTGTGTAGTGACAGATGACATGTAGTTGGTGTGAGAGAAGATGATGCAGAAGACAGGGTTAGATAGAGGCAACTGATTCGCTGTGCCAACCCCTAAATTGACAATATACCTGCAGATTTTTCTTGAGTTATAAATGTACAAGTTAGGGGATTAATGTAAATGTAATAATTTTAAATGCAAAATTGTGTGCTCCTTATCTGTAATTTGTGGTGCCACCTGCTGGTTGTAGATTATATTTCATTTTTGCCAAACCAGCTTTTCTTTCAAATGTTCTGTTATTAACAACGTCTATCACCATTTTGAAATATTTTTTGGTGCATTGTAAATTACACTTTCCCATCAGGTTTGTTAAAAATGATGATTCCTATTTTTAACTGTATAAGATGCATGCTTCTCAGATTTCAGAATGAAATGAAACTAGAACCAAGGCAGTTATAGACTGCAACATCCCACGACACCCCTGAATTCAAAATTTTACCCTGACTTACTTGCATACGTCAAAGATCAAAGCTAACCAACTGGTTATTTTAGAGAACTTATAGTAAGTAAAGGAACATATTGATCTTAGCGTAGTTTCAAGTAAAATAAGTTTTAAGGTAAGATAGAACTTTATTAATCCTGAAGGATATTCTGGTGCAACTATCTTTGTGATTAATAAAGTTTTATCTTTAAAAGGACGCGTGGTTGCTGTGTTGTGTCAATATGGATGAGATTTACTGTTATTCTTGAATTCCTTTTTTTTATTCACAGGGATTGTCAAGTCACCTCTGGCTGGAGACTTCATGAGCATGCAGTGCAGGGAGCTTTTTCAAGAATTAAGTTGTGAAATAATCCCCCCTTACATGATTGCATCTAAGGTATGATCTTTGCTGCAAATGCTAAATTCATCATTTCATAGCTGTAATTGTATATGTCCTAAATCTAACAGATACAATATAACCTGAAATTCACTGTTTGTTCTATTTTCAAGATGAACATGTATTTAAAAATATTTTTCACGCTCCAGCTGTGCTTTCAATGTTATGATAAAAATAGATGTAGTTAAAATTATGACTGTATAAGAACTGTAATTTTGTCTGAGCTGTCAACCATTTTGGATTAGTTACTGTTGTTTAATCTTAAATAATCTTTTTAAACTGCATGATTATAATTTTAGTTTCAATGTCTCTTGGGTTTCCGTACGTGTTAAACAATATGAGATGAGTGATAACAGAGAAACAGCCTGTAGCCAGTTGCTGACAGGCCAAGATTTGTAAAAAAAAAAATCATTACTTCACTCTTTCCTATGTGGGCTGTGTTTTATTTTACATTGTGTGCCTACACATCTTATATTGGTCCTCATTGCCATCATCATTCATACCAGAAAGTGTCACTTTAAGTGTTTGTCACTGCAGGATGCTGTGCGGGAGGGATCCCCAGCCAGCTGGAAGAAAAAGGAGAAACTACCTCAAGTCACCCGATCATGGCACAATTACATGTGTAATGTAAGTGACAAACTTACTCCTGGTTGAGTTATTCATTGTTATTTTCTTTCTGTAAATGTTTACCGATTTGCCTGTTTTCAGTGTGTGATCCAGGACTTCCAGGCATCTGTGCTGCAGGTCTCAGACTCACCGTACGATGAACAGTAAGAGCATTACTTTATTAGACACTTGTTTTACTCTAGTTAAACAGATGCGCAATATCTGGCTTTGTGTGGATCAGGAAAACAGTTTGTCATTTCAAAAGCCTGTAAGCACTGCATTTGAGCAACAGGTTCCTCACCATTGCTTTAAATGACGTTATCAATTAATTATCTTAATTAACAGATGTACATGATCCTGTACTTTAAGTCTCAACCCTTAGATGTACTAATGTCAATGTTTCAACCCCAGTCTAAGATATAACCCCCACTCCTTTATCAGGGTTGCTGCTCAGATGCCCACTGTACACTATGAACTGCCCAATGGCTACAATTGTGACTTCGGGGCTGAGAGGCTGAAGATCCCAGAGGGCCTGTTTGACCCCTCCAATGCCAAGGTGTGTGTTTTTCTAAATATACCACACAATACTGTACTAAATAAAGAATTTTCTAGAAGAAGTGTTTACATGTATTGCTTTCCATGTTTTTTCCAGCAATGTAATTTGTTTTGGTTGCTTTAGGGCCTGTCAGGAAATACCATGTTAGGAGTTGGCCATGTGGTGACTACCAGCGTGGGAATGTGCGATATTGACATCCGACCGGTAATTAGTTAGATGTGTCAAACATGGGTTGCACTGTTTTCTTGGTGGCCGGATCCAAAATGTCATCTTTTATTAATTTAATTAGTGAATATCAAATTATAGGCTGTTGAAGACTACCTGAACTTAATAATTAAAGATATCCAGGCCAGTGTCTCTTTTTAGTCTTGTAGCTTCAATTGAAATATTAGCATATGCTTTTATTTAGTTGTTTTAGAAAATGTTTTTTTTCCTAACTGTTTCACATTTGTTATAGGGTCTTTATGGCAGTGTGGTGGTGACTGGTGGAAACACTCTCATTCAGGGCTTCACAGACCGACTGAACAGAGAGCTCTCGCAGAAGACCCCTCCAGTAAGTCAATACCTGTACTTCCTTACATTTTCTGGACATAATTCTCTCAGCTTAACTATAAGACTTCAAACTCACTGAACACCATCTTCTCTACTTCTGTGTAATTTACAGAGCATGAGGCTGAAGCTAATAGCCAACAACACAACAGTGGAGCGTCGGTTCAGTGCGTGGATAGGGGGCTCCATACTAGCATCACTTGTAAGGACACATAATATGTACATCATTGTGCTTGATATCCACAAGCTCTGTGAATGTCTTTGAATTTATCCTGTATTCAAGTTAGGCTTGTTTCTTCCATCTCCCAGGGAACCTTCCAGCAAATGTGGATCTCCAAACAAGAGTACGAAGAGGGAGGAAAGCAGTGTGTGGACAGGAAGTGTCCATAAATTCAAGACACCCAGTAACCAACAACACCCTTTGTCAGTCTGCCAGAAACTCAACATCACGAGTTGTTGCCCTGATGCCACACTCAGGAACCTACAAATGATTGCCATTTTTTATGATTTGTTTGTAAATGATTTCTTGTCAAAGTCAGACAAACACATTACCAAGTAAACCATGACTTTGTTGCCATGACAAAATTAGATTTTTGTTTACCTGATCTCTAGAATGGTTGGTATTTTTTTCAAACATTTTACTTAAGGTTTAATCGCTATAAAGTGATTAAATATTAGAATTTTAAAACATGCGAAAGTTTCCTCTGAAATACCGTAATTCCACAGAATACTGAGTGTCAAATCTGGCTGACACATTTGGAAGAATCTCATCTTTTGTGGTGAATGTCTTGTGTCCATAAACCTTGTGTAGAAAGTGAGCCCATCATCCATCAGTCAGTTCTCACCTGTTTATTGGCAAGTATCAATTCATATAAACCTGTATTTCATTTCCACTTTGCTTGCAATGGCTCCATCTTTTTTTTTTTCTTTTTTAAAAAAAATAAAATCCTTTTGTTAAACGTGTTTGAAATGATTTTTCAAGTATAATAGCCCACATTTGCACAGACATTACTTAAATTCTCTTTAGTTTCCTATAATGGGTGGATAGCTGTTTGAAATTACAGTAAACATTTCTAAAAGCATTCAACGTTCTCCAGAGTTGTACAGTCTCTCCAAACCTTTAATATTTTTTCAGAAAACAAGGTATACAAGAAGTGTGTTTGATATTAAGTATGGAAACTGACCAAAACATTCATGTTGATGAAGCATCATTTACAGCATCAACAATTGCACAAACTACACTCATATATGACAGGGGACAATAGTTTTAAGCCATTGTTCTTTTTTTTTTTTTTTAACATGAACGAATGTATTCTAAACTCACAATAAAAACATGAAGAGGACTTTATAGCTGCCCTGAGGATGCAGGAACTTTCATGGGAGGAAATTTTTCCTTGAGTTTATCCCGAGTTTGTTTCTCTAATTTGGCTTTCCTGGTATTCTCCCGAAGACGTTTCTCTCTACGCAGCCTTTACAAGAAGAAAAAAGTGCATTAGGAAATGTCAATTTATAAAGAACAGTCAATTTTTATTACAAGACTTAAATCTTCAAAAAGACAACAGTGACATATCTTACCTGATGAATGGTTCAACAAACTTGGGTGTGAAGAATTTCTTTCGCTTGTATATTCTATTCATGTACCAAGGTATGGCATACTCTCTGAATCTATACCTGAGAGAAAGAAAAATATCAGGAGCGTACCTCTCACTTTTCGTGTCCAAAGGCTAGTATTTAGAGATACAGCTAATCTAAAAACCAGCTCTGAACAAAAAACCTTTGTGACTGAAGCCAGCCCTGTTTCTGTTGATGTCATTTGTATGTTGTTTTGTTAGCAGATCTACAAAAATGTTGCTGGGTTGATTTGCATCTAACGTTTAATTTGGTGTAGATTCTTTTTGATAAAAGGCAAATCCAATACCTTTTTTTTTCCCAGCTTTGATTTTGGATCACGCTTGATTGAATTCAGTGGGACTATTGTGCTTTGGCAGAGGTATACAGTCTACTGAGTGCTGTTCTACTTAAACATCAGTTTGATGTTGAACTGTAGACTTTTGCAATCCAGAAAAAAAAGCTCCAGAGATGCCACAGGGACGTCATACAGATGCCATAAGATGTTAATACTAAAATTTCTGCAATATAATACATATGTGTAGATACTGTCATCTCACCAGGACGTGATTCCAAATATATTCCTCCTCCAGGCTCCTGGTCTGCCTTTCTCCCGTCCTGTCTGCAGCAGACGTAGTGCAATCTCTCTCTCTGTCACCACTGAGTCCAATCTCCTCATCGACAGGTTAACCTGGGATGAGGAAGAAAGCAAGATGTTTTTAGCTAGGGCTGCTTCTCTACCACAAGCACTGACCTTTGTATGCCAGAAAACTGTTAAAAGCTGTTGAGATTGACCTGTCAAATGTGATTCGCTATTTCTTCAATAACTGCTAAGTTGTCACATTGAGAGCACAAACCTTTTTTAATCTTTCTGGACTTGGAATCATAACGTTTTGCCTTATCGCTTCCTGCTGAAGTGTGAGCAGCAAGTTTTTCTCTTTCAACAGCACATACCTAAGACAAAAAAAAGAGCATAACACCACTGGAAATAGTTGCTACCCTGTGAAGTACCAACTGAATTGTCACTGTTCTTACCAGAGCCTGTGTAAATCTTCATTGCTCTTTATTCTCAGTTGCTTTGCGGTCCATGGTGCACCTACAAAAAAATTACCAACTAAATGAGTGGGAAAATGCATTCTGGCTACATTTGTGCTACAACATATATATATATATATACATATACCTACATGCATATATACAAACATATACTATATATACACACATATACATACATACACACATATATATATAGTTAATGTATTTATATATATATATATATATATATATATACACACACACATACTGTAAAGTATATACTATCTATATAGTATATACTATCTATCTATCTATCTATATCTATATCTATATATATATATATATATAAACTTAAAAAATTTACCTGACTTCACAACAGACTCTCCCCAGTTCTCAGGGATGTCAAAAAACTCCTCCAGCCCTCTTCTGCTGATTGTTGTGTACAGCCCTCGACACTGACCCACAGAGCTGGAAAGAATATTCCAAGATGACCCAATGGGCATCAACTTTTCCCTGGTGAGTGAAAGCGAAATGCTCAAAACAAGACAAAGTCATCTAAGAACATTTTTCTGAATCCACACCTCTCAGGTCATCTGCAGCTGGGGATTGAACCATAGACGCTCTATCTCCTGAGTGACAGCTGTGCATTATACCTCTCATAAAGGCTCTTCTTAAATCCGTCATTTCTGCCAGTAGCCATTAGACTACAGTCCTTTACGACTGACTGGTACTGTACGCTTACCTATAATCATAGGGAATACACAAACAAACGCCTCTCCTAAAATACATACTGAACGTATTCATCAGACCCTTACAATTGGTTTGTCATTCCTGAGACCATAACATGATCAACTATTTGCTCTGAAATGTAGCAAATACAACATTTTACGAAAATGTCAACCTTTGCCATAATAATAATCTGGACACTCATATCTATATTCCACCATTTTTTGGCCTTTGCCTGTCTGTTTTTCATCAACCGTGAAAAGCTCGATTCCTTTTGCTGGCAGGTTTCTTACCTATCAGGACGGAACTTGAACTGCACATTTATTGCAAGGTTGCGAGTATTTACAGCTGGCGGTATCTTAACGACATTTACAAATTGCTTGCAAAGAGTCAAAACGCGTCCGACTGATGAGGACGCCGCCATTTTTGCCGTTGTCCATCCCACAATACCCAGCATGCATTTCTCTGTTCCAAATTAATATTAATGGTTGTATTTTTTTCTACATTACTAGTATTTGTTTGCTATAGTGTTTGACTTTGTGCCAAAATTATTATTTATTTTTCCTTCTGTTAAAAACAACGTATTTATCATTACCAAATATGGCTGGAAGAGTTTTACTCTTTCATCAACGAATCAGAGATCGTGTTGTTAATTCGTCATCACTCAGTTGCAATGGTGGGCATGAGTGTTCTCAGGTCTGCTGCTTCCTTTGCAGCCAGACTGAGTCCTCTGAAATCTGGAAATAATGCGGCAAATTTACTGACCCGAACAATCCCACGGGCCAATAATGGTAAGAGACGCCATGGTCATTTAGAAAGTGAGAAAGTTTATTAGAAATGTGGACGACGTTTCTTTTGACCTTGCGGCGGGGCTTGTTAGCTTGCTAACAGTTGCTAGCCGTGTGTTTGTCTTTTTGCCAACAAAACCGAGTGTCAAACATATTTCAGTAATTCAATCATTACAAATACCTAATGACGGTTACTAACCACATTGTACCCCATTCTTTCATGTATTGGAACAGAAGATAATGCGAACCTGTCTTTACTGAAGGTATTATAGTAATGTTAGGGAACAAAATTTTATTTGTTGTAAAGCTGTTTCATAAAAATGATGTATGGGCACTTTGACCTAACGGGATTCAAATCAGTTTGTCAGACAGATTTAAACCTTATGAAATACCATTTCATGTAAGCTTCACAAAGTTGCGCTGGCAATAGCAGTGATTTGGTTCATATTGTCCACTTTTTGTTATATAATCAAATACTGTATGTTCAAAACATTGATCCAATCATTAAACACAGAAGTCAAAATGCCTGTAGTTTTATAACAGGATCTTGATATAATTGCATGTCAGTAGAGCATCAAACAAACTTTGAAATACAGTCAAGACAGTAAACCATTATTTATGTTGTAGTGGCTGTTCGATGGGGTCATGGAAAGAAATTGTTCTTCGTCAAATCCAGTGAATATTATGACAAGAGATTTCTGCGCTTAGCGGTGAGTCTTCTGTTGTTATCTCATTTATTGCCCACGAACATGACCAGCCCAAATTCTGGGGAAGCAATTAGTAGGTAATTAAGATTTCTGTCACTTAAACAGCTGTGAGTTGATATTCACTTAGAAGAAGATCTTGCTCTTTTTTTCTCCATGAAAAAAACAAAAAACCCAATGATGTTTAGGATCTTCAACCTAATCGATAATGTTCACATTGTTGTGTTTTTATCTATTGACTGTGCAGCACTTTGGAAACCTTGTGTTTACTTAAATTGTGCTATATACAGTAAATAAAGTGGATTGTATTGTATTATTGCCCCATTTGTGAGGCTATTTGTGAAAGAAATCTAGTGCATTAAGGCAGAAATGTATCAAAAGAAGAATGATGTCCTTTACAATAATTCATTATGACAGCTTGTCAAGTTGTCAAGCCAAAGTAAAGATGGGCAATGCATCCGTCAGAATTGTGGGAAGAGCAGAGGACATCCCCAAATCATCCTGAACAGGGTGTACATAATTCCCAGGATGTTACATTGTGTCCTTCATATGTTCTTCTACTTAAACATGATTATTTTTCATTTTGTTTTTTCTAGTACTATTACGCCATGTTGGCAGGCATTCCTGTGGCTGCCTTTGTCACATTTGTGAATGTCTTTATTGGTAAGTGAGAAATGTGTCACAATTGTTGTTGTTTTTTAATTTTTATTTTAGCGCTTTAATGAAGATGAGGTTCAGTGAATAAATCAGAAGATTTTGCATTGTGTTTAATGTGAGTCTAATTGTGTTGTGAAGGTCAGGCAGAGCTGGCTGAAATTCCAGAGGGCTACGAACCAGATCATTGGGAGTACTACAAGGTATTAACTTTGCATCTTAGTGTGTTTTTTAGTATTGATTTGATTGATTTATTATTTAGGAAAGGACTAAATGCAATGAATTTGGACAACCATCTCCTCTTTGTAGAAGTCTGTATTGTATCATATACATACCTTCTATAACTTTTCAGTATAATCTTCTCTGATTGTACTTTAATCTATATTCGCCATTTTAGGTTACTTAAATGTAGTTACAACTGTAAATACAAAAGTACTATTATCCAAGACTTACCAGAAACAATTACAGGACCTAAAAACAACACATAATAAAATACAGGCACAGGTCATTTCGAGTTAAGTCCTCTCGATTATATGTCGGTTTTTAAATAAAATGCATGGAAAAATAAGTTTGTCATTTCACTCGAAATATTGGACTCTTAGGTCAGGACAGGGTGCCCAGGGAGGAGCTGTTGTATTATATGAGGAAGTCTGGAGTGGGAGAGAAGTATGTGAGAGCGGTGCAGGACATGTATGAGGATTGTAAGACAGTGGTGAGGTGTGCTGTAGGTGTGACAGAGGAGTTCAAGGTGGAGGTGGGACTGCATCAGGGATCAGCTCTGAGCCCCTTCTTGTTCGCTATGGTGATGGACAGGCTGACAGACGAGGTTAGACAGGAATCTCCATGGACTATGATGTTTGCGGATGACATTGTGATCTGCAGGAAGAGCAGGGAACAGGTGGAGGAGAAGCTAGAGAGGTGGAGGTTTGTCCTGGAAAGTAGAGGAATGAAGGTTAGCTGCAGTAAGACGGAGTACATGTGTGTGAATGAGAGGGACCCAAGTGGAAGAGTGAGGTTACAGGGAGAAGAGATCAAGAAGGTGGAGGATTTTAAGTACTTAGGGTCAACAGTCCAGAGCAATGGAGAGTGTGGAAAAGAGGTGAAGAAGCGTGTACAGGCAGGATGGAACGGGTGGAGGAAAGTGTCAGGTGTGATGTGAAATATAAAGAGTTTCAGCTAAAATGAAAGGAAAGGTGTACAAAACTGCGGTGAGACCAGCGATGTTGTTTGGTCTAGAGACAGTGTCACTGAGGAAAAGACAGGAGACAGAGCTGGAGGTAGCAGAGATGAAGATGCTGAGGTTCTCTCTGGGAGTGACCAGGAAGGATAGGATCAGGAATGAGTACATCAGAGGGACAGCACATGTTAGAGGTTTTGGAGATAAAGTCCAAGAGGCCAGACTGAGATGGTTTGGACATGTCCAGAGGAGAGATAGTGATTATATTGGTAGAAGGATGCTGAGTTTTGAACTGCCAGGCAGGAGGCCTAGAGGAAGACCAAAGAGGAGGTTTATGGATGTAGTGAAAGAGGACATGAAGGTAGTTGGTGTGAGAGAAGGGGATGCAGAAGACGGGGTTAGATGGAGGCAACTGATTCTCTGTGGCGACCCCTGAAGGGAAAAGCCGAAAGGAAAAGAAGAAGATGATCACTAAAAAACCTTTAAAAGCACATAATATCATGTTACTGTACAATAAATGAGAGTGAAAACATAATGTATTCAAATACAAACGTGTAGTTCCAATATCCACACTTAAGCGTCACTCGTAAATCACACATGTTTTTAATTCAGATTCATTTATGGTAATATTTTAATCCTTATAATTTAATCCCTGAGGAGAAGGAGAAGAAAAAACTACAAGGTAGTCTTGACCAAAGAGGAACTGCAGGCGATAATAGGATATGGCTGCGCACATTTGTACGTATGTCCAAATGTTCATAAGTTGAATGTTCCTACGTTGAAGACTATCTGTATAAGCAAGTCTACTACACAACTTGTTTTTGTTTTAAATTTGCAAAGTTTCAAGGTTTTATTTTTCCCCCTGCAATCTCAAAATTTCTCTGGAAATTGCAAAGTGCAGGTACATATTTCACACCCTGTTCATACATGCAAGCAGCATGTTTTTGCCAGGACATATTTTAAGTGGTACTTGGACCCAGATATACCTGGGCTTGCGCTAGCCGTTTGCCACTTCGCCATAGGCGAAGTAAATTCCAGAGTGGCTACAAGGTTTTTAGCCTGTACAGCCACAGTGGCGTTCTTAATTTTAGGAAAAAAATGCTAAAGCTTACAACTTTTTCGGACACGCAAAAATCCCCGAGCGATAACATAAGAAAAAAATAGCTTGTGGCTATTTCTGCATGCCGACAGAAATAGCCGAAGTGACCCGAACGCTCCCGATCATTAAATATGCACTTGGGTCATGACCTCCTCTTGTCCAATAAAAAAAAAAAAGATTCTATTTTTACAAGCTAAACCCGCGAACTGGCGTACGACAAGGCGAGGACGATTGATCGAAAGAAAATGAGAATAGAGTGTTTTATCGTAGATTTTGTGTTAAAATTCTAATTGAACAACAAATGGTGAATGATGAGAGGGGGTAGGAGTGGTGACAGACCGATCAGAAGGTAAATGAAAGATATTATCAATACTTTTTTGTCGTCTTAGACTTTTGATCCCTATGACCGGCAGGAATAACCAGCGATGCATGTAAATGTGTATTCACCTCGCTTGCTATTTTTTATGCCTTTTTAAATTGAAATGAAAAATCATTATCGAATTAAAAAAAAGAAAAGAAACTAAACTATGGCATACCAATGGTGCTGTCTAAGTCAAAGTTAAAATGTATTCTAGTCCCAGTAAAACTTACAAGTAAACATTGAGTAATATTTTGTATGACTGTATCTTCACGAAGTGATGCAAGTTTTCAATTGTTGAATCTCACATTTGTACCTGCATAAAGTAGGATAGAAATAAAGATAGTTAAGCTTGAACTTATGACTTTAGTGTATTTTTGTAGGTAAACTGAACAGAAGATTTTGCCCTCAGAATGTACCCATCATCTCACTATTGTGACCTCATCAGGAGCAAATGTTTGACTTGCCCATTCTGAGCCACTGTAGAATAAATTGGAGGGGCAACGTAGGTGCTCTCTAGAAGAAGCTGCCTCTGTAGCTGTAAAGTCAGTCTGATCTAATCACAAACATTTTTCAGTTGATTATATGATGATGATGTTATTGCATATAATACTGTATTGTATTTCAGCAGTTTAATCCACTGAATACTGTAGCTTGACCAATTCATTTTTGTTCATTTGGATCAAATACATGTACAGTCATTAAAATACTTCTTTTGTGTATCGTTGAAGCACCCCATCACCAGGTGGATTGTGCGGTACATCTATGATTCTCCAGAGAAAGAGTATGAAAAGGCAATGGCTGCAGTCCAAATAGAGAAAGAGAAAGCAGATGCGAGGTGAGAGGTTGAAGCCATTTTTACTGGTTTTAGGTTGAAGCCACCACCAAAGGCAGTTATGTGTAAAGGCTTGAAGCTACGATTAAACTTCAGCAAGGACAGACATTTGTAACTACATTATATATATATCATTAAAATATTTTTTTTTCTCACATATCACACACATGGAAAGGGTCTTTCTAAAAGAAAATGTTTGATTTATTTGATGTATTTCTGTCTGTTTGTTGTCACCAGGATGTTACACCTCAAAGTGCGTCAACATATGAGGGAGAAAGGAGATGGTCCATGGTACCATACGAAGTGTATCGACAAGGCGTTAGTTGACAACAGCCTTAAGGCAACACCTGACAATTGATCCAGAGGTGTCTACCATCAGTTCGTTATGTGATCTCACTGTTTGTACATTTTATTGCTTTCTGCATAAATAAATTGTCTATATGCCCTCTCGATATTTTTAGTTTCTTCTTTTGGTTGTTGTGCCTGGAAAAATGCTTTGTGTTGAAAAAGTCCTTAAAATCTTTAAGGAAATCCTTACTTTGGTTGACATTACAGTGGGCCAGTGTGTGTGACGCTGCCTGCATAGATGGTTCAGGGATAAAATCTGACAGTAGATTCAGGTCTTTGTTGAGTCAGCATATCACCCATGATGTAGACTTGCTCTGTGATTCGGATTTATCACAGTTTAACAATAAGCACAAACAATGGTTGATATATTGGTAACCTGCCTCTCATCCATGCAAAAATACTATCCACCCAAAGTTTTATTTTTCTAGTTATGATTTCATTCAGACTTTACAACTCGGGTATCATCAAAACCTAACACAACCTGACCCTTCTATGGTTTTTAATTGTATGGTTAGCTGGTGTCAGTTTACAGTTCAACATCCAAAGTTGCACAGCACTGTGGAACGTGGATGTGGTCTACTGAAAAGGAATGTAAAAAACAGTAGAAAATAAATATGCAGTAAAAGAAGTTAATCAGATAAAAAGATTGTAAGGTTGTTGTTTCAAATAACTTGTAATACGCAAAAATGTTATTACAATATAATTACAAATAAAGCAATATAAATTATGATAAATACACCGGCAAAAGGAGTGATACTGAATTAAATAGATCAGGAGAAGGCAGAAACTCAGCAGTAGCACAATATAAAACGAAATATTGTCTGTAAACTGGAGAGACGTGCAAATGATTTACAAAAACGAGGAAATTCTTAATTTGGAAATGTACATTTTAATGCACCATTTTGCTTTTTGGATTTATCGCACACCTGTGGAAACCCCGCGCGCCTCTGCACGGCTCTGCAGGTACAGAGTCATGCTACGTTCAAATCACATCGGAATTACCAGTTCACGCTAAAAATAAGATGTTCATTTACGTCGAAGTTGCATCAAAAGTCATGTGGGAAAAAAACGTGGGAATCCACTGTACGGTTTCCAAACAAATGAAATAAACGCGGCATCGTAAAGAACTAAACCACCTCCGGATCCACCCATGTTCAGAAAATCGATCAGAACATGATCAGACCCTGGAATCTAATTGATCACACTTACGTAAATAAGCTTTCAGTTGCGACGTGGATTTTTTTTTTTTTTGTAATTGAGGAGGGCGTCCAGATGGCGGCAGAGTTGTGCAGACATGGAGAACAGTGGTCTGATCGACAAAGGACGGTGTGAATATTAAAATATTGAACATACATTACAGTATATAATGCTTCTCTCTCCATCTCTTTATACAAGTGGCAGCCCACTTGATTCATAATACATTTACTATACGCGATAAAATATTCCTCCAATTAAATTACATACAAAATCAAGAAAGCCAATGCAAGGAATATTATGCCTTAATTTTGTCGGGTTTGGATGACACTGCAGTCAGCTGACATTAAATCTTGCAGTCCTGCCTTTCCTCGCTGCTGGAGGAGGAAACACGCTGTTGCGAATGTGGCTTTGGGTGGCTTTATGAATCAGGTGGGAGGGGCCCTCCTGGGGGAAAATACACGAGTGTCCACGGAGCGTCACGACAGACAACGACAGACTGGTGATATCTACACTGGTAGAAAACTGCTTTTACTAGAAAACAAATGAACAAACAAACAGAAACAACAGCTTCCATAGCCTTAGCTGTGGAGCCCGTGTAGCAGACAGCTCCTCACCCCTCTGTCATTTTATTTTTATGTTTTTCAGCGTCACATCCCGCTGGCTGGAGGAATGTAGAGACGGAGTGCTTTAAAAATAGCATCCTCTCCTCTGACATCGCTGCTCCGGTGGCTCCGCAGCACTGTGGTGCGAGGAACAGGAATGCGAACATGGCTGCAGACCTGGGAGAGCTGCTCGTCCCGTACATGCCCACCATCAGGGTGCCCAGAACAGGAGATAGGGTTTTCAAGAGCGAGTGCGCCTTTTCCTTCGACTCGCCCGTAAGTGTCCACATCGCCCTAGACGCGCGTTAAGGCGCACCGAGACACCAGCGTGTTGTTCGCGGAGGGTTGTTGGGAGAGGGTGGACAGTCTGCTATGGAGCACACGTGAATCTGCCGTAATGGACGCGTCTCAATGGCTGCGGAACGTGGAATCAAATAAATAATTTAGTGTTGTTTACGTCTCGGGAGTCAGGGATGGAGGGGTTCCCCTTTGTACGTTAAGGCCGCGTTCCCTTTCTAACCAGTGAAACCTTTGAACACATGAGACAGCACACCATGTCAACGTGTAGAGGAGGCTGGTTGTGTTGCTCTGAGTGGTTTTACCTTGTTTGCCACTCATAACCTACCTGAAATGGACCTGAAGTGTGTCAGGGTCACGACATTTATATTATAGTGTCTTATTTGTGTTTTTAACCTGAGTACTCTTATCGTGTATACTTGGTGTAGTTATGCAGGTCAAATTAATAATTATGTAAATTTACGACAATGAAGTGAAAAATCATGCTTTCTCTTGTCCTAAGATAAGATAGTATAACCTTTATTTGTCCCACAGTGGGGAAATTTGTGCGATAATATATTCATAGTGTAGTGTTTTTATTATGTGGTTGGTTGTTTTGAAAGCATAGTGTGTCTGATAGCATAATTTCTCTATAATCAATATGTTTGTAATTTATTTCGCCATTCCTGCTTCTTCCACCCAAAGGGATGTCAAAATTTTTTAATTGTTTTACTTATGATTTCCTTCAGCTTACAAGCACAGATTTGATGCAGACTTTGGCCTTACCTGAACATGTAACACATTTTTTTTTACTCTTAGCACATTTTACTTAAAAAAAGACAGAACTACTGTTTCAACTGAAACTGTATTTAAAGGTGAGTCAGCTGTCTGGAGTTCATCATGTTGGCCCTAGGACTGGTTTATTTTTATCCTTGCACTGGTGAAGCTCATATGTCGCTCTGGGCCACTTAAAGGTTTATCACAGGGCTAATAAGACCAACACAACTTTTAGATTTAAGTTAGATTTGATTGATTTTCTTTCTAATAGTTCATAACACCTGATAATGGGGGTCCCTGGTCCCATATTGATGTCTTTAGAATATGACAAAAAGTTTGACCCTGTTGTGTTAGATTAAGTCCATCCTGATGGGATGTATGTGACTCAGCAGTGCTTTTATTTAATGGGATTATTATGTTTAATATTGGAGTGAAGCGTACAGACACCCTGGGCCTCGAAAAATGGGTATTACATGGTCCATGATGCAGCAATACTTTTCTTGACATGGCAAACATGATCTTTAAAATTGTTTTTATGATTTTTTAAACTATTCTTTGGCTAAAATTACATTTAAAAATCAACTTAGAGTATATACAGTCACAGCAGCAGGCCTTTACTCAATTTACGTGAGAATTGACTTCCTGAATTAGAGCTGGAACTGATTTTTGACAAGATGCAAAACATGTTAGAAATTGTACTTCGTGAGTCATTGGAACAAATTTCTTACTTGTGTTTCCGTTGAGCACATTATGTTGAGCTTTAATATTGTATTTTGAGTGTGTCAAGTAGTATGCAGCAAAGTATTGTCTTAATGAACGCAGTCATTTTCCATTGCAGAATTATTTTTTAAAGGAGCTAGTATTCTGCTTTTCTGCTGTGTGGCATTAGAAACATTAGTGAAGGGATAAACAGAGCACATACACCTTTGATCTACTCTGAAATCAGGAAAGATAAAAAACAGATACACATTCTCAGGCCTTGAATGTTGTAAGTTAATAAAGTATTTAATGTGCTTAATGTACATGTGTTGTTTACCTTCAGCACCTGATCATTGTTACGGTTTGCTTCCACTTGTAGGAGTCAGAGGGAGGACTGTATGTGTGCTTGAACACATTCCTGGGCTTCGGACGAGAACATGTGGAGAGACATTATCGCAAGACAGGACAGAGTGTTTACATGCACCTCAAACGGCATGTCAAAGAGGTACGGTTACACCTCCATGGGTTTTGATGTCATTTCATTTAATAGTATTAGATCATGTGATATCAAGGATAAAACAGAAGATAAGTAAAAGTTAGAAATCAAGCTGGAGGTGCTTTAACACTTTATCTGCATGACAGGTATTATCACAAAGATTTAATGAATGGCTTTAACAAACTTAAATGTTGCTGTAAGCCGATTTAATGTATGAATATTTTATCTGTATAAAGAAATAAGTTTTTCAACCCCTCCCCCGCACAGCTATTGAACAGAGGAGGTTGACATAAATAATAATAAAGTGCAGCAAAATTATAATGCAGAAAAATTTTCCTTGTAGCAGTAACACGTCACCCATTCTGCAAGAACTACTTGGCCACACTTAAATTGGCAGACCTTCCCATTAACATATGTGGAGTTTCAGGTTAAAGGATGTAACACTATAAGCTACGTTAGATTTAAAAAAAAATTCATAGTGTAAAGTGAATTGTAAATATCACAATGCCTTTATTTTAAACATTTAGTTTTTTACCACTGTTTCATTAGTACAGGATATGACATTTTTTCATGTTCAAAAAGACATTTCTTTCAGATTATAAACACAAGCTATTCAAAATTTGTTAGACAGGACTCGTTCTTTACGATGTCATCTATCATTCGACAGACATGGAGTATCAGGATCCTGATTTTTATTCTTCTGGTGTCCTTTTGAGTGGCGACATTAATAATAGAACGCATCACATGTACAGTATATAGTGGAGGGTGCATGGATCAGTCAATCATTCATTGTCAAGTGTCACCACCATTTGCTTGATGCTACGCATCTCTGTCTCCGTCATGTAGAATTAATCATGTTGATTGAGTCCTGTGGAATGTTGTTTTACTCCTTAATACCGGATGTTGGTAGGAGCTGGAAGACGCTGTCATACACGTCGATCCAGATTATCACTGCATGCACAACTGGAGACATGTCTGGTGTGTATGTGTGAGTGTGCATGTCATACTAGAGGTGTCTTACTCAGGAATTGTTTAGTTTCCTGCCACATGTGCCCATGCATTATCATTCTGCAACATGAGATGCAGGTGAAGAGATCAGGCTGTGAATATCCTGGTCTGGTCCAGTTCACCTTGTAGCGGTTGGAAGGTTGTTTAGATGTACTTCTAAGTTCTGTGAGATCACATTGACGATGTCTCGTTGTGGTGAAATGAATGCACCGCACTGGTCAATGTCCTGCAGCCAAGATGCCAACTGCTCACAGTCAAAATTTTGTAACATGTGCGATTGAATAATGCGATAAAGTGAACATTTTAACTCATCTTTCATTGTACCTCATCTGTACCATAACCATCTTGTTTAATCAGCAGCTTGATAGGCCACAAGGGGGTTGATCTTGGTAAAGGAGTAGTGCTGAGTAATGCCGATTTCAATGACTTTGTGCTTTTAAATGTGAAACAAATTATAAAGTGCAAGTCAGATAAGAGATAATCTATTTGTTTATCCATATCACAAACCTTGTCAGCATTCCACTTTCTCAGAATTTGTTATGTTACTTTGAAGTTGTATTACATCTTGTAAATGCAATGAAGCATGACTGTCCAAAAATCAGCCCATTAATAAATAAAAAATAAATAAATGGATAAATGAATTAATAAATTGATGTTTGTAAACCACACACAAAAATGAGGGGAAACAACAAAAGCTTTGGTTGCTGCCCTGCTGGCTCTAATTGCTCTCAGATAAGTTCTGCTTTGTAAAGAGCTGCTATTTCCATGCCTTGATCCGGACAGAAACAGCTGCTTACATTCTGCAGGCTTCTGTGTCTGCTGTTTTTTTCCCATGAGTCCACTTGATTGCAAGTGTGTCAGCATTCTCTTTCTGTCTGTCTGCTGCCCGTGTCCTCCCCCCACCGAGGGAACAGGAAGTAGACAACTGAACTTGATAGTATTGATATGTAACCAGTTGGTTACTGAATATATTTATTTATTAGTCATTTAGGGACTGAGGATCTAACTGGAACTCCCTGTAACTCTGTAGTGAATGAAGGCTAGATAGAAAGAGAAAGATGACACACTATACTGTCAAAGACCAGATCAGCATATGACTTATAACACACTGTAACTGATACCAGTCGAAGTCAGTATGTGCAGTTTGAACTGTACAACTTAAGCAGTTTTATTTATTATTATTTAAATTTGAACATGACATGGAAAGGGGTTTTTCCCCATGCTTTGTAACCTGACCTGACAAGTAAAATACCCAGGATCTATTTCTACCAAAAGCTTTTTCCAGGATTTGGCAAAGAGCATCTTTCAATGGACAGTATTCCACATCTTTTAAGTTGGATGAGGGTGTTTTTACCCAGTTAAATTGTTTGTTTTTTTAATGTTCTCCCACAGAAAGCCACAGGAGCCGCAGGCGGTGCCATCCCCAGACGAAGGAATGGTAAAGTGTTTTTAGGTAAGTTATGTTTGACTGTCAGTTAGAGGAAGTGGTTGTACAAGATCTCTCGTTTTTCACCAAAATGTAATTTAAGTTTAAAAGGAACTGTAGAAAGACAGTCACAGTAGGGGATTTTCATATACTGTGTAACATTAATAGATAATCTTTGGTACATCAGTGTTTGTATATTGGAGCTGGTTGAGGTGGTGTTGTCTTCATTCATTCTGTTGTATTGGGCACTTGTGATGTCTGGGAAGTGTTGTCTTCTTCTGTTCGGCAGAATATGACATGTAACAGATATAAGGCAACATGCGCTGAACTGAACTGAATTGCCTTCTTGATGATGGAAAAGCTACATATGCAATATAATCTTTGGACTTTACTCAAGAGTTTGCTTTTTTTGTTGGAAATATTGAAAGCTTTATTGGACCTGAAACGACTCCAGTCAGAGGTTGGAAAATGCTGTTTTATAGACAATGAGTTTTATTTGATATTAATATGAATTCCTAAAATAATTAAAATTTCAGGTTACATCTGACTATCACTCCAGATATTTGTATTGGGAAAAATCTAGTAATGTGTTACGTATCATGATTCAGAGGTTTAGGGTTAGTATTGTGATGTATTGTGATACAGTGAGTTGATCTGATGTGTCATTGTTGTTTGTATGTGTGTTGGTGATAAAACATAACTTAATCTGAAGGGACCTTAAGTTGAAATGAAAGAGTGAACGGCTGTTGATAAATGAATCACAGCATTCTAACTAATATGTAATTAAACTGATGTGGTTTTGTTTTTATTTCACAAAAGAGCATATATCCGTTACGTAGCAAGTAGGTGTATAAAATGACTCGAAATGGAATAGTAACTTACAAATAATTTGGGTTTCTAAGTGATGTGTAATAACGTAATATCTATCATTTTTGAGCTCTGATATTTTCTTGACAGCTCTGGTATTTTCTCACTGCTCTGGTATTTTGGTATTTTCGTATTTTCTCTGGTATTTTCTTCACGAACATTTCACAGTTCCAAATTAAATTTAGGATTTTATTACTGAGTAAATTCAAGCTTTGTAGTCATAAATACTTCTGTTTGCCAAGTAATGTTATCCTCAAACATGAAAGAAGTGAGTCTCAAAAATTATTTTGTATTTTTCCACAAAACCGTCTTCACACAATGGCCTCGTATTGAAGTGGTGCTTTTTGTTATTTTGGAATTTTAGTTTTATATTTCTCATGTTTCTTTCATTATTAATTTGGTTTCTATGGCTGCAGTTTTTAATTGTTTTTCATGTTTCCATGGCTGCAAATGGGCCCCTTATGGTGGGAGCAGATCTGATACTATTCAAAAAATTTCAACAAAGTTTTCGATATACAGAAGCATTGCCCTTCTTGCTGTTTCAGGTGTTTTATTTTCCGTGATTACACATTAGATTTTGGTTCATTCTGTCAGTGTGATTTGTCTCAAGAGTGTGTACACACCTCTTGTGCTGGGCAGCTTCCTTCTGGGAATTTTGGAATATTAAGCATTTTATCCACGGTAATTACTAATTTAGTCTAATTTTGAAAATTGAATTTTCAGATATGCAACTAAGACCAGGGACAGCTAAACATCTCCTTTCTAACATATTTCTTCCATGAAATGTGCCAGTGGTGGGGGACCCAGACGACTTTGTGTTGTTGATTGTTGCACTGTGGTGACCCATCAGCTGCCCCTTCAGCTGGCCTTTACCCAAAGCGTCAGATATTTCCCATGATGAGAACTCTACTGTGCTCCAAAATTAGCCCATTTATTTGTATGTGTGGTTGGTAACTGTTCTAAATCAAAGCCTGGCCTCCTTTCTCCCTCCCCTCTCCTCGATGTGGTGAGGGGGTGGCCAGCCATCAGCCTCTCAGCTGCCACCACCTGTCAACCTCCGCTCAAGGCTGACACACTTCCATTGCAGCTATGACGCTGCTTGGAGAGGACCAGGTCTCTCTCCCTCCTTCTCACCATCTCACCCTCACAGCTGGCCTGGCGGGGGAGGAATTCCTTCCATTCAACCTCAGTTTTTATTGGCCAGGGTTTCACAGACTTTTGTCTTCGATCTGATGGCTTTATGTGCGATTACTTTTCCAGTGAACATCTGACTCTGATCGACATGTGTTTGCATCTATGGGATTATATTATGTTGCTGTTGCCTTTTTTGTATCATTGATGCGACAATGGGCATTTGAGTGTCTGCCGTCATCTCCATATCAGACCAGTGATCTAAGCCGAGCGCTAGCTGGCCACATTGGATGGTACCATGAAATCAATTGACACTACAACAATGTCAGGGATAACCTACTTACCATAAGTTATTACATGACCTGTGGCTGAAGTGGAGGAGGGTTTTCCAGATTTCAAAGATCTCTTCTTGATATGATTTTGAATACAGCTGAATGTGGAGTTTAACTTTCCATTGACTAACTGAACCAAGCTTATAATTATGGCAACAAAAACAGCAAAAACATGTTGCAGTTGATTTGAGGACTAAAGTTATTTTGCTGTCATCTTATATATGATGTAATATTATTATATAAGGTACCAAATGGTACCTTATTTGACAAAGTAGGGTACCATTTGGTTGTGATGGCTATTATTTTATATTTTATAAAGTGAGTGAGTAGACAAGAAAACACGTAGATGAATACTGTACATTTAATTTTGATTGTATGATGAATGAACTTAGCCTGTAAAGCCTCCGTGCTGCTCAGTAAGTCTGTAAGTTGCTGGTGATAAGAGTCTGTGATAAATTCCCAAATATAGCTCCACATGGATTGTGCCTGAAGATGACTGTTGTATGAAGTCACCCTGTCACTCTAGTAAAAAATGTTGATGATCATCTTCACCTTCAGAATTACATGTTACAGACGACATGAACTAATCTAGAACATCAACTCAAACATAAATACAGCGCAAACAATAAGACCAAACCTTATCAGGTGAAGTTACACCTCTGTCACCGTGTAACAGCGGCTGATTGGATGTTTATTTCCTGCCCTGTAGACTTAGAGCTCAACCGTGATTTTAATGGCGAGGATTATGAATACGAAGATGAGGCCAAGCTCGTCATTTTTCCAGACCACTTCGAGATACCCTTACCAAATATCGAAGAGTTGCCTGCTTTGGTCAGTGAGTTTCTGTCGCATGGCTTTTTTTTTTTAATGTGTTTCTATGCTTGTATACAAATCTTGGGTGTGCACCCAGTGAGGCACCAGTCACTCTCTTAGCTCAGTCTAAATCCCTTGATTTGATTGGGTTTAACACTTGTGAGCTCTGCCCTCATCTTTGGTAGTTAGCTGACCAAAGAGTTGCTAAAGATTCAGTGGCTGTTGGGTGGGTGGTTTTTTTGCCTTGAAAATTTTCTGGGAAACCATCGGATGCACATACTTAAGATACCCACCGTACTTTTGACTCTGTGTGTCATTCACTTGCGAGGCGTGGTAACATTGTACTCCTCTTCATCTTAATTTGCAGAGAGCATGTGCTTCAACATTGATTTGGGCTTTTTTTGGCATGTTGTGCATATTATTTAAAAAAAAAAGTATTTTATGCATGTGTCTTTAAAGGTTGTAGTGTACACATTGTAGTGTTATTGGTGATTATCCTTTTTGTTTGAAAATTCTTTGAATCTTCACTACAGAAATATATATTTCCGGTCTCCCTCACCCTTTCTTGGCTGGATCATTTATGTTGCACATTTCACACTGCATAGGTCTTGCATACTGTTGACTTTTTATGGTTTTTTAGGACCTTTTATTTAAGCTTCATGGGTAGATTGCAAATGTTTTACATACATCTGATGTTCAGGTGACCATCGCCTGTGATGCCGTACTCAATGCACCTTCAGCTTACAAGAAGCAGGAGCCTGAATCCTGGGAGGAAGAGATCCAGGTATCCAGACATGCCAGGAGCCTCAGACAGCTCGATAATGGGGTCCGGATTCCACCCAGGTAGGAAACGGACACTGATCTAACTATCATTTGTACTGTGAGACTTTTATTTCTGGAAGGCAAGAAGTCACTCAGGACTAGATTCTTTCTCAGCAAGTTAACCTTTTGAAACATCTTGAAAGTTTTTCTTTCACCGTTGTTTGTTAATGTCAGTAGAAGTAGCTTTTTCTGAAGGGTTTAAGTAGGAAGAAATAGATTAAGTAGCTATTTTTTTCAAAGAAAGTTATGTAAACAACTGTTGGGGAGTAGAATAACTATAGTACTGTATATACTTGTAAACCTCATTGTTAGGGCATTGCGCTCTGTCAGCAGTGACAAAGAACTTCTCAAAATATTGAATGTTGGTTCAGACTCTCGGTTGAAGAAGTTGAACACATTGATCTCTTATTTCACTTATGACCAGTGAGATTTGGTGACTAGTGGGTGAAATAAACCTGTGTTGTATGGTATTATTTCTGATTTTAAGATAAAAAAAAAAAAAAAAATTTATACACTGTTATAATCCCTGAATGGAAATTAAGAACGCACACTCTAGTTTTTGTTAGTCAATCACACGCATGCATATTAGTGTGTACAGGCCCCTGTAATACACACAACCACACACAGGGGGGGCCTGTAAGCATGCAGGGGGAGGTAAGGTAGCGGGCAGCTCCTTCGTGGTGCACCCAAATGAGCAGCTGGTGAGTGGGCACGGCGCCTTGCTCAGGGGCGCCTCGGCATTGCTCCAGAGGTGAGCTGACGCCTCCCACTGTCAGCTCACCTCCAGGTGTTTTTTTTTTATTTGGGCGGGAGCGGAAATTGAACCACCGATCTCAAAACATTGGACGACCCGCTCTACCGCCTGCTTTACCACTGAGCCACTGCCGCCCCAAAGGTGTTCATGTTAACTTTGCAATCCAACATGCAGCATCTGGGTGCGGATCAGATGTTGCGCTTGTTCCAATACCTTGTTACCTCCTTTGTGCCACTGGACAGCAGAGTTGGAAAGCCTTTGAGATGGATATTTGAATTGACCCAGCTGTTAGGAGTGGACTTGTTGCAAGCGTGAGGTGGCAGGTGGCGATGGATCAATGAACACATGGTATTACTGATATTGATACAGGAGAAGAAAAGTTAAGAGTTCAGTCTCCTGTCATAAACTGAAGGGTGTTTTGCTTGATTGTCTTCTTCTTGCTGTCCAGGGGAGAGTACCTTTGGGATGATGGATAAGTGTTCCAGTTTATATAATAGGATAAATGTCATAGTCCTCTCTCTGTTTCTCCTGTGCAGGAGAAACAGAGAGAGGATTCCTGTGGTCTTTTATCAAACCATTAAAATCTTAACAAAAATACTACTTCAGCCCTTCGTCTCCCCTGTGTTGTTTAATGTGTTTTTAGACATCTACAGATGAATCTCTGTTTCTTTGTTGTCAAGTGGCTGGAAGTGTCAGAAGTGTGAGATGAGAGAAAACCTGTGGCTGAACCTGACAGATGGAGCAGTTCTCTGTGGGAAATGGTTCTTCGATGGAAGTGGAGGAAATGGCCATGCTTTAGAGCACTACAGAGCGACCAATTACCCCCTGGCTGCCAAACTGGACACCATCACCCCAGATGGAGCAGGTCTGAAACATATTACATCATTCTCTAAATCTGAGTTACATGTTTTAGTGATCAGGACTCCTCTTAACTTGTTTTCATTTGATATCCTTATTCATCATAAGCACACCAAACAATTTAAACAAGCTGCTGGTAATGAAATCCTTGTTCTCCGTTCCCTCCAACAATGCTCAGACAGTACTGTTCAAAGAAAATCATAGAAAAGAAAAGAAAAAGAGACTTAAGACAAGAAAACTGTAAAGTTCAAAGTAGGAATGACAGAATTCATTCATTCATTCATTTTCACAACCGCTTCCTCCGCTGCCGCTGGTCGCAGGGAGCTGGAGCCTATCCCAGCTGGCTTAGGACGTGAGGCGGGGGAAACTCTGAGTGCGATGCCAGTGCACAGTGGAGCCACAAAGAGATACAGACAAACACTGACACACACACTCACCTACAGGCAATTTGGGACTGGGGCTAGTCAACCTGAAGCACATATTTTTTGAGGTGCGAGGAAGCCGGAGAACCCGTGCGGATATGGGGAGAACATGGAATGATAAAATGCGATACAATAAAAGAAACTTGTGTACCGTAGCTCACATTGTGTAATAGCGTGTTTTAATTAAGTATTAATTACCTGTATAGACATTGATCTACCAGATTTGATGCAACACTGCAAAGCAATCTTGTTTCTGTAATGAAGTTGGAAGTTTTCATTTTAAAGTGACACATTGCAACGATTGGAATGTAAATTTTATTCATTAATGTTTGTAAAAATGACACCACTGACCTCATGATGGTTCAGTATGGTCGTTGACTTACTGACAAGAACTTTACCGGTAGAACATTGAAATAAGAACATTAATCCCCTCATGTTCTGGGTTCAGACGTCTACTCGTTTGAGGAGGAGGAAGCTGTGTTGGACCCCCACATATCTGAGCACTTGTCACACTTTGGAATAGACATGTTACAGATGCAGAAAAGGGTAAGTTGTCTCGACTGAACAAAACAAACAAAAAGTAAAGTGCAAGACTTCTACAATAGAAGTTTTGCACTATGTTCCCTCTTCTTCAGACAGAGAATGGTCACCACACAGACAACAACTCCCGACCTCGGGTGAGTGAATGGGAGGTGATCCAGGAGTCTGGCATGAAGCTGAAGGCGGTGTTTGGTTCTGGATACACAGGCATCAAAAATCTGGGCAACAGCTGCTACCTCAGCACAGTGATGCAGGTCCTATTCAGCATCCCAGACTTCCAAAGGATGTAAGTACACTGATATGGAGCCTGACTAGATATAATTTTACACCATAATCACTTAAAGCAGTGCTTCTCCATTATTTTCTCAATCCGTGCCCCCCCACTCTCTGTTGTGACTATAATTGTTGTTAAAAATTGTTAAAAGTACACCTCTTTATAACATTGTATCCTTATGAAAGAAAACAAAAAAGAAAAAACTAAATATAGTTCAGTTTATAACAAAAAATAATATTATTTTTAGTGTATAACAAGAAAGATTTTAAGTGCATCAATCTGCCTGAAATAAAAAAATCTGCCTGAAAGAAAAAAAAACCTTGTTTAAACTATAAACGGTTTTGAATAATTTTTTTTTTGCCAGGTAAACAGTGAAGCCACATTCTGGCACTGTACTACGTGAGGTTTCAGAGTAGATAATTCTGTGTTCTTGGGAATTATAAAGTACCAAATATAAGAACGGAGGCGTCAGCCTGCTGAAACTTGAATGGGATGAAATTCCACTTTCAAAACTTCACAAGTATCTTCTCTTCCTGAATGCTTATAGGTAGTTGCTGACATTCAGGGGCATGTTTTGTCTACATCAGCACAAATAGTCTTTCAGTCGGGGGAGGATGTTAGTTTACTTTCAAAGATGTTACAGGCATCAAATTCAGAATGAGCTTATATTTTCGAAAATCATTTTGTAAATATAAAAGTGTGTGTGTATGTGTGTATGCTTTATTTAGTTACATTAGGGTTAAAATAGATTTTAAACCATTCTGTTTTACTGATCTTTACATAATGTACTACTTTCTTAAGGTTTGTAATATTACTTTAGTTCAAGGTTAATTTTTCATGTTTTTGTTTGTACTTATAATTCAAGTGTGTGTAATTTGTTCTTGTTTATTGTCTAGCTCTGGATTATGCGAGGAAATAAATACAGAGTAACATAAAAAATTATACTTGTAGTTAGTGAATCTGTAGTACTGAAATGACTAATACGGCTGCCAGCAGATGTGAAGCATCTTCTGAGTATCACCTTTCCACAGGTCATGTGACTGTATCTGACATATAAATGACTTTTTGATATTTAGGTATGTGGGTAATCTTCAGAGGATATTTGACTATTCACCCCTTGATCCCAGCCAGGACTTTGCTACACAAATGTAAGTTATCTGCTATTGCTGGATTAAAATGCTCAAGATGTAAAATGTCAAGTTTTTTTTGTTATAAAATGCCATAAAATCTCTATATTACAAAACAAATATGGTTAACAGACTTTTTGTTTTTGTTAAGCTAATAAATCATTCGTATTTTTGGGTAAGGTTTCCTCATATGATCTGGTAAATACTCCAAAAATAATTCCGGTTTAGTTGTTCACGTTAGCCGGTGTGTTGTAAGAGGCAGTCAGATGTTGTACACATGATGAAAGGTAGAAAGAGACAGGCGATGACTATCGGTTTCATAAGTGAAAGTGTGTCACATAGCCAGAAAAACATGTTTGCATCCTTCACTATATGACCCCTCTCTTAAGAGCCATGGTAGATGGTACCAGATGGTAACCATAACCCTAAATAAGCTGCCAAACTAGTTAACATTAATGTATTTTAATTATGCAGGTAATTCTTTACTGATGTAAAAACAGTATTTCTCCTGCACTTGCAATAGGAAGCTGCTGTATTATAACAATATAATATAGTAGTGTGTTTCCCCAATGAAAACCAGTGTTTTAATTGATATTACATCTTTACTCTTATTAGTTCAAATCAATCTTTTTTGTGCAATAATCATCAAATTCATAGCTGACAATATTTAGTTTTTTCATTTTTACAGCTTTGATGTGATTTTTTTTGTGAACCTAATCCAATTAAAGTCAATCAAAATCTATCATTGCTTTGTTTATCTTGTTTTTATTTACAGCATATATATTTTTTGCTGTACTGTATATAGTTTTAATGAATCTTGTCGTTTGAAAGCACTGATATTCATGAAACGCATCACTCTGAAACGGCCTGTGGTGCTGCCCCCTGCAGGTCGTGTCTAGATTGTCACTTTTTTATAATCCTGAAACAGAACAAAGATCAATTTGATGAATTAAGGAGAAAATAGGATTGGAGATGTAAAGTGTAGGAGTATCAGTGCAACCATGGATTAAATGACTAACACCGAGAAGGGGCAAAAAACTCTAAATATCTAGGAAAGGATAAGAAATATTCCTGAAAGGGCAGACAAATCTTATCTGTGGCTTGCAGTTTTTAAAATAATTAGTTTCACAAGTTAAGACAGGCATTCCTTGAAGATGGGTCATATAAGGAACCCCAATTAGCCACGACAAAGCTAAAAGACTGGTGGTGTGCTATAATGTTTTTGGCTTTGGTTTTGTCCGACAGGGCTAAACTGGGACATGGACTGCTCTCAGGCCAGTACGCCAAACCACCCATGAAATCTGAGCTCATTGAACAGGTGATGAAAGAAGAATACAAGGTATTAAACTGGGTATGTCGACCTCCCCAACTGGGTCCATAACCAACAGAAGCATGTTGATGCAATTGTAGCAAAATCAGGTCATTTCTAACCAGTCTATAGGTTTCTGCCTATCATTTTGATATTAAACATGAAGCCCTTTCATAATGTGACATTTGTGACATTTTTCCATTATTTTTAGATATTCTTTATTTTTAATTTTGTTTTAGTCTGAAAATAGGTGCTAGCTGCAGACCCAAATTTAAGACTGATCGTTTCTTAGGTCATCTTTGAGTTGCTTTGACTTCCACCTTGCACCTTATAATTCTGACCAATATGAGCTGTGCTTGATTATTTTGCGCTTCTTGCAATCTTCGTAATTTGCAAACCAAATAGCGATTAATTTTGCTATTTCTTTTTTGTGTTTCGCTTTACCAGTCAAAATGCACATCACAGTCAACCCTCGGTTTTCGAACATAGTCCGTTCCAGAAGGCTGTTCGAAAAGCGAGTTGTTCGAAATCCGAAACTATTTTTCCCATTATAATTAATGTAAATAATTTTAATCCGTTACAAGTCTAAAAAAAAACTTTTTCTAATTTTTTTTTTACTATTTTACACCATAAACTGCACTGTATACTGTTTACCATGAATAAAAAAGGGTAGAAATAGACAGTGTTTTATTTTAATAAAATATATCCTATCAAACTTCGAACACAAATGCGCGACGGAGGAAGCATCCCGGGCAGTTCGCTCCGCTCCCAAGTGAGTTGCGTTCAGGTACGCTCGGATTCTTTCGGTTTACACCATAAACTGCACTGTATACTGTTTACCATGAATAAAAAAGGGTAGAAATGGACACTGTGTTTTATTTTAATTTAATAAAAGATATGCTATCGAACTTTGAACACGAATGTGCAACGGAGGAAGCATCCTGGGCATTCGAGTTCGCTCGGATCCCGAGTGAGTCGCGTTCAGGTACGCTCGGCTTCTTTCGGTTTGGTCGAGAGTCGAATTTTGGTCGAGTACAGAGACGTAAAATTCTCGGATTTTCTGGTCGAGAACAGAAGCGTTCGAAAACCGAGGGTTGACTGTATATGAAATTACCCAGCAGACAGCTGCCAGGAACTAAGAGGGGAAAATCATTAGTGCATAATGGGCCTCTGCTGTAGGTCTGTAAGCTGCAGACTTCTTTTAAGCCTCATCAGCCACAGTAACGGATATGGCAGGGCTGTGATCCTGCACTTCCTACACATGTGATGCTGCAGTCAGGTTTTGATACATGTTGACAGGTGGGAAGGATATTTGGGCCTTGACATGCTGGGACCAGTTTGTACTGAGGAAATATTATCCACTACAGTTATACATTCCCTTTAAAATGGACGGTTAAGTTTACCTACAAATAATTGTATGGGCTAATTTTTGTTTACCCAGAAGTCAGCTTAAACTTGCTTTATCTGCAGTCAATCAATCTGACATATAATCTCTTTAGTTATTTTATTGCTATTAATGCTGCACAAAGTTTCAAAGAGTTGAAGCCAGTGGCACTGTCTCAGCAGAATTCTGTAAACCCCCTGAAGGTACGAATGTGATGTCTCATCACTGAGATTATTAGGAACAATAAACCAGTTCTTCAGACTGGATTCACTGGTAATTCTCCAATACATATAATAGCACTGGCACTTCATTGGAGTGACACAGCCACTAGTCTGCTATGTAGTCTTACATTTCTCTCTGACAGGTCATAGTCAGTTTGTGTGACATTTAAATGTTGTCATTTCAGCACCAGCAAAAGGGAATCTCTCCACGCATGCTAAAGGCTCTGGTCAGCAGGGGACATCCAGAGTTTTCCTCCAACAGACAACAGGACGCCCACGAGTTTTTCCTGCATATGATTAACCAAGTGGACGTGAGTGATGATAAAGATGATAAAGAATAAACACCAGTGCAGGCCACATTCTAGTTAGAATGTACAGTAGGTGTTTAAAAATGATTTCTATTCTCTTTGTTAATTTTATATACACATTCACAGTAGTTCATTTTAGTAATGTGAAAAATGTTGTGTATAATAATGCATCCTATTTTTGAATTTTTCCATGAAGACAACCTTTTTCAACATCAAGATAGAAAAATCAGTAGAACATACCACTGCTGTATGTCTCAATTTTTATAGAAACTCTTGAAGGTGTTTGAAGATGGTTTATTTGACCATTTATTTTATTTGTCCCCCATTCTCTACTGGCCTCTACAGCTGTCTGCAAACGCGTTTCTAGTATAGCTATCCAGACATTAATTAGGTGACTAAAGCTGTCACCGGCAGCAACATTTTCCCCTTTCTGTATCAGCCTGCATGCTTAGTCTGAGTAAAATTATAACTTATTCCTGTGGCTTCTCAGAATAACCATGCTGAGATTCAGAAAGACTGCGGCGCATGTTGGCGTTCCAGTTGCCATGCTATCTTTCATCAATGTCTTCAAATAAACAGTGTAAATGTCAGTGACCCCTACTGTTCATAGAAGACAATGATTAATGTGTCTGTGGTTAGGAAAGGGTAACGCTGTCAGGTATGAGGGGTAAAGTTAATTGAGGTGGTTCCTAAATTAAACATGAATTGTGCCTGACTGTATGAAGAGATCTGAGTCAAACAGCAAACAGCAGTTGCCCTCTTCTGTTGTACCAGAAGAGGGCAATAGACCATAATAATAGACAGAGATACATGTCATGTAGCACTGGAGCTCACCATCAGCATGAACTGAAGCAGTAGTGCAAATAAATTTGTTTAAGAGTTGAGTCAAAGTGATTGCTTGTGATTCGTTAATGTAACAGCCTAATAAATATAATTACAGTAATGGTGTATTAGTACAGGGTAGCATGCAAAATAAATGAGATGCATGACATGTCTGGCATCATGATTTTATTTTACTCATTAATGTGTAGACTAATAAAAAATTAAAAGAAATCACTGTACAATACTGTCCAATACTGAAATAACAGCCTAATCTCATGGCATGCTTTTGTCAGTGATTCAAACTTTTGTCACCTCATCCTTTTTATATAAATATGTTTACAGAGGAACAGCGCAGGTTCTGAGAATCCAAGTGACGTCTTCCGCTTCCTGGTGGAGGAGCGAACTCAGTGCTGCCAGACACGGCGGGTTCGTTACACCCAGCGGGTTGACTACTGCATCCAGCTGCCCGCCCCCATGGAAGCAGCCACCAATCGAGGTGGAGGAGCTACCACACACACACACACACACACACACACACACACACACACACACACACACACACACACACACACACACACACACACACACACACACACACAGATGTTCTCTTCCCACTGTTCCCAGCATGAGGTCACGTCTGATTCTGCTGGTGCAGCTGGCACGATGCTGGGCTCAGGTGCTTCAAGCTGCTGGAAGCATCAGCAGGTCCTCTTCTGAAAGGGCACAAAAGGTCCTAACTGTGTAGTTAAGAGTGAAAAAGTGTTCAGAATGGGTACTGCAGTTACATCCTGCTTAAAGCATAAGCAGAATATATGCCATGTCCTAAAGTATGGAGCCCTTCCTGAAAGTGATATGAGCTCTGAGCTATTTAAAGGACAGCTTCATGCAGCGATTCATTGTCTACTGTTATTTTCTCGTTTCTCATTTTTCATGTGCAAGTTCTTCCAGTAACTACAATGTGCATCTGCGAAACACAATGAATCATGCGAAAAGCATGATTCATTTTTAAAAAAATATGTCTCTATTGTTTGTAAATTTCAGATACATCAAGTTATTAGTGTCCTCAATATTTTATTGTAGAACACTTAAAGCTACATCCGTTGCATGGAAAGTGTTCTATAAGTAGAGTTCACTGTTATTGTGGGACCCAACATTATAATGGCATGTTAATTGTAGTTTGTACCAATTTCACTCAACAACATGAACAATTTTAAAGATATTTTTAAAAAAATGTTCTCAGTGTGATTCTCCCAGCTCATAGTCTCTGTTTTTTCCCTTTCAGAGGAGCTGCTGGCATACGAAGTGAAGCGGAAGGATGCTGAGGAGAACATGCGGGCTCCACCTGAGCCGGTGCGAGCACAGATCCCGTTTACTGCATGTCTGCAAGCTTTTACAGAGCCGGAGAACGTCCCCGACTTCTGGAGCTCAGCGCTGCAGGCCAAGTCAGCTGGAATCAAGTAAGCAAAGATCCACCTCTTCTTGGGTCCAGACTGACTATCCTGCAGCAAAAGACCAAAAAAAAAGTGTATATAATATTTATATATATCTATACATTCTTTTTGAATTCTCATTTTTAAAAATTTCCTCCACAGAACCTCCCGTTTTGCCTCCTTTCCAGAGTATCTGGTGTTGCAGATCAAGAAATTCACTTTTGGGGTTGACTGGGTGCCAAAGAAACTCGGTAAACATCTGAAACCATTAACTGCTGTCAATGTTGATGTGTACAAATTCCTTGTCTGTTCTTCAACGGACGATGGCAAATAAAAGTGATTCTGATTCTGATACTTGTAGTGCTCTGAAGACCCAGCAGAGGGCACTATAAATCTGCAGTTCACAGAGCACATTATAGCGGGGAAAATGCTATTCAAGCCATTTTTTATCCGACTGATGTACAGTTTCTTGTGCAAAAATAATAAACAGCCCAAAACACTCAAAGACGACTCGAATGGTTTTTATCAGTTTAAAGTATTTAATAGTTAAAGTCTTGTGATATGGCTGTGCAATGGATATACCGCATCAACCTGTATTTATAAAATCACTACCAGTACTGTATTATATTTTGAAGTTATGTGAGGCCCACCTGCAGGTTTCTGTTTTGTTCGTTATCACTGTCAGAACTAGCAGAGGATGGGCTATGTATATTGTTTGGATTCATTCCTGTCGATGTTTTATATCTGTGTGTCAAAACCAGTGTATTTCCTTTGGTAACTACATATACTGTGTGCCAATGCAGTTAAGTTTTGTTTGGCTCTTCCTGTACAGACTTGGCCATAGATGTTCCTGACTTTCTGGATCTGAATCGAATGCGGGCTACGGGGCTGCAGGCAGGCGAAGAAGAGCTGCCTGACCTCATGCCTCCCATCGTGCTCCCTGAAGACACCAGAGGTACGGGACAGGTTCAGTAAGCTGAACATGGGATCTGCTTTTATATGTGTTGGCATGAATTCATCTGAACCTTGATAAACATTTACAAACACAACATTTTGTTCTTTTATTTATTTTTACAACACAAATTAAGCCAACCTTCATACTAACCTTTGTCTCTGCCTCAGATTTATTCTGCTGTTTTCTGATTAGACATTTTCTCACTGAGAACTGTCCCCTGGTCACAAACACTCATGACTCCCCTGAAATAGCCTACAGGAACTTTTACATGCTTCCTTAAATGCAAGTACCAGCAGTATTCTTAACAACTGTGGGCATGTTTGGCTCTTCGTGCTCATGTTCACAGTCAGCTAATTAATGGTAAAGGTCATCGTTCTCTGCAGGGCGCTGCTGTTGCCCAGATACCCATACATATTTCATTTACTTTAATGATATGAATACACTAAATGGAATATTGGAATAACTTCTCTCAGCAAATGAGACAGCATTTATCCGACTTCTCCTCATGATCTGTTAATACAGTGCTAAATGCTTCAATGCTTTGAGTACTTACTTAGATGTGTTTTGTTCCAAAGCTGCCACCTGACATTGTTTTCAGGAGAGTGGTGTATTTTTGTGACAGAGACAAATGATCCATGAAATTGTCTCTAATATGATGTTGTGCTCGAAGGCACCCAAGTTTTCTCTTTAGGCCATATTGAGTAGTGTCTGTCAGCAAAGACATGCTTACTCAATTAAAGTACTGAAAGGTTGTTGTGTTTACAGTGTCTTTCAATACTTCATACCATTACCTTATGAAATGCCTTTAATTATTTATTTCACATTTATATGATGGGCATTGTCAGTTAATAATGAACTAGTGGCCCATTATTCCCTGGCTGGCATCGGCAGTAATTAATCATCGGTCACCCTTCTGTCTCCAGAAGGCTTCATTGCCTCTCATTCATTACACTGCACTGCACAGATATGTTTTCTTGTGCTGCTGGAGCCACATTATACATACAGTTATCCATCCATTCAATGATTCCAAGCATGAAGCCAAAACAGTATCATGTTTTTGATATTCCCTGTAGACAATACTCTGCAGCACAAAAAACAAAAACAACAATTGAAAACTGCTCAAATATGCATAGAATATTTTTTGACTTTGGTTTCAATATTCAATCATGTCTAAACTGAAAAAAGACGCTGGAGCTATTAAAAATGGTCCAAGATGAATCATGTGAGAGAGTAGGTGAATGAGAAAGTGGGCCTAAACAAGCTACAAATGAATTTATGTGGTATTTATTTATTTTTAATAATGTATAATGGTTACCAAGGCAGGGTATTTGCAACAAAAACACAAAAACGTCATTTCTAATTAAGATTTGGAACAAGAAAGCTGTGGACATGCGATTAAATTTCATTTTGTTCAGTACTATCTTTCCAACATCTTGTAATTTATTAGTGAGCCTCCTGATGAGTGTTGTGTGACGCCACCAAGATTTCATCGTCCAACTTAATTGAAAAGACAAATCAGACCCGTTTGACAGGAACAAGCTTCTTGTTGTGATTGCATCGCTTGAGAACAGCAGAGGCTGATGAGTTTCCCTGGGAGTGAGGACAAGCCCGCTCCAAGGGGATGTTTTTACATCCCTAGTGTTATTGATACTACACTATTACGTGACCCTATAAAGTTATTGATCAGCAGTGGCCCCTGTCCTCACAATGAAAGGACAACAGTAAATGTCCATCAGTCCACAACACTGACATGGAAAATGAAGTCCTACAGTCAGGAGGTTCTATTTTTATTTATGTATTGAAAAATTAGCAAACAAGAGTTATTGTCATATCAAACTTTTTGTCTGAAAAAGTGTCACATTTTCAGTTTTAAGACAGTCATTATTTCTCATTTTTATGTGATGTCTAATATTTCAAAAGAAAATGCAATATTTGTAATATAAATATTTGATTTCATCATTGCAGTCATGAACAAAATGTATAGGTGGTGTGGGGGATAATTTGAAGTTAATAGTTGGCCTCTTCAGTCACTGGTGTCACCAACACAGTCTCCTCTTCTTTGACTGAAAAAAACAAAACAAAAAAACCTTTACAAATAAAAGTAGTACACAACAGCAGTGATGGATAATGTGTTGTCACCTGAAATAAGGTTTTTTATTTTTCTTTACAGACAACTCAATGAGCTCCATAGATTGTGAGTATTTCATTCTCTTTCTCAGTTACTACTATGTTAATGAATGTGTTACACTTCTGTAGGTTTTTGCTGTAGGAACTGTATTTTTGGGATAAGGCAGTAGTGATGAATCATGTACTGTATGTGAGCAGGTGCTGCAGCTGCTCTTTGATTCCAAACTTTACTTTTCCATGTGGTTTTAGTTTCAGCCAGACCCGTTTCTCTCTGAGATAAATCATCCTCCAATAAAACCCCTCCCGAGGGTCCATTCTCCTCTGCTCTCTTTTTTAATAAGGCCCAGAGAGAGAGCCACACCATCGCCTTGTTTGGTTGTTTAAACTAGGAGGCTGCTAGTACTGCTGAATCAGTAGCTGCTCTGTTTTAGTTATTGATGTTGGTTTGTTGTGTCCCCAGCTCCGGAAATAGACGAGGTGGCAGTAATGCAGCTGGCAGAGATGGGCTTTCCACTGGAGGCCTGCAGGAAGGCGGTCTACTACACCGGCAACATGGGCCCCGAAATGGCCTTCAACTGGATAATAGCACACATGGAGGAACCGGGTAAGGGAGGATTCTTGTTCTATGGAGAAGAAGGATGGAGGTTGATGGAAAGTCTGAAATAATGCAGAAATTCTTGCAAGATCGAAAATGTTGTAGTCAGACTAGTGATGAAAAATAATCTTAAGAAACAGGGCATGAGAAGTTGATGTAACCCAGGGAAACTAAAATTACAGGTTTATTAGTTCAAAATCTGAACCGAGCTTCAAGATCCGATCAGGAAACGTGTTGACTGGGTTCAAGACAAGGAGGGAGAGAAAACCAAAAGAGATGCTGCGTTAGACCCACACCATCACATGACGTTTTTCATCAAGTCAGCTCACATAATCTTTGTGTTGTGCTTTTTTAAGCTGGATAAGACTATGTCTGCACAAATCTGCCAAATACATTTCAGTAGCGAGTGTACAAAGCCAAGGCAAGTTTATTTGTATGGGACCTTTAAAACACAAAGGTAATTCAAAGTGAGAGACACATCACATCTCCAGCTCTTCCACAGAGAGAAATCTGAGTCGAGTGTCTGACTTTGGTTCCCTTTGTGTGCTGCAGGTGTTTATCTCGGCGTGTCTGTGCATGACATTGTCACCAGACTTTTTTTCAGAGCCAGCTTTGACTCTTGTAGAGTCGACCAGCAGTGGAGACGTTCCCCCGTGGCGTTCTCTCGTGTCACCTTTATTTCCCTGGTCGGCTGTAAAGAGCCTTTACAGTGGGGGGAATTAGCGCAGCCTTCTGTACCAGCCGCATTCAGTCTGTTCCCGCCTGGTCTGTAAAAATTCACCCCACGTTTGTTTGCTTTCATTGCTTTGACATTATTATCATTTCACCTATTGTTTTTCACAAAAAACATTTTGTCTGTCTCTCTGTCTCTTTGTCTCTGTCTGTCTGTCTAGGCAGATCATTCCTTTAATTAGTATTTATAAAAGCAAACTATTGTATTTCCAAACCGCTGTCCAGGCAAAGCAAGTAAAGAGTAATTATTCTTGAACAAGGCTTGAACAGTTTCACTGTTATTTAACTCACAGTGCAAACATGTGCTGTCCAGACAGCTTTCCTCACGTTGCATAAAAACAGCTGCTGTGGGCTGTAATCTAAGGAGGACACGGCACAAACGTGCTGCGGTGGGATTTAATGGCGAATAAACTGTCAAACGCTCAACCTGGAAGCGGTAGTACAGCACTGAAAGGAGGAGTTCTTGGGTTCAGGGTCACTTGAAATTAAATATGCTCAATGTACACAAACCATAGCATTTCACTTTGAAACTAGTGAGTTGTGGATGCTTCCTAAATTGATATGAAGTAATGAAATATTCCTCCAGTATGCTTGCAGCATGAGGTCAGGGTTTCTTTTCTGAAGATGTTCTGTTTTAATGAAATACTCCCTAGATTGAAATTTAATAAATGAATATAACAAAAAACTGAAGAAGAAAATTTAATCAAGACCAATATGATGACGACACCCCTAACCCTGACCCCCCTCCCTAGACAAATGCTGACACATTTAAAATTCGTTAGTGACATATCCATCATTAATTCCTCCTCTTCTCTCACAGACTTTGCAGAACCTCTCACCCTGCCCTCCATGTTGGATCCTGGTCCATCCACCAGCGACAGCCCCGTGGGGGCCACCCCGCTCGACAACTCTCCCCCTGAGGAGAGTATCGCCATCCTCACTTCAATGGGCTTCCCCCGCACTCACAGCATCCACGCTCTTAAAGCCACGGTCAGCCTTCTGCCCCCGCTGTTCATTCTCAGTGATCGATTACTTTACTCCATTAGCTTGATCAAGGCTTTACTTCTTGTTATTAATTTATTATCACCTTATAGGTGATAGATAAGATCAATCTCTATCCCCCGTATTTCAGATAAAGAGATGTCTGTGTACTTGATTTTTACATGATATTCGACAACTTAAACATTCTGCTGTTCACAAACCGATGCGTTGCTTTAGTGATTATTGTAACAAAGGCTTTCTGGTGTGATGATCAACGTAACCGGACTAACAAAGGAAGGAAAGTTGCTGCCAGTTCATGACACAGCAGGAGGTTAGCATGAAGAGTTTGTGACTGAAAAGAGGGCAAGGAAAGGGTAGATGAGGAAAACCAAGCTCTGTTTGTAATGAATGGGCTGGGCTGGCCTAGTTTGCCTTCCAAATTGCAGATTTAATAGGCCCTACATGTCAGAGTGATTAAAGATGTGTCCTACAAGGTGTTTACTAACAGTACACACTGCTGCTAAGGCAGCCTGTCAGGTTCAGGTGAAGGATCTGCTGCGGTGTTGAACCTGTTTCCTCATCGCACCTGCATCATACGTACAGTACTACAGTATTGATTTGTTTTAGTTGATTTTCTGGAAATGTGGCTGCACCACATGGATTTTGCACCCTTGTATTGAAATGGCTCCCGAGTCTCGTATTCCATATTTCAAACAGCCTTCCGTCAGCAGAAATAGCTCAGCTGACTGATATAAAGACTGAAAACTGACACCAAACACTCTTGTTTACGATGTCTGTTGCCACCAGATTGAAATGAGGAAAAACAAATGCTTTCTTTACTGGACAAGGTGGGGGTCTTATGATATAATATTAGTTTAGAATTAACAGGAATGTTTTAGTCACACTCACTGACCGGCAGGAGAACGAAAAAGAATCCCGTTTCACTCACATAAACCGAGATGCATTCTCCACGAATCACACCTTTATTTTCAATGGAAAAAAAAAAACATCCTCAGGAGACATCTGGCACAGACGGACTCCTGTCTGCTTCACAAGAAATGATTACTCATTTTTAACATTTTCAACATTGCTCATGTCTTTTTGAGGAGCTGACTAAATATACAGCAAGGGGGGATGATAGAGCTGACCTATTTTCTCACAATATTCCTTCCAGAGCAGATACTCAGTACGATCATAAGCACGGATCATCAGTTGACTTTTGCACTTCTAACTTATTCATGAGTGGTCAAATATGAAAACTTTCCACATATTGAAGGCTTCTGGTTTGGGATATCATCATCCAACTGAAGTTAAAACATGTTTTCAGAACAACAACCTAGAGCGAGCACTCGACTGGATCTTCACCCACCCGGAGGAGGAGGAGGAGGAGAGGGACGCCGTTTCAGACATGGCTGACACGGAGCCCAACAACAACGCTTTCTGCAACACAAACTCACACAGTGACTCCACGCTGTCCCCAGACAGAGACATGACGGGCCCACGGATCAAAGACGGACCTGGACGTGAGTCTCTCATTTAAAAGATTGTATCTGACGGTTCTGCGTCTGTTTCTTTCCCTACTGATACTAATTAAATAATCAGACGTTGATTTTTATTAGTATTTTATTGATAATAAGTAGAATTACATTGTTAAACATCTTATTTCACAACATAAACCTATATTTCCTATAAAATAACATGGGGTCAGGTAAAAAGTGTCCAAAGACATTTTCTGCCTCCTGATTTTTAATTTCACCTGCGTATTGTGAACTCTTGGTGACCCTTGGCTCCAGTTGATGTCCGTTGCTGTTACATGATGCACTCTGGTGCTGCCGGGCACTGACCTGTTCTGCCAGACCAATTTAATGCTCAGTGGCATCAAAAACATGATTCAGACCTTAAAGCTTCTCCCAGATAATGTGTATGAGATTATTCTATAATAGTACAGTATTTTCAGCACTATAAGGCACACCTAAAAGCCTTAAATTTTCTCAAAAACCGACAGTGCGCCTTGTAGTCCAGTGCGCCTTATTTGTGAAAAAAGTTTTGAAATAGGACATTGATTGAAGGTGCACCTTATAATCAGATGCACCCTAAATTCCAGTGTGCCTTTTATATGAAAAAGGTTTAAAATAGGCCATTCATTGAAGGTGCGCCTTGTAGTCCAGTGTGCCTTATAGTGCGGAAAATATTGTACATCTGCATACTGTGGATGCAGTGGATGGTGTCTAAAAAATAACCAGGCAAAGCAGACATAATTTTCATTTATCATTTTAAATTTAAAAGCATGTCCTGTGCTATTCCAATAGCACAACCCCTTACATGCCATCATTACAACCTGTGTGCTCCCACGTTTATCTAAAAGCTTTCAGCTGCTATAAGAATCTGTTTCACTAAATGCTCAAAATGTCCTGCAGAATTGTGCATCCCATTAGTCTAACTTGAATTACTCATGAAACTCTGCTTTATTGTTTGATCTGGATGTGACTTGAGGTGTGTTGTTTTCAGGTTATGAGCTCTTTGCTTTCATCAGCCACATGGGCGCGTCCACGATGTCTGGGCATTATGTTTGTCACATCAAAAAGGAGGGGAGGTGAGTCGCGTATAGAATCACAACCTCATTGTCACTATGTTGTTAATGTGTGTATTAGTTTGATCATCTCAGGAAATAGATTTAGGAAAAGAATACATTTTTACAAAGATAAAATGTTGAAAAACTTCTATTTTGTAGATCGAATGGAAAAAAACAAACCGACCCCTTTCCTGCGTTTGACGGCACAGGTTAGAAATAAAGACCAATAAATGTGAATGTTCCTTCTTTCCACAGGTGGGTAATCTATAATGACCACAAGGTGTGTTTGTCAGAAAGGCCTCCAAAAGACTTGGGCTACGTCTACTTCTATCATCGACTGTCTAGCAGTTAAAGTTACCCCCACCACCCTGCAACCTTTTAAAGAACCACTATCGTTCACCCCAAAAACTGGCAGACAAATTCAATTACAGCTACAGAAGAAATGATGGAAATAACTCCTCAGATGTGCTGCCCGCCTCACTGTGATGTCACTCAGTGAGCAACTAGGAACATTGGTGAGAAAAGGAAAGCAATGTGCTTTTAGTGCATTTGTGTTCTGTTGTGCTTTAAATGTAGATGTCAGTATTCATGTTTAAGATGGGGGGGGGATACAGCGGGATGTGTGCAATTTCTACTTCTGGAGTGGTCTGTACACAAAATAAGTTCACATATCAATTCTCCTTGTTCCTTCTCTATGCCTTCAGCCGCTGTGCCGGGATTTTCAAAGGGGTACATTTTATAAGTTTGTATAAAAATAGAAGTGCTTCACTGCCATCCTTGAGATACTGAGGGTGCAGTAACATACAAGATTATTGTACCGCTGCTGGCTTTGCATTTTACACTGAAAATAATATTTTGCATCCATGGAAAAGGGCACCAACAATTACAAGCTTTTGATTGTGTAATGAGAGAAAATTCTGCCACATTGTATGCAGGTTTCTGACTGAACTAGAGCACCTGGAGAGGTGACGCACATTGTTAAAAATACAGTGGAATGGCCCCTTTTTATGAGAACCCTTTTGATCCATACTGGCTGAGTTCTCCAGATACATTTTTTTTATTTTCCCTGAAAGCACTTTTTCACTAGAACAAGTTTGTTTTGCACCCGATGCAGTTGAAGTGGACTTCTGATTCACCAGCTGTCAACAACTGAATGTGATATTGTAAATATCAATGTCAACACTGCTGATCTTGTAAGTCCTTGAAGTAGCCATTAGTCAACCAAGAGAAGACGGTATTACACGTAACTGATGCCCTTGATGTGCTTACTTAAGAAAGAAAATAAGTATACATGAAGTTCTCAATGCTGCAGTTGACGTTTTCATAAATTATGAAACCTCAAATTACAGAAGAAAATGTATGATGCATAGAATCCTGTCAAGATATTTCACACTCTGATCCCACTTTTAAAATAATGTTTTCTTCTGATTTTACTCTTGATTTTTTGTTTTTTTACCCATTTGTTATAATTGCAGTCAGTTATGCATTACATCTGAAGCAATATACAAACCACAACCAAATTTACCATTGAACGTCTGTATAAATAAGCTGTACAGTGAGCTTTTTTCCCTCTGACATGCACATTCTTGTACTAACAGACATGCTGCAAGGCTGAATGTATCTATTTGGTGCTCATGGTAACCAAATCTCCTGTATAACATTAATACGTAGAAACCTCACTGAGCATAGACGCTGGATCTTTGCTCTTTAGTCACTATAACAACAACATAATGCTGGATTATCTAACAACTGCACTCATATTTACACAGTATGTTGAGAATGTAACATTAGATTTAATGTAGATGTGTTTTTGAAAACATTTGTGAAAATACAGCGATGACTGGAACAACATCTCAATATCATGGTCCATATATTTTATTCAAAACATAATCAACATATACCTGGACTTAAATTTAGTTGTATCTGCCGCATATCAGCGTATTTGTTTAATGTTGTTGTTGCGCTTTTAGGTGCATGTTTCGTAGGGGAGGTCTGCTGTAGATAAACTCCCCAGGTTTTACAGTGCTCTGCAAATTCCATGCCTTATTGATTTTAAGTCATCACCTCTCATATTCAAGTACAATCGTTTGCCATTTCTTAATATGATTGAAAGAAGAGCAGACTTCTGTGCATAACTATTAGCATAAAACCCCGTGGAAGGTGGTGTGGTAATATGATTGTCTTTTAAAAGTCTTTCAACAAGTGATGCCCTTCTGTAAAGTCACAGGAGTGTCTTTCCCGGAGGGTTAATGTCTTTATGGAAGCTCTCAGACAAATATCCATCTTGCAGAATAACTTGAGCCACACTGTGCCTAAACATCACTGGGTTTTATTACATCTCAACCCGTCATCCTCTTCAGATATGTCTTGATAAACTACTGCACCGTTCACTGTCTATGCAGTGGGGAATTGTGTAAGCTCTTTCTATGCAAGTATTATGTTCCTGCTGTTCTTCTTGTTTTTGGTAAAAAAAAACAAAATCTATCTTGCTGTCAGTCCCTTGTCAGTGTTTCTTCTCTTCATCAGTGTATGGGTGGCAAACTTTTCATCTCACCCAATAACCTTTATTTGTAAATGTCTTCAGATGTTGTGTATGATTAATTTTGTTTCTGTGCACTTTTGTTGTCACACGTATAGGTTATTTTATTGTATTTGTATCTTGTTGTTTCTGCTTTCCTGCCAAGTTGCTCTTTCAAGCCTTTTCTCCATGTTGTTAAAACACAATGATCCAATATGCCACATAAACTCTTTTTCATTGTCAGCATGTGCACTAGAGGTTGACATTTAGTCATTGGGATTGTACTATTGTTGAGTTCTCATATTTTTCATTTAACTAAATGTCAAATAAGGTTCTTCATCTGTTTTTACTCTGTTGCATTTTTTGCAAACACGTTTGTGCCAGTTCTGTAGTTTTCATTACATAGTTTTCCTAAAGGGATTATGTTAAGTTGACTTTTGTAATGTATGCATTTACCCAATATTGCTTAGTTGTATGTGACTAGAGTAATGAAAGTATACGCAATGGCACCGTTTACTGTTTGGATAATTTAATAAACTACACCTTTGTTGAAAATTTGTCTTCTTAAAGAGTGATCAAGGAACTGAAGTCCATTTTCAGAAAAAAGACACAAATGCATTGAATATATAACAACAGTTTATTTTAAAAGATTACTTTCATATTATACATTTCAAAGGTGCAAAGTCTTTGCTTGCGATTATACAGACGGAATATATGCATTATATTAGGTTTTTCAATAAACGAGTGACTGTGTATAAAGTATAGAATTTCAAAGTTCATTCATAAAAATAATTTATTCGTATGCAATGTAACGATAAATAAACCAGAGCAACTGTTGTTCTACATGTGTGGCATTAAAGGAGTTAAGAAAGAAATGTCCACATCAAGCATTGGGAGTTAAGAACCTCAGCCAGTGATGCAGTAAATAGCATTTCTAGTTGCTAAAAGGAACTTTGCATGTAATGCAGGATGACTACCCAATCAATAAACCATTAGTTTGCTTGAAAAGGCTTCATGCTTAATATACAGAAATCAAAATAAATAGTTCGGACTTGAACGTATAAGTAAAGCATATCTTCCATTAAAAATGATTGAATGGGTTGAAAAAGACTTTAAAGTGTTAAATGGTTTGTCTGTCTTCTTTTTGCTTTGCTTTTTGCTGCAGCAAACACTGTCCATATTCCCATAAAGAAAAAACATATGTATTATATAAAATGTGATTTAAAATTAAATAATTCCACATGTCATTCCTGACTGCTTTTCCATCAAACCTTAATTTTGGCTGGTATGATTGCAAAACAGTATTAAACCACTTTTTATATGGTGAAATCTGCTGAAACAATGAAAAGCACACAATATAATCATTAAATACAAATACATAAACTTAATCATGAAGCATATATTAGCATAAATCAGTACAGATTTAAAATAGCAAAATGTTATTTATTCACCAGGAGTTGACTTCTTATTTGCTGCCCCTTATTTCAAAATGTAATTTTTCGAGTGTTTACTTTCCCTGTCAAGTCAGGTAAGTTATGTGAACTTTAAATAGTCAGCCAATCAGATTAATCACATGTTAAATAGAATGAAATAAGTTTCCATTTTTAACCTCAAGCAGAAGGGTCATGGTTAACATCATTAGAGTCTGTTGTCATAAAGACTTAAGGTTTGGATTATGCCACACATTATTTATAGCTTCATATTGTCTTCTGTGTTATTCATGATCAACTTGATTACTTGGTTCATAATGCCGTGTTTTTACATCCGCATCTTTTGTTTCCATCAATGAACCACTATGTGTAAGATCCTGAACATATGATAGGACACAATATACCAGTGCTTTAAAATACAACACAAATGTGGTGCTTCAGAATCAATATAACATAACTAGTTTATAGTAGCTTTGAATGCATGCATAACAATTTTGATATAATGTTAGGCAATATCAGTTATTGGCAATGAAAAGCATTTGGTTCATTGACTGGGATTACTGAGAGTGTTTCCAAAACAAAACTGATATAAATCACAATTTCAAAACTTTCTACAGCATATATCTATAGTTAGTCAGCTCCGTGCCCTACTAGGTCTATGTCAGAAAAACACCTCTGTAGAATATGCATTGAATATATACATCACTTTTTGTCAATGTTAGATTTTCAAAGAGCTTTGTAGAAATATGGCAAGGAAAATTCAGGATAATATATTTTTATACAGAAGCATTGGAGCAAGAAAAAAAGCATTTCCATGTGTTTCATGCGTACAGATGAAAGCAGCATTCTCAAAAATGAACGTGGAGGATCTAGCATGCGATCAACCTGGATTTGTTCCTCAGGACCACGTGCTATGCTGGGTCACCTGAGGAGGTACAAGGGTAGGCAGGGTTTACAAAGTGTCACCAGGCATCCTATCTCAATGCACTGCAGCATAACGTACATAATTTAAGTTTAGATTTTAAATCAGCAATTGAACGTTTCTTTAAAAAAATAGGTTTTTCCATTTTCAACACAACTACAGTATCATCAAATGCAAAAGCAAAGGCCTACGACATCATTGGGAAACTAGAGTTGATTTTGGAAATAAATATTGAACAGACATCAAGTTTGCAGTTTCTACAGTTTGTTGTTAACACAAAAGAGCTGAGTGGACAAAGGGCTGAATATCTTGGTCATCATGTAAATGTGAAGCGATGCTGGCGTGAAGAAAAAGCTCCTGTCTCCCACAAAGAAGATGGAAGTTTATCTTAGACAGCCTGAGAGTCTGGGCTGAAGTCCAAATGAGATATTCATGAGAAGATTGCCCAACATGAATGTCTATTGTTTACCTGGACGGCAGCAGTGGTACATATACCATAAGTGACACGATGTCAACAGAAACAAACACTGAACCAAATGTAAGCGACCATTCTAGCATAATGTAGAAGCAAACAACCGTCGACCACCTTGCTGGTGGGTCTGTGTGACTGAGGCACTTCGGCTCAGTGTGGCTCACAATGATGCCAACAAACTGATTCAACAGGGGTGATGCTTGTCAGAATGCAAACACATGATTAATAGCAGGGCACACAACAGGGCACCTACTTCCGTAAAGGTGAAATCTAAGAACACATGAACTTCAAAACGACCGCCTCAATCAATAAATGCATATGAATCATGACTCCACTTCTTTATTCAGATCTACTTTAAAATTTGACAGGTTCTCATCCGCAACACATCCAACACTCCAACCAAGTTTCATGAAAATGTGTCAAGTATGTGTGTAATGTGTAATCCTGATAAATTTCTAAGAGGTGAAGTGATCTGTTAGGTTTGTTAGCAGACTTGGAAAAACAACTTGGATTTAGATTTTGGTGAAAGAGTGAAACTGCATGGATGAATCTGCAAAGACAGAAAAACAACTGAATTGTGAATTGTTTTAACAGGAACCATTTTTATGTCACACGTCTTTTTAGCATTGGAATGTCTGTGTGCCACTCTGTTGTCAAGTAATTAATTGAAAAAGCAAACTTCAAACCTCTTAGGCAGAAGATCATAGGATCGATGAAGAACAAATGTTTGAGGATCAGCAATCTTTGCGACTAATTTTAAGGTAGATAAATGAAGTGAGATAAGTTAAGTGGTTCGATCCCAGCTCTCCATTATATTACATGTCAAAGTATCCTTGAGCGAGATGCTGAACCCCAATCTGGTCTTCAGGGATGGGCCAGATGCAGAAAAACATCTGATTGCAAATTTAGTGAGATTGAAATGGTGGGAGCTCAAAGAGGAATGACTACACTACAACTGTATGAAAACTAGAAGGCTGTACACTTTAGGTAGATGCTGCTTGTGTGTGTGCTGCGACTGACCCATGCTTCTAATCTGAGACGGGACATTCTTTTTATTCTCCTCTAGTTCTCTAATGAAACAGACAAACCATGGCATCACAGCTGTACAGTTTGGAAGATGAATGGCTCTGGTACTGGCCTCTGCTTTGCCATGATAGCATTGTTTCCAAGCACATAATCAACCCTTCCTTTTGGTCAGCTGAGGCAGATGGGGACAAGCTGACAATGCAGAGTAGCAACATAAAACATGACCTTTTGCATAGGATCTAAGAATAAAAAAAACCTACTGTTTGAATCCTGCTCAGGCTCTGGACACCTCTGTTAAACACCAAGATGCTGAGCCATACAGCCCAGTAGATTATAAAGCATTCACTGTGTTGCAAAGAAATACGATGTACGCAGAGAGACTTTCCAAGTAGCAAAATTAATGATATAGAGGCTTTCCAAAAACCAAGTTTTAAAGAAAAGCTTTGCTTTTGAGGTAAATGATCAGGAATAACTTTGTCCTTACAATCATGTTTTTAGCTGAAGAATGTAATATTTTGTATTGTTGAAATTTGTAGGTGGTGGTAAAATATAAAGTAACTTTTTTTTATCTAGGTGCAGCATTCTGTCCAAAGCTTATATATACATTTGAATCATGCATGATAAACTGAGGCTAAATGGTTTAATTAGGATTTAATTAGTTTTGCTGCCCATGAAAGCAAAGATACAACTGGCTGCTTTAGGGAAAAACCCAAAGCTCTCTTAGGTCTTGGCTTTCAGCTACACATATTTAACCTCTAATTTTTTTTATATACTACTGAGATGAACGCAGTCAGGAAGATAATGCTAATACACTAATCCCAGGAGCTCATCATCTCCATTTTCTTTTGGCATTTCTTGTTCGGGTTCTCCACAGCAGATCATCTGCCTCCATCGCACTCTGTCCACAACATCATCATGTCTTTCCTGGCAGCTCCAGCCTCCTCCTCCTGATGGATCCCTCATCCCTTTTCTACATTTGAATCTCATCTCTCATATTTTTAGTCACTGAAGCCAACCCAGAAGCTGAGGATGAAAAAGCTATTTATAACAATATTTTCATATGAGAAACTTTTAACAAGGCTTTTTGTGTGTATTTGTCTGACTAGTCAGCATAAAGGGAACAAATAGAAGCTAGAAGTCAAGACCAAAATACAAACCCAACAAAATAAATATTAGTGGCTCTAAAAGCTTCCAAGTTCAGAAGTTGGGAGATATTTAAATAAATTGGTCTAGAACCAGTCTAAAATGGCTTAGTATTTTTGTGTAACCATAAAAACAGTATAAATAAATGCTGTTTACATGCATTTGCGTAAGGCTTTACAACCTGGCTTGCACATTCCACTTGTGTTGAGGAAGTTATTTGTCTGAAGTGCAAAAGGAAAACTTTCAAAAGTATGTAAATTTTAAACAAGAATCCATTTATGAAAAATGCTTATTCATGCAGTATCATTATAGTCCAATGAAAGAAGATGAAAACAAGCCAGGAACAGAATTTGGATTTCCAGGTCATATGCTACAGTTTTAATAAAGTGTTCACCAAGTCCATTATTCAGGAGGGAGAGGCAGTCTTGAGTCTTTGAAAATAATTGGATAATGAAACCTTTTTTTCCCCCATCTTTTCCTTGCAAACAGCGAGTGAAGGTTCCTGTCTGACACTCAAACTGTCTGCCTGTTTCTCCGGGCTTAGCTCTGTTCCACTGGATGAGCCAGTTTTTAATTGATGTGTTCTCTAAGGCATTGCTTGTACAATCTTTGCCCGTCCTTGTGCTCTTCGGGGAAATCACAAATTGCAGTGCAAATCCATCACAAAGCAGTCACTTCAAGCACTTGGAAGAACCTGTCATCAAAACTGCTCTGAGGAACTTGGACAAAAAAAAAGTGACAACTCTGATGCTGCAATTACTTTTGACAAGATGAAGCCTACGTTACTGACTCTGAGATCAGATCCGATCCATTCCAATGGGCCTACTTTAGGCTTTTGGTTATTGGGTACAAATCTAAGAGCAGGTGAAGTAGATGTTATTGTCACTAAGTTCCGTTCCTCAAATGTCCAGATTGAATGCCCGCATGAGGAGATCCAGGTCTCCAATATTTGCAGCCTGGAAGAGTTCTGGCTGGTCCATCATGGATAAAGCTATCCTCAGTGCGGCCCAGATGTTTCCTGACATGACCTGGTGGGACTGCTGGCGACTCCGGCTTTTCCTCTGAAGGCTTAAGGCAGTCAGGAAGTTAGTGGCAGCCTCTCTGTGGAAGCAGCAATAATAGAAATCAGACATGCAGTTTGTGGGTTGAGGAAACTTGCAAACCTTGGGCACCAGCAGTGATTATTGGACAGCCTGCGAAAATCAGCATTTGAAATTATGGAGTCACTGCAGACAGTGGTTTAGCTCATAGGGTTAGAACACCAACAAAACATTTTTGAATGTGTTGCTCTTCGAGGGTACTGACACAAGTCGACAGCAGCACCACTCAGCTCTGAAACCAGTTATTTCCATTGGATTGAGCTGCTTCCTCAAAAACTCTGGATCACAGGAAGAAAAAAAAAACTAGTTTAAGACTTTATACAACAGAACTTCACTGGATCTGCTTGCTAATTATGGGTCACCAGTTGTCGATCCCTGCTTTGATTGTATGCTGCGATCTTAATTTGAATGACACATTTATTAAATGTGACTTTGAGTGCTGCTTCAATTGAATGGCTCCAAGAGTCTAATAATCTAATCACACTAATCATGTTTGCACCACAACAGAGGCCAGTTTTTGTTTCACCATTATTTTAGCATCTTCATCTGCGTCAAACATAAATTCAAACCTGAGACTCTTTTTCTGTCTGGCATTGAAGAAACTCTTGCTCCTGAGGATTCATTTTCTCTCTCCCAAGACGGTGCTTCTCTTCCCCTCTATAAATTTGTTTGCTGTTCTAACAAGCTAGGCTGAACGATACCCAAGTGTTTGGCTTATTTCAGTCAGGTATCATTCGTTGACATGACCATGTCCTGGCAAAATGATGACTTATTTACCATTGCATACTGTATTGATATTAGCCTCTACGTGAACAGGTTTGTTTTCTTCTGAATGTTTTAAGTCTGCTATTACTTAAAGTTGAGGTAGTTGTAAATTTTAAATACAGTAGTAGCTCGACATACGAGCTGCTCGACGAGTTATACGAGTTATGAGTTATTTGAGATACAAGCCGACATGTTTTCCATATTTTTGTTCAACATACGAGCAAAGTCCAAGATAAGAGTCATGCTTCAGGACACCACCGCTAGTTGGTGGATGGATACAAAATCAGCTGAGACCGGATCTCGTTCCCGTTTGTGGAGTAAAGATGTAGCTCATGTGTTCTTGAGACTTTTGCGTTTCTTTTCATACTTATCATAGTTTATATAACGTCTAAATAATTGACTATGCACAGGGAAAGTATGCACTGGTTGATAAAAATGTTTTTTTTATGACTTGGAGGGGTTTTGGGCTATTTTACAAAAGTGCAATTGATTTAATTATTTCAGTTATTTTACGAGTACAGTCACGAAACCGATTAAACCTGTGTTTCACGGTACTACTGTAGCCTGCTAGCATTTCTAAAACACCTTATAAAGTTATTTAATTAGTTTTGTAGTTTATGTTTTTCTTTCACTTAGCCAAAGTTTTAACTTGAAAAATGGGACATTTTTTTAGGGGTAGGTGTGGCGAGATCAGTGAGTATTTCAAATACAGTATCATGCCCATAGTTTCACTTCATTCTTTTCATCCACTTGCATCATTGATGTTAGCGTTATTACTTCAGCTTTCTGCTTGAAACAAAGGTATAAAAATGCCCAAGTTCTTCAGCCCCAGGTCACTCACCTGTGTGCCCCTAAGTTAATACAGCTGATGCCCAGATTGTAGCGCGACCTGATAAAGCCTGGCTGCAGCTCCAGGGCTCGCGTGTAGGCCTCCACTGCCTCCTCACTGCGGTCCCCGTTCGCCAGCGTGGCCCCCAGGCGGTTCCACAGCAGGTAGTCCTTGGTGGAGAGGGTGGGAATCACATGTCTTATAGTAAAGTTCTTTGTGAAGTGTGTTGGCACATGCTGTCAGCCTTGATAATGTGATATACAGGTTATCATTGAGATACGAACATCTGACATACGAACATTCGTAGATACAAACAACCACACGCCACCATATCGACTACTGTATTTCCCCTTTCTGCTGAAACCTCCACCAAGCAGCACTGCTGCCTATGCGCACATTATCTCCAACTTGTTCTTGTACGTGTCTGAATGAGCATCTCAGCACGTGAGGCTTTGTACTTTAGATGCTTAATGTTTTTCATGGCTGATAAATCAAGAGCTAGTGCTGGTGGTATTGGCAAAAAGCACAAGACAAGTGATGATAGTGGTAGCGGTTAAGAATGCGACAATCTCTCCGACAGCTCTGCCTCTGACCCACAATAACGCCTTCTTCTTCCTCTTCCTTCACTCTAAAGCTGTGGTCCCCAACCTTTATTGAGCCATGGACCGGTCTCACGTCAGACAATGTTTTGATGGGCTGGCCTTTAAGGTGTGGTGGATAAATTCAACAAAATAAGATGGTACGACCAGCATAAAAACTGACATTTTGCAGCTTTCCATTTCATAGGTTCTTCTTTCTCCTCCTCACTGGCTCTTTTAGAAACATTCCAAAACATTTTTTTTGTTTGTTTTACTAGCTTTAGAGTTTCAATTTAGCAGTAATGTATTCTGTGTTAACAGCTGGAGCGGCCCCTTTAAAAAGGTAGCCATGTGACCGAGGCAAGCATTTTGCATCAAGAGTGACTCATAGACAGATGTGGAGGAGAGAATCCAGTAATTTTCCAAAACGAAACATCTTTTAGAATCAGATAATGAATTAAATGACAATAGTTTAAATTATGTATTCTGTCTGCATAGTCTGGTACTAGCTGACCCACCAATTTCGCAAAAATATTTTGAAATGCAGAGGTTTGAAATAGTTCAAACCTTTATTTGTTGAAATTTTGATGAGTATGGTTTAAAGATATTGATAACCCAAAATTCAGTGTCTCAGAAAATTTCAATATTACATTGTAAAAACAGGATATTTTTAGCAGAAATGTCTGACATCTGGAAGATATGTTCATTTCTATACAGTTAAAATTCTTAATACTTGGTTGAAATTCCTTTTGCATGCATTACTGCATCAATGCTGCGTGGCATTGAAGTGACCCGACCGTGGCACTGATCAGGTGTGATGGAAGCCCAGGACTCTGTGATATAAGCCTTCAGGACATCTGCCCTAGATTCTCTATGGGGTTCAGGCCAGCTGAGTTTGCTGGCCAATCAAACACAGTAACACCATGGCTAATGAACCAGCTTTAGATACCTTTGGCAGTGTGGGCAGATGCCAAGCCCTGCTGGAAGATGAGCATCAGCATCTCCAAAGCTGGTTAGCAGAAGGAAACATGAAGCGCTCTAACATGTCCTGATAGATGGCTGCGTTGATTGTGCATTTCAGAAAACACAGTGTACTAACACCAGTAGGTGACATGACCCAAATCACCACTGAAACTTCACATTGGACACAAGCAATGTGGGTTTTGTTCCTCTCTAATCTTCCTCTAGGACTGGTCTGTCTTGTAACTCTTGATGCTTTGGCTCCAGCCTCAGTCCACTCCTTGTGAAGCTCCCCCAAATTCTTGAATGGATTTTGCTTGGCTATCATCCCAAGGCTGTGGCTATCCCTTTTGCTAGTGCACCTTTTCCTACCACACTTTTTCCTTCCACTAAACTTTCTATGAATATGCTGGGATACAGCAGTCTGAACAACAAGCTTCTTCAGTGATGACCTTTTGTGAAGGTGTCACTGTTTGTCTTCTGGACATCCGTCAAGTCAGCAATCTTCCCCAAGATTGTGTACTGACCCAAACTAAGATGCCATTTAGAGACGCAGGAAACCTTTGCAGGTATGTTCAGGGTGTGATGACATGCCTTTTCCAATATTAAACGTCTAATTTTTTGAGACACTGAATTTTAGGTTTTCATCATTTGTAAGAAATTTCAAGAAATAAAGGCTTGAAATGTGTTCCTACAACTGAAATTAATGTATATAATTTATGGGTTTCACTTTTTCATTATAATTTTTTAAATAAAAAAATAAGTAAGTACACACACACACACACATACACACACACACACACACACACACACACACACACACACACACACACACACACACACACACACACACATAACTTTTGTGAAAAAAAGTGCAAATGAAAAGTCTTCTGCAGTGACAGCGTGACAAAACTGGTTAAGTTAGACAGAAATCCACAGCTCCCTGCTCTGAAGTAATGAAACTCGGTAATTCAAGGAGAACAGTTACATCACACAGAATGTCCTTGCTGTTGTTTCCCACCTGCAGGTAGACAGATACACACAGAGGTCATGGTCTGGTACAATCTAGGAGTCCTTGGACTTTGCCTAAGCCTGGCAGCAGGATGTAAATTTCTCTGTGTTCAGAGGTGTTTTCCAGCAGGGGAGCAAATATTACCAAGTCAAATGGGGGAGGCTGGATTTAACAGTGAAGATTGTTCCTGCCGGCCTGGGACGGCGCTTGGAGGACAGAGACTGATTTGCATGAGGGTGATGCAGGCATAAAGTTTGTTCCTGCAATTGTGTGTGCTCATTTATTTGGTTTGTTGTGTAAAGGAGTGCTGCAGTATTTGAAAGCATATTTCTAATTTTGAATGAGGGAGTACTCTTACAGGTACTGAATCTGCTCGTCAAAGGCCAAATCTATTTACTGTTCAGTAAAAGAAAAGATACAACAGTCAAAATACCTTAGTATTTAAATTTTGAATTTATCATCATGAATTCTGTAGTTAATTAAGGGATTTTTAATATATTCTATATCAGCTTTTTGTTTAAACATTCACAGTTGTGAAAAAATTTAAAGTAAAAGTTTGGATACACCAACAAAACTGAGCTCACAGATTAATTTTATGAAGGTCTCATACCTTAATAACCTCATTAGAACTTCCATTTGTTTACAGTCATTGTGGAAAGACCAGGAGATGCAATTATTCCTTCTTTTTAAACCTATTTCCAACAATCACAAGCCTTGGGCTACCCTGTACTCTGATGATTATTCCAGTAATTAATGTCCAATAAGCAGGCAAATGCTAGGATTAGAAGGTGTTTTCTTAGTTTAATGTTAGTAATATATGGTATTATCAAGAAGGATCAGAGGACAGTATCAAAGTCAAAGAAAAACTTGTTGGAAATTTTGAAAAGCAATTTAAAACGTCAACAAATACAGCCTTTGTGCTCAGAAAATATATATAACATCTAAATAAGCCGACGATTGTGTTGGAATTTTTGAAGCCTCTTGTGTTTGATGTTTTTAAGATTTGTTGCAAGTAGAACAGTCCTTGCTGGTGTAAAAAAAAAATTAATTAATTATTAATTACCCTAAATACACCTCAAAATTCAGTGGTGCACTGGTGTCGTGCCCGGAGTGTCCCCCGCCTCACGCCCTATGCCGCTGAGATAGGCCCCAGCTCCCCGTGACCCGCTGCGGCGGATATAGCAGTGGTAATATAAAAATGACTGACTGACTGACACCTCAAAAATCACAAGTGACTGTCTTAAAGGGTCCAGGATGAAAGTTTCAAAAGAGCGGATGGACCAAAAATACAATCGTGAAGGGCCAAGAAACTCATGAATCAAGAAGTATTTTGAAAGCAATAATCATTAAATACCCACCAAAAATAACAGACAGCCCGACGGAAAATATTTATAAGCTGTGAAACGCTCCAGGAGTGGTGTAACAATACTGGTCATGTCAAAACGTCTGCATCTGGCAATTTACCTGTTGTAAATTTAGCTTGCTCAGTCCTCCTTAACTTCACAGTAACAGAGCCAGAGAGAGTCAGGAAGGATTTGTGTTACAGAACACTGTTGAGATACTTGAGTGAAGCACTAATCCATTTTACTACAAAACCTCATCTTCTAAACGGTTAAAAACACTTTAATTTAGAAAAAAATAGAATTTTTCGGTAATATTTTCATGGTTCAGGGTTTACAAGGTTAAAAGTGAAGGTGACACATTTTTCTTCATGGAGTCCCTCCATCTGGAGCGATGCATGGTATAGTGTTTAATGAAAGATGTAGTTCACATCATCAGACCTAGCTGGAGTCGTCCAGCTCTCAGACACATTATCTCTGCAATGAAAACAGTTCATCTGTTTTTGTCCCAAATATTCAGCCAGTCAGGTTGCAGATCTGGACCACACTGTTGTACCTACGCTGTTGTACTCACTAAATGTGCACCAGTATACTATTCCTTATTACATAACATACATGATGAAGGAATCATCAGAACATTGAGATTTTTTTGTAATTGCCATAGATTTCTGAATTGTCAGAGGCCGGTATGCTTGTTTTATAAATAAAAACAACATTCAAAAAGATAAAGTATTTCTATCTCCAGTTTAACTTAAGATTCAAATTTTGTTTCTTTTTTAAATTTAAGCAATTTGCCTGATTGAATCTTGAATTGATCAGTGAGACCTCTAATCTACACATTTCTGTGTGCAAGTGTGTGTGTGTGTGTGTGTGTGTGTGTGTGTGTGTGTGTGTGTGGCTCCAACCTCAGGCCTGACTGACAGGGCTGTATTGAAGGCCTCCACAGCTTTGTTGAATTCTCCACTGAGGTTGTAAAGCACCCCCAGGCCCGTTTGCAGATCTGGGTCGATGTTGTCAGAGTTGTGCTGAACTGCTTCCAAGAAGAGCTCCTTGACCTCTGGCTGCAGGGAGCTGTGGGCGCACACACGAGGATTAGTGTGACTTAAGGCTGCTGTGTGAGCTCTGTAAAGATCGTAGCGCTACGATGTCCTGCATGTCCGCTTTTATTCATAGAGGGAGATTGGCTGATGTGTGAAGGAGTGATGAATGGAGAAGGAAAGACAGAAAGTGAAGAGTGAGTTGATTTGAATAAAAGAGAGGCCGGTTGTAATCAGGGTTTTTATGTTAAATGCCTTAGAATTTTGTACTGTTTCTATTTGCAGATGAAATGAGAAATCTATTGAAATACATTTTATGTCTATTAGACATCTGATAGCGGAGTGATTGTGCAGAGAGAGCAAACAGGAGTGAAAAGAAAAGGTATTTAATCCACAGGCCACTAACACATCCATTTATTATTTAATTACAATTCATAAAGTTGTACAAATAAATAAATATTACCTGCTTCCTAAAGGGGCTTGACTGAGATTGAGCACTGATGCAACTCGGAGAGTAAAAAGAGAGGAATGGGGTAACCAACGGTAAACAGATTCTAAATGGATTAGAAGTCTTCACAATGACTACACGATGAAGTGCTGCTTTAACTTGGGAGCAAAATTAAACCTTTTCAATTTGATATACCTGATAGCTTCATTTTTCTGGCTGGAGATAACATAGATGGTCTTCCCTCTGCAGCAGTACGACTGATTTGACAAGATGGATACGCGGCAAAAGAAATTATACCAATACCATCTGTGGCTGAGAGACCTTGAAACAGGTTTTTGCTTTCCCTGACAGAGTATGGCACTTTAATTTAAATACATGACTGTTAAGGTCTGTTTTCTGAAGCACATGCCTTTTCATGTCTGTCAGTTAATCGATGGCTCAGAGCTGTCAGATATATGCTTGAAACAGATAGTTGAGTTGGCCACAAAGTATTTATTTCTTAAAATCTTTGACGTCACTATTGTTCTACATATTGATTAGTTTAATAAGCATAAAAATAATGTTACTCTTATTGTAATTATACAGCCCTCTTGTCCAACATCAGTCATTTGTCTTTTCAGTCAAAATACTCCACCTTTCATGTCTGCCCATATTTGCCACATAAGACATCCTGCGCTGTGAGTTTGGAGATCCCATCAGGTGAGGCTTGGCCTTCAGCAAGTGCTTGTACTTTGGATTGTGTCTCATCCAGCGGAGGAGAGCATCACAGGCATCATTTCTCATACCGGTGTTGGTTAGGCTGACTGCCAGAGCCATGAGCGCTGGGAGGTTGTTAGGGTGGATCTCCAAACACCTGGGTGGAGACAAGGAAGAAAATATTGTGTAAGGTGTGTGGGTGTGTGTGTGTGGTAACTGGAACAGGGTTAACAAGGGGAGCATCAGGCAAAACCTGAAGATTTCTGTGTCAGGATGGGTCAGTGGCATGTTTCCTGCTTTGCATGCTGCCTGCAGCATCAGGGTTAAAGGATTTGCATTTAGATCTGCATTCAGGGAAAAAATTCCTTTGATGATTGCTCCAAAGCTACAGATCGAAACTGTGCCTGTACTTTGTGCTAAAACTGCATCATCAGTTATGTCACTGGAGCTACTGCCACTAAGATCCACGCTGACCTGTGAGAATGAAAACAGGAGAAATGTTGGATGAACAACCTGGATTAGTGAAGAAACTCGAGGAGCAGCCAAAACAAGATTTAACTTTCAGAAAGATAATTGTCAAGACAAGATTTGCTACAGTTGATGTGCCAACTTCCTTAACAACCCCATAATCTCAGACTAAGAATATTATTTCAATCCCTCATTTTAAAGAAATCTGGTTGAAGATTACATAAACCCTATGCATGTATGTGAGTGTCTGTCGGTCCGTCCGTCCATCTATCTATTTATCTATCTATCTAGAATTTTTTTTTTGGTCACATCAAGTGTGAGATTATTTAAGAGTTAAGAGACAGAGCAGTCCAGCATCATGACGCTCACATCTGAAGTGATGCCAGTGTAGCAACAACAAAACTAATGCCAGGTAAACATCTAATCTCTTCATACCCAAACAGTACCCTCACAGATGGAATGGTTACATAATAATAAATAAATAAATAAAAACTACAGTAAACGTTGAGCCAACTACACAAGCTGTGAATGGTGTTTCACAATTGGAATAAATCTATTGGATTGAGTGACATTCCATTAGGGATTGAAAGATAGAAGTTTTCAGCCTTATGGAGCAGCAGTGGCTCAGTGGTAGAGCAAGCTTCCTATGATCAGAGATCGTCGGTTTGATTCCTGCTCCCACCCAACCAACCTCAAAGTGTGAGCTGACAGTGGGAAGTGACAGCTCACTTCCCGTTCACTGCCAATGCGCCCTTGAGCAAGGTGCCGTCCCCTTATGAGCTGCTCAGTTGGGTCCAACGCAAAGTCGCTGCCCATCACTCTGCCCCCCCCTATACTGTATTACTAATTGCATGCTTACAGGCCCCTAGTGTGCTGTGTGTTTGTTTCAGGGGCCTGTACACATACTGTATTGTATGAAAAGTCTAACACATATACGTACATGTATGTATATGTATAACAAGTATAGCCTGGGTGAGAAGATAAACCCCATCAGGGACAATAAAGTTGAGTTTTTTCCTTCTTTTCACAAATTTTGTAATCCCATATATCCTGGGGAGCAATGAAATATTTTAATTTATCAATTATGATGATTTTACTTCGCAGAATAGAATCTTTTGTCTTGAGAAAAACAATGAGCTTCATTTATTTCTTTATTTATTACTTTTCATGTCCAAAATCTCACAATCTTTGGTTTCAGTATCGTTAGGAATGAAACTGTGCCACCTCTCATTGTGGACTATCTTCACACCCCAGCTCTGTGCAGTTTCTTCCTATCTCTATTTTAGGGATGGAAATCATGGAACATTTCTAGCCATTCGCTGGTTGGTGAAATACAACGGTGCTACCATTTTTTCCAGACCCCACAAATAACAAATTTGTGGGGTCTAACTTCACACACTGGGCTTCAGTCCCACTTGTACAAACATATGGTGTCCCTGAGCAGTAACAGCCCTCGGCTCCAACGAGTCTGAGAGTGACTTTAGATTTTTTCTGCGTACCTCTGGAGGGATACAATTGCAGCCTGCTCGTTCTCATTTTCAGCCTGTGTGGTTCCCAACACCTGCCATGCCTGCAGGAAAACAAAATACAGGTAACAGTAAACAGGAGCCCATAGCCAGAGCCTCAGTCAGGTTGAGTGATGCTAGTGTTTCAGATGCATTCAGAAACAAGCCAACAATTCAGACCTAAATAGGAGATAAAAGCTTCCTTTGCACTGAGGTTGCTTTCTGTTCTGTCACCGACAGGAAGATACAAAAGTTAAGTACCTTGATCAAGATAGCAGACAGTGTACTACTACTCCCAAAAAGTGATATTAGGAGATTACTTCTTTGTATTTTTAGTTCGTAAGGGCACACTTAATAATCTCTTCTAAAGATAATCTTTGTAGATGTGTTTTTGTCCCACTGTTTGAAATGAGAGCGGAACGTATTTCCAAATAATTCAGAGGTCTTCACAGTGGGGCAATAAGCCACTAAGAGCCCTAAGAGGAATTTTGAAATCGTATTAGTTCCATACACCGTGGGATAATCCTCTCTTCTGAACAACTGGCACATTTCTGTATATTCCAGGGGGTTCTGAAAGTACTTTGTATGACATTTTTTTTCTTTCGGGTTGCAAAGAGGTCACTCCTATTGAAATGGAGGGTACAAAAAAAAAGAGGATAAACCTGTGCAATGAGCCATTATCCAGCTTACTTAGCAAAAATAATTTGTCATCAGGTGTATGAGCAAGTGAGCATTTTTGCTGAAGTAAAAAAACAAACTTAAAATGTTCTTTTGCCCTCTATAGGCAATCACTGTCTAAATTAACTTCACACAGACTGTGGTCAGACAGGCATTCTTCTTCTACAGCTTAGGGCCCATAAGAGGAAGTTAAAACCAGTACTCCAGTCGGGTCGACTGACAAAGGACTGCTGTTTTATGGACTCAGTCTCTTTTTAAAATACAACCCCAGCTATAAATTATTTTAAAAAAGGAATTCAGGTACCTGAAAAAAAAACCAAAACATTTTGTGCGACAACATACTTGTATGTGTGGACCAAAATAAATTCACCTCTGAATCATGAGGGTCCTGCAAGACAGCTCCTTCAAGCATAAGCACAGCATTTGGCAAGTCTCCCTCTCTAGACTTCTTTAGTCCCTCTTCAAATGCGTTTGGCAAGTCCTTATAGGGATTATCTGTGTGGAAGTAGTAACCCTGTCAGCAAAAAAAGGGGTACGGTTTCAGTCCAATTTGAATCCTCCATATTCACATGCAAACCAGACCAACTGCCCTGTGTGCTGGTAATTATAAGCAAAGCACCAGCCTTGGAAATTGATCTTTCACCCAGGCTGGGGTTTGTCTGTTCTCTTTAAATGTTAAACTTTGCATTTTTCAAGGCGTGATGACTCTGGTGTGTTGTTGACTGCTGTGTGGAGTGTGGAGACACTGAGACAGCTTTACTAGGAGAGCTTGGTTTTGAAACCAATCATTAAACCCAAGAGCCTGATATTATATGATTTCTGTAAGAGAGTCTGCTGACTGCTGATCTGCATATTTTACTGCTCACAAATATTTATGTATATATTAAAACCCCACCCACTCTATAAGAAATCCACCAACATCTCTTTGAAACATAAGCTGCTCGGTGTTGACTGACAGTGGGCTTTTTTAAAGTTACTATAATAGCAGAGCTTCTGAGAAAAAAGAAATTATGCAATTCTGTACCTCAATTCAAACTACTATTGAAGCACTTTTGAAGCTCACAACTAACTTCTGGTTGTACTACTGTCTCCTTGTGGAATTTGCACAGATGAATGCAATATAATCTAGATATCATTAAAACTCTGTGTGTTGATTAAACAAACAAGACCTTACATGTTAATAATTAAGTTTCATCTGGCCTGAGTCGTGTGAACGTTATGCATTTTACACTATATTGGAATTCTTCACATGCATGCGTTGTATGCTCCACAGAGGCTGCCCATCTATCTCTGTATATCTCTGCATCTGATTAATCTTTAATGATAATGACCTTCTCATGAGGAGAGACACTGGAGGGAATCTGTGCCAGCTCGTTTTCCGTCAACCAGTTCCGCCGAGCAAGCTCTTCCCACTCAGCCTGCATCTTATCCCAGAACTCAGTGTCTGACTTCAGATAGAAGAGTGAGAGAAAGGACCAACAAGGGAGGGAGGGGAAAGATAGATAGGAGAAGGACAAGGGAAAGAATGAGTGATTAATGTACAGTAAAACAACAGTTCTTGCAATTTCGAATCATGTAATTGTTTGAAAATGTGACATATGTTTGTACATTATGGACATTTTTTTGTGATTTGCAAGTAAAGTCAGAGATTTAAGGAACAATTTACACACCAGATGGAAAGATGTACAATTTGGCAACACCATGAATATTCAGTACATGTGATTTTAATGTACTTCTGCTTTCAACTTAACCCAAGAGGTCTTTTAAAATGCTGAAACATTTCTGGGCATAAAGTTGTATTTTTGTGAACAGCAGGAAAATAGGCCTGTATTTTAAAGGAATGACAAAATGTTCATATCAGCAAACTTTTCAGTCACACATTTACCAGGTAATTTCTGTAGTGAACTGGGGTATCAACCTCTCTGTTACTTTGGCATTTAACTGCTACGTATTGGCATTTACCTGGCAATTAGCTGACTGAATCCTTAGAAGGTTATCACAAATGACTAATCAGTTAAATATGCCAGTCGACTTTCTGGAATAATGTTTAATTTTACAAGTATCAGAAAAGTGAACACTGCTGTTAAGTGGACCGATTTAACAGAAGCCTCTTACCTTAATCTTCTCATTAATGTATTTATTCAGTTTTGAATTTAATTTCTACAATAACCAAAATGAATGAATTAGAGGTTTACCTTCTTGCAAATCAGCATTTACACTGGATTTAAAAAGTGGACTCTTAGTATGAAGGCAAAGACACTTTGAAAAGTAAACTACTGCATGAGATCCAGATAGATGAGCAGGTTTAATGTTCGCAGTAAAATTTTTGGACTGTGAGTTTGCTTCAAAGAAAAAAAATATCTCTACAAAGCCTGAAGCGTGAAATACTTTCCAATGTTTATTGAACCTTCTAACATGAAAATAAAAAAAGAAGAAATGAAATATCAATTTGTGTAATCTTTCCTCCATCCAGCATTTTTGTGTGTGCAAATGCAAAAGGTTAGCATCTAGAGGTCTCAAAAACTCATGTAAAAAATATGACAGACTTGATGTTAAAGGGTTACTTGATTTGTTATAAGTGGATGCTGTCTGTCTAATTAATTCAAATACAAAGAGTATCCAGAAAAATGTGAAAAATAAAGTCAGATAAGTCCTGATGACAAGCTTGCAAAAGATGCAATCAAAATTGAAAGAGAAAGAAGGGCAACTGAATGACAAATAATCAGTGGTACAATTTTCCTCTTGAAAATGCCAAATAATAGGTTATAGAATACTTGAGATACACAATTTCATTCTTACAATTGGACTTATATTTAATTGTGTTTATGTGTTTACAAACCCCACAATCATGTGACATTTATCATGGACTAGCTTATGATTGTAATCACTTATATTTATTGTAAGAAATCATCAGATTCTACATCTACTCATACCTTCTGCTCCACCAATGACAAGTTATTTGCTCTTTCAGTTAATTCAATCATGAAAGACATTTTCGTTCGTCACTTTGCAGATGACAGTTTAAATTGTCACTCAATCCAAGTAAAGAAATATGTTCAACATTAGTTTTAATATTAAGCATGTGACATTTTAAGTACTTAAAAATAAACACATCAACTCAGATTTTTCTGTTGAGATGAAATGAATATTATGTGTCAAGCCACTGTCACGCTGCAGGCCAAAAATGGAGGACTCTGATGAAACACAAGCAGTACTTTTGAAAGCTGATGCTTAAAACACGCGCTTCAGGAGAGCAGCTAAAAGTAGAACCATCCCCAATTTTTGTCATAGAAAGAGGATTAAAGATGCCTTTATCTGCTCCCTTTGACAGCAACAACAATGTTTAACAGATGAAGCCAAGAAGGTTTGAAACAGATTGAGCCTGTTCAAAAAAATAATTAAATCAAGGGATTTCAATCAAACTATTTAAAGTCTCATTCAGACCAACAGATTCACCAGGAACTGAAACGTCTTTAACGTGCAGGTTTGCAGCTTTCAGAAAACTTGCCAGTTCACACTAACACAAGCAAATGCACAGTACAGGATGTCTTTACTTCTACTTTAACCTCCAATCTCGGGGGTTTTACTCCTTTCAATAGTTCCACCATCAGACTCCAAATGTGCAGTGTTGGGTGCAGTTCATTATGTTTGCTCAACATTCCACACTGCCTCTACGTGAACATATCTGTGGGGAGTGATTAAGGCCAAAAGCCAGATGCCAAGCCTAAAGTATTTTATGTTCTGCTGTTGTGACAATAAATATTTCATACTCATGTCAAATTGAATTGTCCCCAAATACATTTTAGAGGTTATCCTTTCTCTACTGCAGTCAAAACTATGGTCTAAACTAGCTCAATCATGAGCTGCTGTTTGGCTCTTAACAGACAGCCTGCCTTATATTCTTAAACCAGCCGCAGGCGATACCATCGTCTGGCTTGAATTAATGAATCTGAATTTGGCTTCATAATACCACGTCAATGCTCTTTCACTTTCTATTACATAAACCTTTATGTAACAGAGTTTTTTTTTTGTCTAAACAGATTATTAAACAGATTTATTCATGACTGATTCCAAAAAGTTATCTCATGAATGCTGACATATTCAACTGAATACAGTATATAGAAACCTTTAATTGATTTTTAATTTTTTTTTTTTAATTTATGAATATGTCGAAGAGATGTTGAATGGCGTGCCATGAAATCTGATGCAACAATTTATGTTGTTGTAACTTCCTACTTTTTATATAGTGCCACCATTTGGTCAAAACGGTTTTGTTCATGACCTCAGATCTTCCTGGTTTCCCAACAAACCTCAGTTTGTGTTTTTTATGGCAAATAGCAAATGCTAGTTCAAGATTGTGACTATCAGCATCTTAATGCTGTCACTGTGAGCATGATATTGTTTTCATGTTAGCCTTTATCTCAAAGCACCACTGTGCCAATGCTCAGCCTTACAGAACCATTACCATGGGTGCAGACTCTCAGGGCTCCATTTCTGTGTTGTTATGGCAGGCACAACACATTATTGCACCACTGAACCTGCATTTCCCCCGGGTTGCACCAAGGATATTTTTGCAACTGCTGATTTGGTGATTTGGTGACATGTTGACTCGCTGTGTGCCACAGTTGAAGAAACAGAACACTGCAAAAATGTTGGCACGAACCGATGTCTCACACATTCAGAGCGGGTCAAAGTTGGTTCACATTTGCTGACGTGACAAAAACCATTTTATTTACTCTTGTTTGCATTGCTGCTAAAGATGCAGTGAATGTCATGCATGTTGATCATGTTTAACTTGAATTAATTGTCAGACTAATGTTTTTTCCCCATTTGGTTGAGTCCATGACTCTTGTCTGTCTTCCTGTCGGAGGCAGTGCAAACAGGGAGGAATCATGCCAAAGAGAGCAGAAGAGCCTCATGTGACTTAATAAGTCCTCCATAGGCAGAAACTCATCAAAACATGAAAGTACTGTATACATTAAGTGTGTGTGGTGTATGTAGAGCCACTACAGCAGGTAGCAGGGTCAAAAAGATCTATTGTAAGAATGAGTGTGTGTCTGTGCCAAAGGCCTTTTCATCTCCACATACTAGAGGCTGGTGATTGTCACGGAGGCCACAGCATAACCCCTGCTGATGAGAGGTGGCAAGTAATTGCAGGCTGCTGACTCTCAGATAAATTGCCTCAAGGTGAGTACCTACTGTCAGCTGCGTGAGGAGGAAGTTCTTTATGGATTTGCTACATGACAGCTGGTGATGTAATTTATCTGGTGAAATAGAAATTGGGTATCCTGACTGCAAATTGTGACTGTAAATTTCTTATTTAACGATGCCTAAAAATGCACGAGTGAGTCGCTGGATTTGGTTAAGTCATATCTTTCTAAATCATGGTTCAAGAGACCTAAAATTGACAGCTTATCCAGTGAGTGTGTGGAGTATAAGGAAAAAGAAATTAAACAGGTGAAGTACAAATAACATTGTGTTTACTGTAAGTACACTACATAGTTTAATGTACATACATTAGTCACTTTACATCACCATTCCTGCAGGATTCTTTGCAAAGAGTAGTCATGTGACAAACTAATAGCCCTACAGCAAAATCGTTAGTCAAGCGTTACTCGTACATTCTTCACATTTATGCTCATGTGGATGATTCTCGGGCTCCAGCCGTTAAGTGTATTTACATAATACACTCTAGTGATTTTTTCATTATTTCTCTTCATGCTGTGGGTCTGTATTTGCACTGTGACCTATCAATCATCTCATTATTAGTGTGCCAGACAATGATGTGTCTGCCTCCTGACTGCACTGCAGTTGAGAAAACATTGCTAATGGAACTGGAACAGAGTAGCACATTTTTAAGTTATAGGAAATTCAATAATTTTTTGTTATATTGTGAAGGATAATGTATTTTTACATTGACGTTGGTGGTTTAATTGTACAGAACAAGACAAACACACAGCAAAGTAAATAATATCCTGCATATCAGTGGAGCTGTGCTATAATTTCAGTAGCTCTAATGACATGTTATGTGAATTGGATTGAATCCAGAGTATTTCCTGCTGCCAATTTTGTCAGTGGTGTTTGGAAACTGGATTGGAGGAGGGCTGGGGATTCATTAGTTACTTTAAGAATATATTAATGTCAGCATAGATAATCATGGCAGTTCCTATAGAGCTTACAAAACACCCTCTGCCGCTAGTGTCAGCCAATTGTAGAAAAAAATCATATTTATATTTTGCCTGTAAAATCCAATTAGTCGTTTTTCAGTAGTAGTGAGGTAATATATACAGTGGAAATAAATTTTCTCTGCCAGGAAAATAATTTGCATGGTAGTAATTCATGCTAGGTCAGCTAAGATACAGAAATTGATCCCCCTGAAAACGACTGGTGCAAAGAATTAATTTAGCAAAAATACTAAAATGTAACCTGACCAGGAAAACCTTAATCATGATAGATTGTAAAAAACACACAACTCTTCTGCTAAAAAAATTTATAGGATTAAGCAAATATCACATACTGATAATTGATAATTGTTGTGTTTAGATATAAAATGAAGAAAACTATTTGTAAAAATGTGTTGATGACTCTGTTTTGAAAGTGTGAAATAATTTCTAGTGAACTATAGTACAAAGAGTAATGTTGGCCTGAAGCCTGTTAGTTAAAAGCAACCATGAAGCCAAAATCAAGTAAACCAAGCAGTGTTTTGAATCTGTTTGTCCTGAAAAAACAAAACAAAACAAAACATTGTTTAGACTCTCATTTGTTGAAAATCAGGAATTCGAATTTCTATTAGTTCCAGGGTTTAAATTCTTGGTGTACTATTAAACATTTGGATTTCAATAATAATGCTTCTTCAGAGGTATCTTAACTTGAAATGTTTATGCCAGCTTGAGCTGTGTTCATTTGACACTCAACCTCAAGCTTGTATTACATAAGTCTCATTATTTACCAGTGACACAGAACAACCTGAAAATGAAACAATCCCCTCTTCATCTGCAGAGCAGGGCCAGCTTGTGTTTAATGAGACGCCAACACAGGCCAAGTCCTCAGTCAGCGAAACAAAAACAGGAAGTTGGCCTCACGATAATGTCACTCAGAAAATAATAAAATACACATCAGCTGACAGCACAGTGATCATCTATTACATGTACGTCAGTGATAAGAACACCCATGGTTGCTGCAGTGCTTTTTTTGTATGACTGACTGTTAAGCATATAATGACAGTAGTAGTATTTTATGTTACCTGGTAATTAGGGGCTAAACTAAAGCTTTATCCATTTTGGATGTAAAGATTCTGTTCTCACTTATTGTTGTCTCTGCAAGCATCTCATCATGCCTGGCTTCACACCTTGGATACTTTACTGTGCATTATGGATGATAAATCAAAGGCTTGACTCTAAAGGTAAGCTACATGCTACGTGCTACATGGTGCAGTAACATGAACACCTGTTGTTGTTGGATGCGCTTAAAAACTGGTCAAGAGTCCTTGAAGTATTTTCTTCTTCTTAATTCTTTGCGTAATATTGAACATTTAAATCTCAATAATAAGGATTAAATTATAAGGAGCAAAATCTTACTGTATACTAACCTGAATACAAAGCAATCACATGAATTATGAGTGACGCTAAACTTTAAATACTGGAACTATACAGTACATACATATTTTAAAATTATATGTTTTTATTCTTATTTATTGTACAGTAACATGATATTACGTATTTTCAAAGGTTTTCTAGTGATTTCAAGTGTCTAATATTTGTGGTGGACAGACGTTGATTCAGGTGAAATTACGTAAACTTGATTATTTTTTTGAAACCGACATATCAAGAACGACTTAAATGACCTGTACCTGTATTTTATTTTATTCTGTGTTGTTTTTATGTTGTCAAGATGTCCCTCTGCAGGAACTAAATGGTGTAGGAACCAATCCTTTCAGGTTAGGTTTCTGCCCAGAAGCATTAACAGTTTTTTGATCACTGAACACTGAACTCTGAATGTTTTGCGATTTGATGTCAAGTTATCTGAGAAATTCATTATTAAATAAACCAATGTAATCAAACATAACATAACATACAGCAGGTTTCACGAACATTAAACAAGCTGACATGTTTTCTAACGTGGTTCAGTAGCACTTGAAAGGTCATAATTAAGTCAAATGAACCTTTATTAACACAATGTTAATAAAATAAAATGAAACACAAAAAATGATTCCACTTGTTGGAATTTGCATTTCTAAGTTGTAATTAATCAGTCGATCCCTTTGTTCAGCTGTTGTGTTGCTATGATGATTTTGTAAGGGCCACCAGTATGGGTGCTATTATAGCGTAACGTGTAAACTAATTCAGACAATACAAGAGGATGTGTCACAGAATGTTATATGTTCTGAATTAAATCTGCTGCTATGTTTACTTTATGAACCAGTCAGGCATCAGTGCTAAATGTTTAAAATTGAGAATACTAATACGTTTAACTCACTCTGGCCTAAATGCCATAATTTTCAGAAGCACTTGTTTTATTGTCATTCTAAATGAACTGAACCAAAAAACAAAACAGACAAAAAGAAGACAGAAAGCCCAATTTTTTTTAAAAACTAAAATAAGAAGCTTTTACACCCCGAGAGGAAGAGGAAAAACTTTTCATTGATTCCATTGTTTTACGAAATTTGTTATTTTTCTCACTATATTTTCTGCATTGTTGCCATGATGTACAATAATCACCCCTGTACGCATGACTGACTAACTGAACTTCCTTGTAGGGATAATTTGAGTAAAGTTTAATATATGATTATGGTCCTTTGGTAGATATCAAGTGCATCCCCTAGTTTCAGACTGGAAACTTTGCAATGCCAGTGGAGAAAGGTTTGTCCTGTTGTCTGCTCTAAGGCACACTGGATGGAAGCTATTGAGGGAGGCAAGAGTGCATTTTTAAAACCCCATCTTCATTTCTCCAGCAGGTCTGCGGATTAAAGCCACTGACCTTTTCACAAGCCTGCATGTTAAAATTCTTGACAACTACAATGCCTTAGCAATTTTTCACTAAACCGGAACTGCCACAGACAGAATGTATTTCAAGATAAATGTGAACTTATCTAGATGCATTTTCAATCAAACAAGATGCCTTTATTGCCTCTATGCAAGAGCTTTGTCATGTCCTATCACAAAAACACTGTTCATTGAAGCCATAATTTGCCCTGCAGCTGTTTCACTGGTTCTTTAATAAAAGCATTACATTGTCAGCTTGGAGTAATTGCTGTGTTCTCATGGGACAGACAATCACTTACCTACTCTGAAATTATCTCTTTATCAGCCTCTTTGTAAATGAATTCAAAGCTGAGTTCCCTTTTCTACCCTTTTGCCATTTCATCTTTCCTTTTAAGGATTTTTATTTGAAAGTAATAAAACCTACATGTTCTCCTCAGTGCCAGCTCAGTAAAATGGATTGTATTTGGGAGCCTAATTCCTTGTCTACTCCCTCTGCGGGTCCTAATTTTCTTGCAGTTCGCTGCTTTATCTAATTAAATGAATTGGCAGAAAGGCAGTGTGCTGATTTAATATGCTTATAAGTATAAATGAGCATGCATATGCATAGCTACTTAAAAGGAAATGATCATTGACAGATTTAAAACTGGCAGTGGAAACCAAACTGGCTGACTATTTCCATCAGAGCTCCTGGACATGAGAACTCGATCGAGGATCCATCCATCCATCCGTCTTCCACCGCTTATCCATAGTCGGGTCGCGGGGGCAGCAGCTTCAACAGGGAGCCCCAAACTTCCCTTTCCAAGGCCACATCCACCAGCTCTGACTGGGGGATCCCAAGTCGTTTCCAGGCCAGTGTTGAGATATAATCCCTCCACCTGGTCCTGGGTCTGCCCCGAGGTCTCCTCCCAGCTGGACGTGCGAGAAACACCTCCCTAGGGAGGCGATCCGGAGGCATCCGCATCAGATGCCCAAACCACCTCAACTGACTCCTTTCCACGCGAATGAGCAGCGACTTTTTCTGAGTCCCTTGCGAGCAGCAGTTTCTCACCCTATCTCTAAGGGAGACACCAGCTACCCGCCTGAGAAAGCCCATTTCAGCCGCTTGTATCCGTGATCTTGTTCTTTCGGTCATGACCCATTGCTCATGACCATAGGTGAGGGTAGGAACGAAGATTGAAAGGTAGATGGAGAGCTTTGCCTCTCGGCTTAGCTCCCTCTTTGTGACAACAGTGCGGTAAAGCGACTGTAATACCGCTCCTGCTGCCCCAATTCTCCGTCCAATCTCATGCTCCATTGTTCCCTCACTCGTGAACAGGACCCCAAGACACTTAAACTCCTTCACTTGCGGAAGGACCTCATCCCCCACTCTGAGAAGGCAGTCCACCGGTTTCCTGCTGAGGACCATGGCCTCACATTTGGAGGTGCTGATCCTCATCCCCGCCCCTTCACACTCGGCTGCAAACCGGACTAGTGAGCGCTGCAGGTCGCAGGCCGATGACGCAAACAGGACCACATCATCTGCAAAAAGCAGCGATGCAATCCTCAGGCCACCATACTGTAACTCCTTCTCATTGCGACTACGCCTCAATATCCTGTCCGTGAAAATCATAAACAGAATTGGTGATAAAGCGCAGCCCTGGTGAAGGCCACACCCTCTGTTTGAACCCCATCACAGCCGAGGCTGCAGTCCTTTTGGCCTGTCGGTACCCTGCAACTGCTTCAGGAGTCCCCAGGGACAACATGCCCCTGAAGGCCTCCTTCTTCAGTCGGACGGCTTCCCTGACCACCACGGTGTTCGAGGGTTACCGCCCCTTGAGGCACCCAAGTCCTTGAGACCACAGCTCTCAGCTGCAGCTTCAGCTATGGAAGCTTTGAACATCGACCATTTAGGTTCAATGCCCCCAGCCTCCACACGGATGCATAAGAAGCTCCTTCG